>OY744606.1:46092763-46482540 GCA_963556255.1 Allolobophora icterica | reverse complement strand
GAGATTCACGTTACTTTTAGCTGTTGGTTATTACTTCTCAGAAAATATATTTTTATTGTTCTGCAAAAGAAGCCACAAACAACGTACTTAACAATGCCTGAAATTTGTCATAAGGTGACTTTATGTTAAGTCATGCATGGCTTGATTTATAACTATACATGTACATTACTCATTGTATGGCTCCTCTTTTTTTGACTGGCTGTGATCATAAATCCTGAGCTGTAACATTACAAACTCACTTAGTACAGCAAAACATTGATAACATGCACACCAATAACATGCAATTCCGTTTTACACGTGGTGTTGCCATGCTCCCCAACACCACAAGGTTAATGCATGGGCATCATTAACATAGTTTAATAATGTTTCTATAACTATAGTTTAATAGTATATACTACCGGTAGTTTATTGAAAATGATAGCGCAAATATAGTGACTGATGATGATGCTGAGAATGCTGTTGAAAACTACTGCCGGATTTCACATGCAGATGCTTGCAATGCAGCACAGATGAATCAGTATCTCAAGGAACAAGGTGCAGAGTACAATAAGATTGTCTAACTACGACTGTTATGTCGCCCCCACACAGGGCAGTGGCACGCCACTGACCCAGAGGAAAGGAGAAAACCAGCCTTCACAGCCTTTGTTGACCCTCTCCATGGGCACACGTGGATTCCTTGGTAAAAATCAACACTTGTGGACTTCTTTGTCAGCAGCTAGGTTAACATGGCTGACGCTTTCATTCTTCAACGCCGAAGTCTGACAGAGTCGTCTGCAGCAGTTCATCAAACGTGGCTGCTCTTCTCTCTCTCCCTGGTTATCTCTCATCTCTTGCAAACTTTATTGGTTGCTTGTAGTTGTTTCCTTCGAGGCCCATTGAAGCCTTTGAAGCACCTTTAACACTTTAATGACGAGAGTGTACTAAAGTGTATGAAAAAAACTACACTCTCTCGAAGTTAAAGGGTTGTGTAGACATGTCCGCTCCCTCCTCTTTCTCTCATCCATAGTAACCTTTATTTGTGAATTGAGACCCAGTTCTCTTCTATTAATTCTTTACACCTCCCCACTAAGCAAATTCACTTCCTCATCATCTATCAATCTTCATCTCTATGCCTACAATGCCCTTCCAACCTCTCAACCCTCGTACATTCGCCAGCTATTCACCATTCATCCATCCAGGTCTACTTGCTCATCATCATATCTTTCTCTATCTTGACCTCCAGTCTCCTACTTTCTGAAATTCTGCAACCACTCCTTAGTGTATGCTGCACCAGCTCTTTGGAATGAACTCCCCAGAAACCTCCTAGTTTGCTCATCCTCCTATTTCGCCTATTAATTTCACCTCTCCTCCGCTTGCACTGTCCTCCGCTGCTTTCCATTTACGAATGAAAACTGAACTCTTCAAGCAATGTGATTCTACTCCTGCACCACACACGACCACCATCATCAACGTTTTCCACCATAGCACCATGCTTTTTAGCCTTGGCTTGACCTCCCGGATTTTCACCTTGCACTGGAATGGACAAAACAATCTGGGTATAGCGGATTTGAGTTGATATAGAGCCGTTGAATAAACTGGTCTCTCTGATGTGGCTTTTGTGTGATCCTGAGAAATTTTGAAGATTTACATTACATTTTATTAACATCAGTTAGGTTGGTTAAGGCAGCGCGTTCGTGAGGTACTTAAAAATGTGTCTATAGCAATTGTTCACATACACTCATGAGTTTAACTTGGTTATGGCCATAAAATTGCAATAATCAGTGCTCGAAATGGACCGGAACGCACCGGAACGCCGTTCCGGTTCGTCAAAATGAATTAGCGTTCCGTTCTGGTTCGTAGAATGAATTATTGTGGAAAATACTATGAAATTAACGTGAATGCTCCCATATCTTTATCTAGCGTTCCGTTTCGTAAAATTTTCCATTTCGAGCACTGGCAATAATACATAGGGTAATGATTTACAAAGTACTGAAACGGAGTCCTAATTATACACTTAATATATCTTTATTAATTACCTAATCAGTTGACGTCTTGCCTTGTCTTAATGAAATACCTCGGAGACTGAAGTCTTACTGTGTAGTTGTGAAATGCCTGTTATGCGTCATTCACTGAAGTCCTTGAATGCTGAGGTTATAATATTTAAAACATTGGGAAAGATAATGTCAATCTCATGCCTGCTAGTCTTTTTTTATTGGCAGTTTCCTGTGTAATGCAGGACTGTGAAAGATGTTGGAACTTGGCAACTGTCCTAAACTGTATATTTTGCATCCTCTTTGTTAAATAGGTCAGCTGCTGTGGTGCAAATAACTACACAGACTACAGTACCTTTGCTTGGAATAACACATTTATGATTGGAAGTGAAACAATAGTTGCAGTCGTGCCCCCTTCGTGCTGTGAACTCGTAACTGCCCATCAGGTCCCAACCTCCACATCAGGTTTTAAGGATCTCAACCAATGCTTGAGAGGCCAGGGAGCTTATAATAAAGAGGTAGGTTGTCTAGTTGCTTTGTTATTATTCAGAAAAATAGAAATCCTATGAAGTTTGGCTATTATACACTTGAGAACAACAGAAGTTTAAACAAATTTCTGCTTTATAGCCTATAACTTTCCCAGCAGTGAATTAACTCTGCACATCTTCTTGTAAAAACATGTAACTGTGTAGCTTTAAAATGTAAAAGAAAGTGTGTTATTTCAACTGTTAACTGGTGCTTTTTTGTATTATTACCTTAGTTTTTGAAGTTTTAATTTTACAAAAGTTTTTAATGTTTAAATAGTTGTAGCATATTATTATTATATACTGTTGTCAAAGCATTTGCTATTACTGAATTTAAAAAAAAATGTAACCTACATGTATCTTGATTAACATAACAAAAAATATTTATCAGGGATCAGAAGACATTTAGTTAGTTTGTCTTTAGAGCCACTGCTTTAAATTTAACATATTCTTTAACATGTTGCTGCGGTATTTTAGGGTTATTGTAAAAATGCAACAGCATTAATATGTTCTTCAGACTTGCAGTATGTTGCATGTTAGGGATATTATAAAAATGCAGCCAAGGTATTATATTCATATTTTCAACTTTCTTGTGTTTTGTAGGGTTGTTACAAAAATGCAACAGAGCTGATGGTTCAGTACAGTTATGCTCCAATCATCATAGCTGCAGTTGTCATATTTATAGAGGTTCGTTCTCAACACACCGCCAGAGATAATTTATATATTAGCTTATGTTTAAAATCAAATTGCTTTCCAGATTCTTGATGGTCGTTGTAATGAAACCAAGGAGACAATGATAACAGGCCATGAATAATGGAACATTTATCAAACTCTTGGTGGGAAGATGAGAGGGCAAAGCCGGGCTACTTGCCCTGATGTGCTGAGGCCAAGAAAATGAAGTCGCCAACACTTCATACCCATGGCTGCTTTTCAGGCTGGCTCAAGGGACTGCTCTTATTCTTCTATTATACACCACCTGTAGACTGCTAGGTTGTAGTTTAGCTCTTTAGTACCTCCGGCATCGCTTGGCAAAAAGGAAGAGTTGGTAAAAAGAAAGAGTTGGTGCAGCATAGATGAAAGAGTGGTTACAAAATCTGAGAAAGTAAAATGGTTGGAGGCCTAGTGCAAGGTACAAGGAAGAACAGGATACAAATCGGGTGGTTGGACGGTGAGTAGCTGGTGAATGTCAGGTTAAGAAGAGGAAGAGCAGATCCTTCAGCTATATCCCTGAGGCATCCACAGGTATAAAGTATTAACGACTATTTTCTTAGCCTTGGCATATTAGGGTGGGGCTAGTCCTCTCCCTCACCGTGTCCTCTCTACCCACTGACTGTACTCCTCATAGCTCAGTTGGCTACGGAGTGCAGGTGGAGCAGAAATCTCCACACAAATTTCTGCTCTGGTGGGGATTTGAACCCATGACCTCTCGATTGACAGTCCAGCACGCTAACCACTATACTGTTGAGCAAGGCTAAAAAGCATTGTAAATTAGATTTGCAATGAATGCTTTAAGGCAACTTTAAACAATGAAGGGATTTAGGAAATCAGTTACTTTATAGTTTTGAAAAGTTCAGTGATGGCACAGGAAAGGACATTCTTGATTGTTTGTAGATATTTTATTTTGGAATAGTTGATTTTAAAGAAAAGAAAAGCATTGGGTCATGAAAACCTGTTCAATTATTCATATTTTATAAGAAGTGAGAAAGAATACTAAGCTGAAATGGGTGAATGTCATGTGAAACAATAGGTTTGTTTTGTTTTTGTAGCTTGTTGCGATAGCAACGGCGATTTACTTGTGGAAGTCCAATGACCAGAAGAAGGAACTCGTTTGATCGCCTGAAGGCATTAGACTCTGTCAACTTATGACGAGCGCTATATAGTGTTGTAGAAAGCTTTGCACAGAATTAGTTAGACTGACTGTAGAAAAGCTTTGATACTCTCTCCTAACACGATGTTAATGGTTGCCCAAGTTGTTAGTCATTTAGGTACATTGTTCATCTGTCATTCTATGGAAATTTATGTTGAAAGATTAGATCTACGTGACTGAATATTGCACTAGGTCATTCTCATTCTTTGGAGGTTTAAATTGGAAGAAGAGATCTGTATGCTTAAATAACTACTGCACTGAAAGATGGAGAATGAATTTAATTGAACTCATCACAAAGATCATGCGAGTGAAGAAGATCTGATATTCTAGTAATGTTTGTAATGTTTCTTTTTTATCGTTCTACAGGATAGAAGTGAAGATAAGCAGACTGACTCAGTTTTTTATGGGATTGCATTCTTTTTTGTTTTTAAAACTGAAGCTTTATAGTCTTGAGACATTTTGGTATTTGAACTGTTTTGGTAAAGTTATTTTAGTACAGCATGTGCCTTAAACACCACCAACTTTAGTACTGCCTTTGATCTAATGGGCTGGAAGCAGCAGATCAAGTTTGCCTAATCTGGGCCTTGTTTTTCGGTTGGAGTGCAGATGTTGGTTGGAGTGCAGATGTTCGCAAAGGGGATGGAGAGGGTAATGCCAACTGCGAACAAGGTAGATAGGGTTCAGTTGGTCGTTTTGTGGGCAATTTTTATGGACGACCCCGCAAATTCCTGTTTTCTGTTTAAAAATCAACAGTTGATAATGAGCGAGTTCATCACTTGATCGTGCTATTGAAGATCTGATATTCTATTTTCTCGTAATGTTTCTGTTTTCTTATCATTAATACAAAATATAAATGGAAGTTAAGTAAACTGACTAAAGTTTTGTGATTGCATTCTGTTTTTGGTTTTGTGCATGTATTTCAAGGTAGTTTTGAAAAACTGTGGAAACTGAAGCTTTTTGTCTTGAGAAATTTTTGTAACATACTTGTTCTAGTACTGCCTGTGCCTTAAATACCAAGTTTAGTACTGCCATTTGTTTGAGCCAATCCGAGTCCTCTTGCTTGAAGCGTAAGATAGATGAAATGTCTTCGTCATAGCACATGCGCTCCATCATGCATACTTTGTATTGGTATTTCTTACATGCACTCTATCCTGTCCTTCCTGCATACTTTATATTGGTACTTCTCATAAGTCTTCTTCGTTATTTAGGCTGCTTTCTGTGACATCCTTCCTGCATGCTGCAGTGACTTTGTAGGATCATATGTGGCACAATAAAAATGGCTTATGTTAAGTTGTAGAGACCCGGGTTCACCACTTGACTTTGATTTCCATTGAAGATCATGCTATTTGTATTTAACTCCTATTTTAAGGGCTGGACTGGTCTCGTATAGAGTAAGTAAAGTGAAACGCATTTCAGAAAGTTCTTTTATTGAACAGCACCACATTTAGCAAGTGCACAAATTAACAGCTGGAATAACAATAAAATCAATGTTATGAAATTAACATTAACATGGGGTAAAGCAGTGATATGAGAATAAACTGGAAATGCTGTCGGCTAGTGTAGAACAGACTTCCATACAGGTCAGAGAAAGTAACCATTGTAAAGATGGAAGAAGGAGAGATTGGAAATCAAAACAATGCCATCAGTCTAGCCAAAAAGTCCACTGAAACAGGAGTACTCTTATATTTTGCAACGGATGTACAAGTAAAAAAAAGTGATGAGGAAAGACATGCGAAAAAGAAGTGATTGCGAATTGAAACGAAGCCGTAAGTCTATTCAATTAGACAGAAGGCATTTAATAACTGACAGAAAGTCTTTTTAGACAGAAAAGACAAAGACTGAGAACTGAAACTAAGCCACAAGACAAAATCCACTGAAACGGAGGGGCATCTAATAACTGACAACTTCTGTATAATTAACAGAAGTACAGAAAAGATGGAGACTGGGACTGGAAACTAAGGCACAAGTCTAGTTGAAATCAACTGAAGCAGAAGAACATCTCGTGACTGGTGACCGATATAACAGCAAATCTTGAAAGACATGGGGAAAGGAGGAAGAACAGAACTAATGGAAGACCAGATTAGAAAAAAGACTGATTTTATTACTGCAAGGGAAATGGAAGGAATAAAAGCAGAACTGTACAGGTCTCATTTCAGAAAATTAAATTTGATTAATTTGACATGAAAGAAATCGTTGACAACTTGGACATACCAGTTGAGGACGACAAACATTGATGAATGCAAAGAAAGATAACAAATCACAAGCATAATAATACTTCAATGGCCAAATCCATTCATGCTTAGGGGTGGTGCATTAAAGACATCTGCAAAAATGGGGAGGGAGGAGTCATACAATGCCAACAATGGGAGTGGTTATGCACAATGCAGACAGCTTCATTTATATTTGTCACGCATATATATATATAACCCCATGCCATAAACACATTTAAGTCAGACAGTACACAGTCTGTTCTGCACTGGATCATGTTTCCTGAACTTGCCAAGAGCCAAAATCTGGCAGTCTTGTATATGTGCCACTGGCTTCCGGCCTTCAACAGTCCCATGTAATGCCTGTTGGAGGGAGACTTGCCTTCTAATCTAATCAAAAAATGTCC
Organism: Allolobophora icterica; assembly: GCA_963556255.1. Classification (NCBI taxonomy): domain Eukaryota; kingdom Metazoa; phylum Annelida; class Clitellata; order Crassiclitellata; family Lumbricidae; genus Allolobophora; species Allolobophora icterica. The sequence continues at coordinate 46,475,565 of OY744606.1, read as the reverse complement.
ATATGCGCTGTTATCACAATGCACAAGGGATCAATCAGTATTTACTTCAGGTGAGACCAACGACCTGAGTGACACCAAAGTCCATTAGAGATATCAGGTCGAAGTGCTCTCTTTGTCTGCAGTAGAAATACTATGGCTGGATACCAGTGGACAGGGTAGTATCAAAGTACCCCAGTCCATAGTACAGTAAGTTCTTGAGTACATACATAAAGCAAGGGGTAGGGCCATATGCAGAATAGGGGCAGGAGGGTTCAAAGTAAGCCATTTTACACAGATGTTCTTTATGGAAAACCCCTTATAAGTGCTCAAAGTTCATCACACTAGATCCTCACACAAAATTTTACACAAGACAATCGTGAGTGACTTTCAAAACTATAAAACACAACAAACATTATGACGGCTAATATCAGTTGGTGGTCTGTAAGACATAACAATACAATCACCAGGTGAGTCAAAAAGGTGGAAACAACAGACTATATATTGGAGATGAAGCCAGTGGTGATCTCAGACCCTTTATCCAACTTAGTCAAGCTCTTGGACCAATCAAGCCTAGAACCTTCCAAACTGGAAAGAGTAACTGCATATTTATATCGCACCACAATAGCACAAAAGCAGATTGAACGCCCATGAACTGTACTGCTGAAACAGGATGAGATGTCATCATTCTGGATGATGACATCCAGCAAATCAACAGAATATTCAACTGACCAAATGAAATTCGGGTCAGTTATTTGAATATTTGGCCTGCAACTTTCTCAGGTTATCAGCCGTTAACTAAATGAATATTTTTCAGCAGGTGAAGAAACTAATTTTCTCACACTGACATAAATATTCCACAATGAACTACCCTTCTTTCCCACAACAGCTCTGCTTTCAAATTAAAAATCAAGCTAACCCAGACATTCCAAATGTGGTTTTTGATCGTGTTAATGAAAAACAATACTACATCTGGCAATAAATAATCATCCTAGAAAACGTCTATATAACAAGAAGTCTGTGTTAAGTACATAACTTACAATCTTGCCATTTAAACAGCTTTGGCTGTACATTCTGTACGCATTTTGATTAGCAAACATCACTACGAAAAACTGTTAATATCAGCAATATACAAAGCTACAACCGCAAGACTATTGTTTGTTATACTGTTAAACTTTCTCTAGTAATCAGAAGACAATAATTCATAAAGAAAACTATATCCAGAAAATAAAACAAAAAAAGACCTTTGATATTTCAAGTTCAACTGTCATACTGACTTACTAAGCAATGCTGTTCAACTCTTTAATAAAACTTTCAAATGGTTCCGTTTCTTACATGATTAGAAATATTTAAGTACAAGAAATTGACTTGAAACTTGATTTTCTTCTACTTACAAACATAAATCAACATTAAAATAAGCAACCATACGAAAGCATCAAATGCATACATTACAAGTTGGAAGTAGCAAATGGAACTGTACAATTTTGATTTAATCGTTTGCAACCATTTCTAAAATATAACAAAAGCCTCAATAACTGCTTCTTAGCTCTTCAATCATCAATCAATGCTCAACATGATTAATACTTACATACAGTGATCTTAAGGTGGATCATACACAGTTAGATTAGGTTGTAAGGCAAAATTTGGAGACCTCATGATGTGTGGCCTCAAGCCTGGACTTTTTAGTTGCCAATACAAACTCTAGTGTGAGTCTAGGATCCTGGGCGCAACATTGGCATGTAGACAACATAGACCACAACATTCAATAATTACAAGAAATCACATTGTCATAAGTTTGTTGTTCAAGACTAGCTGAAGAGTAACTGCAGTTTAATCTTTACATATTCCTTATGAAGTTTATGATGATTATTGAAAGTGATATTTATACAACAATTATACACAAAATTAGGCTATGCCTTATTTCGAAATCCTCTTCTGCTTTCAAAACTAGTTCCATCTTCTGGAAGAGGGATAGCCCAATGAAACAGTCATGAAAGTCTTTGAATTTTATACATTTTTTATACAACGTAACTTCTGGTAAATCCCCTTAGCAATGTAGGAAAATATAGGTGCATCTCTTGTGCCATTCTGTCTTTGACTGAAGCAGAAGGCTGTTGTGCAGTTCTTCCATGAACTCACACCACCCAAGGACATCTGAGAATATATCATGGACTAATACCAACACAGAGATAAGGAGCCGATGTTTCTCTTATGCGCAAATGTTGTAATAACAATTATTCCTGTTCCCCTGAGGTCGAAATCATCCCTAGTCAAAATCTATGAAAGAATTTATTAATAGTACATTTCTTACCCTAAGGTGTTATGCATCCAAGAGTTATGCAAAAGCAGTCAAGAAAAGCGATAATGTATCTGGAATTTTATTAATAAATCTGTAATTATTACTATTACGCATGAATTTATGGTAGTATTATTATTTACTCTTTACTTGTATACACTACAAGCCCTTAATTTTGAAAATATAGCATTTAAAAATCATATGAAGTTAAGCAACTTTCAACTAGAGAAGTTTAAAAAAAAAGATTTTGAAATGAATTATATATGAATGCAATTCAAATAATCAAATTTCACAAATTATATAACTAATTTTAAAAGGTAACACATTAGTCCGGATTCTTAAGTTTGTAATTAAACAACAGAATACCCAGACACTCAAATCACAAATATTGTTTATAAATTTCTAACACGTCGCAAATATAACTGAGAAAGGCAATACCACAAAATACCTAATGAAATATTTCAAAGTAGCATAACAAGGTAAATATTCCACTCAGACAAAGTTATTGTGGTTTTTACATCAACGGTTTACAAAAAGTAAAAAACTTTAAAAGATATACAAAATGCCTAAATCCTTCAATAATACAGCATTATAAACAACTTCAATTTTGTAATAGGAACACTTGATGCCCAACAAGAGGCTAGGACAACTATCATACATTCTACTCTTTGCCAGTTTATGTTACTAAAATATGAGGCTTCAACACCAAGTATTACATTTTCTGCTTCAAAGTCTGTATATGTTTAAATAACAACATTCATCACCAAAGTCAGTTTCTTAAAAATGTCTCTCTTGAAACTCTTTAAACCAAGGAAAACAAATATTCTACATCTGTTTTATTAGATTTGGAAAATATAATCTTATGCTCATAAACTCATATGCCATAGAAATAAATATAATTTCCTAGTTTTATCAGAAACTAACCATCATACTAGCAAATTTAATCCAGTATTTTAAAGGACTTAAAAACATTTCAACTGAACCACTCAAACACAAATCAAACAGTGCTATCAATAAATCTCGGTGTTTAAAAATAACACTAAACCACCCTAGTCTAATATATGAATGGAGCATAAACATTATTCAGTCGAGTCTTAGAACCTTCCTGAAACTGTTCAAACAAAAATGACTTTGCAATGACTTAAACACAGCAAATACAAAAACTATAAATATACAATTATCGGAGCACTCACTGGTTATCATATTTTGATTATCATAATATCTTAAATTTGATACATGCTCAGTTATGATTCACAATAAATCTAATATAAAACAACATTTTGATTATAGCAAATCACCTCATATCTATCTGTCCTTTTGATTCATGCACAACAACACAGAACAAGCAACTATTTAGCAGCACGTAAGTGGAATCCCATGAAATCATTTGCAAACAGTAGACACATGCCAGCACAACAATGAAAACACACACAAGTGACCAGTGCTATATCCTGGAATGCTTTAAGGTCACCCAGCTACAAGATGTTTTACACTAACAGGTTATAAGATATAAACATGCTGAAACTTGCCATCTGCAATGGCCAAAAGACTAATTGCAGATATGTTACGTGTTCCTAGAATTAGATCCTCACTTATTAACATATTGCTGTCAGGCACTGTTAGGTTCTGAAGTTACAACAAACTGTTAAGTTGTAACAAACTGCAATTTTGTAATATGACTGCTGACAGCTAGAAAATACTGTACATCAAACAATTCTACCTATGGCTTTCTGATAAATTACATGTAATGCCACTTGCCTTTATGATGCTGCGGTTACCAGTCAAGTTACATTATGTTAAATTTTAGTTTAGCAGCAAAGTAAATATCCTGAAGGTATGATGGGTATGCAGAAATAAGGCGTTATTACATGACACATTTTCACAGGGTAATAATTAGTATACAACTGAAATTTAAATAATCCTTGTGCAGGAATGAAGTTTTTCATGACAAAGATAATGACACACAGCAACTTTGGTATACAGTGAGAAAATTCAAAAGGAAACACATAATTATCCTCTGATTATATATAGTACCTGCATTTAGTAAATTGTTGGAACATGATTGTAAACATAATGTAAAGAAAGTAAATGTTATGTGGTTAAGTGCACATGTCTAAAGACAAGTAGCATTACAACAGCTGTTACAACATAGCATGATCATATGCTCACTGGTATTGCACTTCAGTTACAAGGTAATGGTCTTATAAGGTAGCTTTGTTCCCATTAACAGTGGGCGGGATCCGGTGCCACTAAAATAGCAATTGGTACCTAAGAATATCATAAATTGTTTTGACTTTGGTGGGCGAGTGTGCTGCTCACCTGATGTTCTCGCAGGACATTCTTCCACACAATTTTCATGTGATTCAGGTTGTGAAAATGCCCTTAAGTTACAAGGTAATGGTCTTACAAGGTAGCTTTGTTCCCATTAACAGTGGGTGGGATCCGGTGCCACTAAAAAAGCAATTGGTACCTAAGAATATCATAAACTGTTTTGACTTTGGTGGGCGAGTGTGCTGTTCACCTGATGTTCTCGGAGGGCATTCTTCCACACAATTTTCATGTAATTCAGGTTGTGAACGTGCCCTACAACAAGTGTCAGCCATCGGTTTGGCTCAGTGAACTTCTGTAAGAAGGTGCTAGGCCCAAGACTGTAGACAGAGTTGAAGTTTTCGTGAACGACTCCGACTTTACTAGCGAGAAGACCCGTGACGTAGAAGTCATCCACCCAGAAGAACGGAGTCTGAAGTGAGGCATTAAACATCGCATCAGCAACATCTACTGTCAGCACAAATGCAGAACCAGAACAGTAAGTTGGGAAGTAGTCTTTTTCGAATTCGGTGGGCGACAGGTACCACTTACTCTTTGGATCACGCATCACCTTCATATGGTACCAGACAAGGCAGAGGAGCAGGTTCTTCACCTGTCCCCGGTGTGCAATCATGCTCTTTAAGTGAGCGATCAGGTTAAACATGTTTACAAATATGTCATCATCTGTTTTCAGGAGGAACTTGGCCTGTTTGCAGTAAGAAGACGTCCACTTGAGTCCCATGATTCCTTTGAATGTGAGATTTCGATATGAATCAATGAAGTCTTCTTGGATGATGTCGCCATACACATCTGCCTCCATCAACAGAGCGTCTTGGACGAGCTTCTCTGGCACAATTCCACACAAAAAGACAACCTTAACCACACTCTCTGGAAAGTTCTTCGGATTTCCCCAAGTCTCACGGATAGCCATTCGCTGCTTGAAGTGGCCAGGTGCAGAGTGAACGTACACGAGAAGAAAGATATCCTTTCCGAGACAAACGTCAGTGGGGTTAATGACGTAATGAAACCAATGCGGATTCACTGGCACCATTCTCTTTAGGTCATCTAGGTGCTGCTGCAAATCAGAAAGTGACATGTTTTCAGTAGTCATGGAAACGTTCAGCAGTGAATGTAGCCGCATCACCTCCTGCTGCAGCTCTGACTCATTCCCAAACCAATTGGTCGATAGCATCCAATTCCAAGAACTACTAGGATGATCATCGGCTGTTGGACCAGTCATCCAAAACACAAGAACCACGACACTCACAAAGATGAAAACAAAGTACCGAAACACAGATGATCGACGTGGCAACATCTTCCCTCTTGGGCTGAACAACCGAGTGTCTCAGACAACGATTCTCATTGTTTTAGCAAACTGTAAATATCATAAAAATTAATATACAAAATTTGTAAATAGAAACATATGTATTATTTCTTCACTTGTTTGCTTATTTAAGACGCAAAGAATCACAATATTTAGCCAGCCAAAGAATTGTTTCTGATCAAATCTTCTGTCAACTTATCTCATTTTATTTACCTTTATCTTTCTCCTATTTAAGCGATATCGATATGCTTTTGATGTAACTCAAAATATTGCATTAGCAAAAACACTTCTTTTGGTTTTACTTCTGTAAAATGAATGAGCCAATCAAGCAGCTGCACATAGAAAGCACAGAAAACCAGGAAACAAACTTAGTGGCCACCAACCACTACAATTATTACATAATACGATACACCAGAACTGCTGTAAATATATCAAACAATATATGAACTCTGGCCGTTTGAAGAGTGGATTTATAAGCCATTGGCTAAATTAGAAATTGGCCTGGAGCCAAAGTTTCAAACCTCCTTATTGCGGGGGCCATAATTCACGGGGTCTATCCGAATCCCTGAAAGTAGAATCCCCAAAAGTGGTGAAAATGCAGAATTAACCGAATTCCCGAAAACAATTTTTCTACCTAGCATTCGAATCTTGAAAGCTAGAATGGACTATTCGCCCAATGTTGTGAATAGTATATTCGAAAATATCTTGAAAAGTTAGTTTTGCAGAAATAATTTGCTTTTAACTTAGAAAATAAGGCTATCATGTACAATCGGGGTGCCTGAATTTTAAAATCCAGCTTCCACTCGCGAGTATAGCTTTTATAGTCGAACAAATACGTAGGCTACACTGACCCTAACCGGGTGTGGCCCGAAACCTAATTCCCCGAAACGAATTTCGGCCGGATCCCCGAAATCGATTTTAGACTAAAATTACAAATAAACATGTGAATAGGCATTATATCGAGGTACATCAAGGCCACGCTAGGTCTATGTCACGTATAAGAGCTTACAATTTAACTTTGAATAGTTTTCTAGAGTTCGGCACTTTCTATAAGCTGTTTTCGGGAAATCGGGCTTTAATGTATTTTCAGCGTTTTCGGGGATTTGGGCTGACCCCCTAACCCTAAGCCCTAACCGACCCTCACGACGCTTACCCTGACCCTGACCGACTCTCACGATGCAAAGACACCCACCCAGATAATACATAGGCACCCCGATTGCACATGTTCGCCGAAAATAGTTTTCGGGGATTCGACAAAAATTCTGTTTTGGTGATTGGGTTTCAGGGATTTGCTATGCACCCATAACTCACGACTTGTTCAAACAATTTTTGATCACGCAACAAGTTTAAGGAACTCAAAGATCAATGATCCTGAGCTAATGGAATCTGACCACTAATTTCAAACAGCATAAAACGTTTAATTTGTAATTAAAACTTATTGAAATACATTATGACTAACTTTATATTTAATTCACCTTGGCTAACACGTTACTGTTATTAAAGGCGATTTATATGATCTTAAAATAACACTACAGCTTGTTTATTCTTCTATATTTACACAACACTATAAAACATTTTTGCCCAGCCGTTGAGATGGGTCCGGCCCGAATCCCCGAAATCCGAATCCCCGAAACGAATTTCGGCCGAATCCCCGAAATCAATTTTAGACTAAAATTATAAATAAATAGGTGAATAGGCCGATATCGCGATACATCAATGCCACGCTAGGTCTATGTCATGTACCAGTTTACAAATTAACTTTGAATAGTTTTCGAGAGTTCGGCCGCTTTCTATAAAACTGTTTTCGGGAAATCGGGCTTTTGTGTATTTTCAGCGTTTTCGGGGATTCGGGTTTCGGGGATTCGGGTTCACCCCGTTGAGATCACACAATAAGGAATTTTGTTGAAGCTTACCCCATAGTCTTAAACGCGGCACATGACCTCTGGGAAAACAGGTAAACGTGTAAATGTCTTTCATGGTTTAACAAGTACACACACAGTACAGATAGATTTATCCAAGTGACTATTTTTTTAATATGTAACATCTCCTGTTTCGGTACCCGAGCGACGACATATTTATTTATCTTTATTTCTATGAGGCACTGGCCACCAGCCACTTTTTCACTATCATGTTGACTCTGCCCAAGGACACAAAACTTTAGAGCAAATTCACGATAACGATAATGATGTAGCGCTGTAGTTTCTAGAGGGTGTAACATTGAAATGGAGATTAGGCCCTACTAATTTATTATTGAAAATGTTATTCTTCACTAGTTAACAACACAATCATGCTTCACAGGTAATGCAAATTCAGACTTACCGTAATGTAACACAATGTCGTAGTAACTAAAAATGTGATGTAAAGCATTGTAAACAGTGGCGGCGCATGGATTTTTCAAAGGTGGTGCGAAGCATCAGTGTGCCGCCCCCAACCCCTTGTAAGGCGACAGGCCTGTCTAGTATACAGTCTAGGGAAATTTTGTTTGTGTTGTGTATGATAGTAGTTAGCAGTAGCCTTAGCCTAGTATAGAGCACAGTAGCAGATGAAGCAGATCCGCTACTAGTATCACTGTGTACTGCGCACTTAAAGTACTTGTAGCATAAGCAAATCAAATCAGAGGGGGTTTTTCAGAGAGTAGTCAAAAAGAGGTCCGAGTCCGGTTTCTAGAAGGCCAAATCAAATTAGAGTGGGTCCCCAGAAAGTAATTCAAAAGAGACCCGAGTCCAGTGTTCACGGGGCATAGGCGCCGACTTTTGCTTTTGTCTCATGGGTGCCAGTCAGGGGCGGATCCAGAAGGCTTATCAAAGTTTTAAAGGACCAACGAAACTTTTTTTTAAGGAAATCATCTCCGAAAAAACTGATGACCTTTTTTTAGTCATCCGGAAAAATTCATTATACATTATTTCGTTTTAAATGGGGGACCATGGCCGGATTGCCCCTGGATCCGCCTCTGGTGCCAGTCCATATTTAAGATAATTCTCTCCTAAAATTTGACGACTTTTTTAGGAATTCATCCCCCGAAAAAAATTGACGACCTTTTTTTAGGAATACCCCAAAAAATTTAATTTAAGGTCCGAATTCTTCTGGGTGCCAGGCCCCCACTGAACGTTTTCTCTGGGTGCATTGGCACCCAAGGCCCCCAAGAAGTCGGCGCCTATGTCACGGGGCCAGATCAAGAGAAGAGGCAGAGCAGCTGTCAAGGCGGGTGTCGTTTATTGCGAGAAGAATTTGAAGGCGGAGGATCAGATGAGTCACTTGAAAAGGTCAGATTTCAGTTTTGAGTGGAAAGCCAGATGGTGATAGAGGACCATGAAGGACATGTGCAGGTTGTAATGATGATGGAGGAACTGAGAAGCTACGGAATTAAGGAAGAGATCAATCCATAGGCGTGGTGCTGTGTTGAATATGGTGGCTCTGTTGGAGAACTTGAGATGAGTAGTGACTGGCCGTCAAGAAAGACTGAGATAGGAGGAGGATCGGGTGGAGCGCGTTGTCTGAATGGTGAAGTACTGAGGTAGCCTACTTGGGCCGGGAATATTGTAGAAAGTTGTAGGTTAGTGTATATAATGAAGTGGATTCTCTCTGGGATTTTTAACCAATGGAATGATTTGAGTCTGGGAGTAACATGATGATGTTTGGGCTTTCCAATGACAGCTCTGGCAAGTGAGATTTGGATAAGTTGCAGAAGCTTGATTTGGGTGAATTCAAGCTTGAGGAAGAGGGAACTGCAGTAATGAAGCTTTGAATGAACAATTGAGGTAGCAATGGTGGAGGCAGTTTCAGTGGCGGCGCGTGGGGGGTGCAAGGGGGTGCGGTGGCACCGGGCGGCCACTTGATGGGGGCGGCACTTTGACTACCTGGAATATTTTTTTCGGTGCTTCCTGTGGTCACCGTAGTGTTTCATTTGGAGTTATCAAAAGTAATACCACATTATCAATATAATCAAGCGCAATCATTATTTCTAGAAACCAGAGGCGTAGCTAGAGGTGCAGAGGGTACATGTGGCTCCGGGCGCCAAGGGGAGGGGCGCCGAAATGAGGGTTAAGATGAATAATTTACTCTTAAATTTGATGCAGTTTTAACTAATTTATTCCAAATAAATTTAAATAATTTAATTTTGGAGCCCCAAATTATCCAGTTATATCCATATTACTTACAAACCAGTTCTCATGTATGATTTTTGGCGCCTCATTCAGCAATGATGCAGCATGCATGTAGGCCTACTATCTGCATTTTTCATATTTTATTTAATAAAAATTAAAATTGCCATTCCGTTATTTGGAAAATGTGAAATTGTAAAACGGGGTGGGGGCGCCAAATTCATAGTTCGTCTCGGGCTCAAAATATCCTAGCTACGCCGCTGCTAGAAACTATGGACTTAAAATGATCTAAATCAATTTTAAAATAAGAAATACATTGAAACTCGCATGAACAGTGAAGATTTACTGTTCACTGAATTATGATATTAAAGTTTCATTGAAATGTCTAGCAACGAATAACGTAATAACTCCAAATGAAACACTACGGTGACCACAGGAAGCACCGAAAAAAATATTCCAGGTAGTCAAAGTGCCGCCCCCATCAAGTGGCCGCCCGGTGCCACCGCACCCCCTTGCACCCCCCACGCGCCGCCACTGCAGAAAAGGAAAGTTCTGATTTAGTCGAGATGTTCACTAAGTGCTGAAATGCTTACGTATTTGTTTCTTTTTTGTATTATTTCATTTATAAGTATATTTCCATAAATTTATATTTTTAATTGATAACCTGATTTTAATTATATTATTAGTACCGGGTATATTACAATGTTTTAAGAAATAATCAGCCAAATTTCCAATTATTTTTTCTCATTATATAAAATTTGCCAATTGACATTAATAATTTTCTGTATTCCTTGAATATTATTTTATAACGAGGCCTGTATAAGCTGCGGGCACCTTCATTGCCCTCCATGCCTATATTTCAAACATTATATTGAAATCTGCTAATTTGATTTTTAATGATGCAACTTCTGATCTGATGGTAAATTATTAAAATAAAAAAAATAAAAAAAAATATGTATTTGTAATTTTAATTCTGCTAATTGTTTATGTCACTATATACTATTACCATTCCATTCAGTGATATACAGGAATTATGATTTACAAGTAACATTAGTACAAAAAACATTACTAAGGATGCTGTATCATCAGCCTGTATGGTCTGGTAAGGGACTAGGGAGGAGGGCCACAGGGTGACACCATGACTTACCGCACCGGGTGACACGACCCCTAGTGACGCCACTGTTCCCCCAACCTGTGAAACAAGATCGCCGCCAGTGGGAACATGTCATCATATGTCATATGACTCATATCCTTATCCTCTGGCTCTTTTTCCACCGCCATCACACAACTAGGCCTACTCAACATGGTTAACCTTATTTCACAGTGGATGTCATCCAATCTCCTCTGCCCTAACTCTTCCAAAACTGAATTCATCATCCTAGGCGTTCCTGATCAAATCAAGAAAATCCCTGATCCTTCCATAAACCTTTCGACTAACTCATCGTCTCTCACCTTCACCCATCTGACTCCCCTGTCCGCAATCTTGGTGTTACTTTTGATCCACACCTCTCCTCTCTAACCACTTCTCCAACATCTCGCGCTTGTGCTTCATGCACATTAGGCTAGGCCTATAGGGTGGAGTGAAAATGGCAAGAACATTTTTTAAGCAAACGTTTTCTAATAGTTATGGAAAATTGCCAGCATGTTAGTGTAAATCTATAGTGCTCAAAATGTTGTTGATTTTCCTTTGCGTCTTTTGCCCTCTACCGGCGGTTAAATTTTTAACATATACAATTCTTTGAAAAACGTCGTGTAGGCCTAGTGCATTATTTTTTTCTTGAACTGACCGTCGTCGAACGGTTAGGCCTACAATTCATGAAATAGGCCTACTCATTCAAATCAGTTGCGGAAATCGCATCTGGTGTGCTACAGGATTATGGAATCGTAACGAGGGGCGTAACTTTGGTCTTTAAAGTGGGGATGCCATTATTTATTACATAGCCTACACGAAGCAAGGCGCTGACTGCGATCTCTGGAAAGGCACAATAGGCCTAATAAAATATTGATTGGCATTGTCCAAAAAGTTGGGGTGCGGGTACCCCTCGCATCACCCCCACAAATTATGCCTAATGAATACAGTAACGTTACTGAAAGGAAGAAAGTTAGGAGAGAACGAAAGAAGAACCGAAGCTCTGTTCAAGAAGGATGCGCCAGCATACGACTGTGAGTGTTGAGGGGTTTTCCATAGAGTAGGCTAGTCCAAAAGAGGTCCGAGTTGGAATGATGATGGAAGAACCGAGGATCTGCGGAATTCAAGGGGAGATCGTTCCAGAGGCGTGGTACTCTGTTGGATATGGCTCGGTTGGAGAACCTGAGGTGAGCCCAAGTACCTCCGTGATCTCTTCACCATCCAGGCAACCCGATCATCCTTCTATCTCAGTCTTTCTCGAACCCCGATCACTGCAATTCTCTTTTCTTCAACCTTGAATCCACTCAAATCAAGCGTCTACAGCTTATCCCAAACTCACTTGCTAGAGCTGTCACTAGAACGCCCAAACGTCATCATATCCAGTCTTGTTGTCAAGACCTTAAACCTCAAGACCAAAACTAAGACCTTTAACCTCAAGACCAAGACCAAGACCTTTAACACCAAGACCAAGACCTTGAACCTCAAAACCAAGACCAAGACTTTGAACTTCAAGACCAAGACTTTGAAACTCAAGACCAAAACCGAGAATAATACCCAAATATCACAACCATATCTAGATTTCTATTCCTTACTGAAAATTTGTCAAATCAGACTACTCGCTATTTTAATTAAAACACGAATCTTTTATTTTATTCAAACAAAACAATTCCAAATGCAGACTGCAGAGAATTCGTATTTACAGAAGTCCTTCGGGCGAAATCTTATTCCATATACCTGTTACATTTTATAAAAACCAATTCGCTCAGAATTTTCTGACCAAGACGTGACCTGCAGCTATATGTGGGTCCTCATAAAAAGTCTGCCATGTGAAAAATACGTTCTACAGTGCTGAATTCACTGGCACACAGAGCAGCTTTTCAAGTACCAGATGTAAATGTACAAATTTTGAGTCTGTTTTGAAATCATTCCATGGTAACTAACCGGAAGTCAAAATAAATGTCAAAAGCAACAGTAAAGCCTCACTCACACCGTGTAAACACTAAAGCAATTGTATTAGTAATTATTGGATAAATTATTAAAATCCTTGCGTTTTGTTAAATGACTCTTTATATTTTCAAAAGTCTTGGTCTTGGTCTTGCAAAACCAAGACCAAGACTTTGAACCTCAAGACCAAGACCAAGACCTTGAACCTCAAGACCGAGACCAAGACCTTGAACCTCAAGACCAAGACCAAGACTTTTAAAATTGAACTCGAGTGCACTCGAGACCAAGACCTTCGTCTCGAGGACAACAAGACTGATCATATCACTCCATTCCTCAAATGATCAAATCCATAGGCGGCGATCCCGGAGGTCGAGGGGGACAAGACCCCCCACCTTTAAGAGTGGGGGGGGGACACGCCATAAATCGGACCCCCCAAATTTTGAAGATACACCAAAAAAGGTCAACAAATGCAATTGTGTGTGAGGGCGAAAATGAGTTTTCAGTGCCTTTTTGACGAGATAAGTTGTTTTGAGGAGAAGTGTCCCCCAAAATTTCAAGGAAAAAAGTAATAAAATTGTGTAAGAGAAGGAAAAAAGGAAGGAAAAAGGTCAAAAAAATTATGTGGAGATGAATTGCTAAAACAAGGTCGTCAGTTATTTTGAAGGTCATCAACTTTTTCCGACATGAATTTGTAGAAAGTCTTAAAGATTTTGTGGAGATGAATTGCCCCAAAAAGTTTGAAAATGGTTTCTTTGGGACATGAATTCCTAAAAAAGGTCATGGACCAGACTATGGCCGACTTTGTCCCCCCACCTCTCAGACAAGATCGCCGCCACTGATGAAGAGGATGATGGAGGACGGGTTGCAATGATGATGGAAAAACCGATAATGTGCGGAACTCGGGAGGTAGTTTTTTGGTGTTCCCAGTGTTTCTTGGTGTTTCCCGACACTCGATCCTTAATGTTTCTTGTTGTTTCCCAATGTTTCCCAATGTTTCTTAATGTTTCTTATTGTTTCCCAATGTTTCTTGTTGTTTCCCAGTGTTTCTTGGTGTTTCCAAATGTTTCTAAAATGTTTCTTGGTGTTTCCAATGTTTCTTAATGTTTCTTAGTGTTTCTTGAATGAATGAGTTAATGAACAGACGGAAAAAAGGAAGGAGGGATGATAGATAGTTAAAAGAATGAAAGAATGATTGAACGAATATAGTGAAGGGATGAATAGATATATCTGGATGAATGACTGGATGGATGGAGGAATACGTGGATAAATAAATGAATAACTGCTTTTCGTTTCTGTTTGTCGTACACCAATAAATTAAAACATTTGCAAAATTTCATCCAGAATCTTTGTCACAATTAATGACCAGGCATTCAGTTTTCGTCAGCATTAAAAGCCTCTATCAATGTCTCAACAAAGAATTGTCAACAAGTGGTTCTCGTTCAGTTTCTGAGTAGCGGTTGTGGACTAGCAGATGCCTGTTCGTCGATGATTTGGGATTTGATTCCACATTGTAACTTTTCCTTCTGATCCACTCTTCTATCAGCCTCCTTCTTATCCCACGGCTCATTACAACAAACGGCAAAATAAACCACGACCAAATAAACCAAACAAACAACACACGACAAAATAAACAACAAAACAAACAACACACGACAAAATAAAACAAACACACTACAAAGCATTTAGATTTTGCATTTGTATTTAGTTTAACGACAAAGCAAACAACAAAACAAACAAACGACAAAATAACAAAAAACAAAAAACAAAACAAACGCGAAAGTAAACAACAAACGACAAAATAAACAAAATAAACAACAACACAAACAAGACAAAAACACAAAAACTACACAAAGGGCTTACGGGAGATAAAGCCACGCCAGGGGCCCCCCTGCCTTAACGAGCTTACGGGAGATTAAGCCACGCCAGAGGCTCAGCAGGGGTGTAGTTTTTGATTATTTTGTCTTGATTGTTTTGTTGTCTATTTTGTTGTATATTTTGTCGTTTGTTGTTTGCTTTCGCGTCTGTTTTGTTGTTTACTTTGTTGTTTACTTTGTCGTTTGTTGTTTGCTTTGTTGCTTGCTTTGTCGTTAAACTAAACACAAATACAAAAATCTAAATACTTATAAAAAAATAAATACAAATACACTACAAAAAACTAAATACAAATACAAAAAAAACTAAATACAAATCGAACACAAACCCCACATACAATCGCGACAATATGGAGCCATAGTGTAACCATCCCATCGCCCTTCGCCCTTCGAGCAGAAAACTTGCTGCCAGAAACTCCAAAGGCATCTATCGAAACACAATAAAATAACGAAGGTTATTATTATTACACGTTACGACAAAATAGTAATATGAAATGAAAAAAAAATTCAAGTCTTTTTCTGGGGCAAGCCCTGTAGGTTGGTCGGCATCACACTGACATACATCAAGAAGTTTTATGTTCCAGTCTTAGGTCGACCAGGTCTGCGATCGTTGCGTTCATCTGCATGGGGAGATATGCAGGTGCCTCGCATCCATATATAAACTCAAGCCCATTGTATCTTATCATGACTCGGATAAATATAATAACACTACAGACTCTAGGAACAGTCTTCAGATTTACATACGTGCTGCTGCGTTTAACTCTGTTCCAAAATGTCTTAAAATGCACTTAAATATCTAGATGAGTTAGATAGTCATGCACGCAGTGCCTTTGTGAAGTAGCCGACTTAAAAGGTGCTATATTAAGTGGCTTGATACAAGAAAGCAAACAAACATACATACATAAATACACACATACATATATAGAAGCAATTCTGTTAAGTACTGATATAATTTGCAAATTTATATAACATCGTTTCAAAAGGGCCTACATTATTATTATTATTATTATTATTATTATTATTATTAATTAGTAACTTCTATCGCACCGGTATCTAATGCAGACGGCATCAACCGATTGGACATCAAAACCTATATGTAGGACATATGAGCCCCATATAGAAATGCATGTAATGTCATATTCTAACTCTATCTTCAACATATCAACGTAGCATTGGGATGTAGTCTCAAATCAACTTTAGGAGCTTTCTAGAGCATTTAACAATTCACAATGCATAAATACTTAATTAAATATAAGTAAAAATGCACATATATTAAAATAAGTTCATTCCACAAAATCAGAATGGAAAAGACATTCATATTCATTTTCTGACTGAGAAAATGCTCATGACATTCAGGACAGAATTAACTCGGATTACATCACAGAAAATCGGTAAATGTAACAAAAGCCAGCGACAGACCTGGTGGAGATGGTGCTCTCCCTCCTCTTTGTTTCTCCTGTCTTTTGTAGAGACCAAGATCCAACCGGACATTTTAAACAAGGATTCGTCACAGCAGAAGACATGCATTCTCCTCCTCCTCCTTTCTCTTACCCCTCCATTCATATTCAATGCTGCTGAATCTGATTTATCGAGAGATCCAGCAGACAGGTGGGTTTCATAGATTCTTCCAAGGGGGAAACGCGACATTTCTTCAAATCCGCTTGACTGAATTTGACTTAGAATGTCCAATTCCGTTAGTCCGTGGGATTGATACTCTCCCATTCCTTCACACTGTGAAGGTTTTTTGTCTGTTCACTTTTTCTTTCTTTTTTTCTTTTTTTCAGTTTTCACATTTTTTCACATTGTGAAGTTCTTTGTTTCGTCAGCTGAATTGCTACATCTCCAGTTCCCTCACCACGTGAAGGTTGAATAATAACAGGCACTTGGGGTGATAAACTAACCGAGTTCGACACCACTCCTTGTTGTCAGTGAATGCGAAACACCACGAAGACATGGTAGTGGTCGGACCAGTCGTCCGGATACTGTCCGTCGTCAATGGCAGAAGAATTCCAGGCGGTTGTGTAGCAGGGCATTTCTTGGATGCAATTGCAACTGGGAGGCAGTTGCCATGATGCGTATCTGTCATGAAGGTGATGCAAGCATCTGTGTGCTCGCAGCTGGCTGTGAATTCCTGTCCAACTGTGACTCTGAATTCATACTAGTATTCGGCTCTTGTTTTGATAGCGTAGCTGTACTGCCAGAGTCTATCTGGTGTAAGTTCTGCATAGAAACACCCTAAATATTTAACAAAACCAGAGGATTTTAATTTCAGAGTTAGTTCCTCTCTTTTAGAAAGATGTATTTTAGGATTATGATAAACCCACGGAAGGAAAATATTATTTGCACAAGTAATTTTTTTTCGTACGGCCGTACGATATTATATTTATATAGGCCTAAAGCCTAAAGATAGTTTAGAGGCCCACGACTGCTCTGCCTAGGGGCCCGTGACTGCTCTGCCTAGGGGCCCAGAATTTCTGTCGGCGGCCCTGATGACCCCTGAAAGTAGGCCTAATTAATCGATTGATTGATCATTTAGTTACTTTATTCATCTGTTTTCAAGAGGAAAATTCTTACGTCTGGCTTTGAGTTTCTAGTTTTTTTCTGAAATGATGATTTTCGATGATTCTTCTGCTTGAGATGATATTAGCACGAATCAGTCAGTCATTGCTTGTTCTGTGCTTTAACGTAGCACACTTCTCCAGTAGATCATCCGATTTCTGGCTCTTTTCATCGAAGATTTTCTGTTCGGAACGACCTTAATACCTTCCCATCGCTGCAAACCCGCCATTCCAAATGAAATGAACTTCGGTTTATGCCCCGCTTGTATCCATGACTCGCAACAAACGGTGCAGGATGACGTCATCTCAACTAAGATATGATGTCATTGTAACAAAAGATGACGTAATCGCAACACTCGCAAACACTGATGTGTATTAATAAGCAAAGCCATAGACGTCTTGTAATTGTAATGTATTGTATTGTATTGTATCTAGAAATTTATAAAGCGCCTCTCGCAGAATAGCTATTCAGAGGCGCTCTCAGCACAGAAGCCCCGGGTAAACAGAAATGCCTTTAGGGAACACAAGACCGATAAGGAAACGTTTAGTTTGGCCCTGAGCAGAGGGGGAAGGTCATTCCAGATCGTGGGATCGACCCACTACAGCAAACGCCCGGTGCTGGGCCAAGGCAGTTTTAGCCCTGGGAACAAAAAGATCAAGCCGATTCACAGAGTGCAATGAGCGAGAAGATGCAGATAGCGGCTTTCGCAGATAGTTCGAGAGTTATATTGGGGCAGTAGGCCTACCGTGCTGAGATTTAGAGACAAGGAAAAGGATCTTATAAAGGATGCCCGCAGCTATAGGGATCGAGCCAGCAGTGGCGGCGATGTTGTTTGAGAGGTGGGGGGACATTTTGGAACTGATTTGGTCAAAAAAGAGTTTTGAACTGATCTGGTCAAAAAAAGGTCCCAAAAAATTTTCGCGCTCCCGAACAAATTTCTTAACCTCAGCACTACAAAATTTGATGACCTTCTTTTGGTGTTTCTTCAAAATTTGGGGGGGTCCTATGTATGGCGTGTCCCCCGCCACTCTCAAAGGTGGGGGGGGTCTTGTCACCCTCGACCCCCCCGGGATCGCCGCCCATGCGAGCCAGTATAAGATGCAGTGGCGGCGCCACGATTTGAAAAGTAGGACGGCAAATTAGAGGGTCTGGGTAAAAGTGTATGACAATTTGCAAAATTATGTTTTTGCCGTAAAACCTTAAAAATTGCAACAAACATAGGCGGCGCCGCCACTGATAAGATATGTCTATGCGCAAAGCTGACGTTTTCAACCACCAAGAAGAGATCAAATTTACTGAGTATACGCCAACTGTATCATTCATATTGCACATGGTTTATTTGACCAATGTGGCTATGGAAGGCCTAATCGTTTTTTACTTGCTTTGTTGCTGGACACAAAATCATACAAAATGTCTGGTAGAATCCAATGTAATGTTAATCGCTGAAAATTCTAGACACGACATAAAAACTGGGTCACGATACCAGCCTCTTACCGGGTTTAGTGTAATCATGATAGGCCTAGCCATAGCTGTTTCGCCTCTCTGGAGCAAATTCCCGCCATTACGCCAAATATTTATCTGATCCATTTACGTCGTAGATTCTACGGGCTCATCAAAACCTCACCTCTTGCTATCTCTCCACAGGTCTTTCACTCAAAATCGAAGACATTGCTCTTTCACAAGTCATGTCCTGACCGGCATAGGCGTGATTTGTGGTGGTACGAGGGGTAACCGTACCACCAATTTTTGGACTGGGGGTATCGTACCCCCAATTTTTGAACAATGCCAATCAATATTTTATTATTGTGCCTTCCCAGAGATCGCAGTCTCAGCCTTGCTTCGTGTATGTAAGAAATTGATACCCCCACTTTTTAGACCAAAGTTCAGGGCCGAATTAAGATTAGTTCGGGCCCGGGTGCTGTGACTGGCAAATTTCATCACAGAAAAATTTGATGACCTATTTTTGGGAATTTTTGATGACTTTTGGGGAATTCTTCTTATACAAACTTTTATGACCTTTTTTGGGAATTTTGATTACGGGGGTACCATTTTTTGAGAATTTGTTCTTACATTAAATTTTTTTATGTCGGTCAGGTCCGCAAAGGTTCACCAGTCACTCTGTTGCAGAGTAAAGCAGGTAGGCGACCTGACCGACGTCTCTCATGAGCGTAGACTCGGATCCGACCTGGGCTGGTGAACCAAAGACCTCCGTGCCCACCTTCACGTGGTGCGGACTGTTGGTACCCTTCCAAAGGAAGGGGAACTGTTGGTACCCTTCCAAAGGAAGGGGAACGAACGGGCACGGCAGGCAAAACCAGGGGAAGGCAATGGCAAACCACCCCTGTTAACATGCCAAGAAAATCGTCATGAGACACACCAAACCACGCCGATGGTCGCTGATGGTGGGACTCCCAGGCCGGAGCGCGACTCAAGGGCTACTGGGGAAGTAGCAAGACGGCAAAGGAGACTGTGTATCATGGCGATCGCTAAGGCTCCTAAAGCCGACAGCACAAGAAGACTGCCGAAAATGCGGGCCCCAAAATCTGCGGGCCCGGGTGCTGCAGCACCCTTAGCACCCCCTTAATGCGGGCCTGCCAAAGTTACGCCCCTGCCATGGGCGGTGATCATGGGGGTCGAGGGGGACAAGACCCCCACCTTTAACAGTGGGGGACACGCCATACATCCCACCACTTTTTGAAGAAACCCCAAAAAATGTCATCAAATTTTTTCGCACGGAGCGCGAAATTTTTTTACCTTTTTGTGACCAAATAAGTTCACGGCGATAAATTTTTTTAGCTCTTTTTTGACCAGATCAGTTCAAAACTCTTTTTTGACCTGATCAGTTCAAAAATGTCCCCCTCACCTGTCAAACAAGATCGCCGCCACTTCTCAAATCACTCCATTGGTTAAAAATCCCAGAAGGAATCCACTTCAAAGTCCTATTACTAACCTACAACTCCCTACAATATTCCCAGCCCAAGTACCTTCGTGATCTCTTCACCATTCAGACAACCCGCTCCACCCGATCATCGTCCTATCTCAGTCTTTCTCGACCCCTAGTTACTGCTCACCTCAAGTTTTCCAACCGAGCCATATCCAACACAACACCACGCCTCTGGAATGATATCTCCTCTCTGAATTCCGCAGTTTCTCAGTTCCTCCATCATCATTGCAACCCGTCCTTCATCCTTCTCCTCATGTTCCCCTATCTATCACCTCCCGGGCTTTCCACTCAAAACTGAAGTCTCACCTTTCAAGTACTCCTACGGTCCTACCCTGACTCATCTGATCCTTCGCCTTCCAATTATTCTCGCCGTAAACGACACTCGCGTTGGCAGCTGTTCTGCCTCGCCTGATCTGGTACCATGGAAATCGGACTTATCTTATCTTATCTTATCTTATCTTATCTTATATAATTATTTATAAAGCGCCTCTCACAGCATAGACTATTCAGAGGCGCTCCCAGCGTGTCAGCCCCGAGGGAAAAGAAAGGTCTTTAGGCAACGGAGAGAAGAAGGCGAGATCCCAAGCAATATCTTGCTACGGAGAGAGGGGGGCAGGTCATTCCAAAGGGAAGGGCCAAGGATGGCAAAAGCACGATGCTGAGCCATCGAAGTCCTTGCGCGAGGGACAAGCAGATCAAAGCGGTCAGCAGACCGAAGAGGGCGGGAAGACAGAGCAGGTAGAGGTTTGCGCATTAGGTCACAGAGGTATCTAGGAGCTTTTCCCAGTTGAGTCCTAGAGACCAGGAGAAGAACCTTGTATTGGATGCGGGAAGCAACAGGAAGCCAGTGAAGTACATCAGTCATAAAGGTAGTTATGTGAGAGAAGCGAGGAAAACGGGCAATGAGCCTGGCAGCAGCATTCAGAACAGACTGCAGAGATGAAAGGCGCGCTTTAGGGAGCCCAGCAAACAATGAATTGCAATAGTCAATGCGGCAGCAAATGAAGGCATGGACCATAGTAGTGAACACTGAAGGAGAAACTGATCTTCTTACAGCCCTCAAACGCCTAAGATGATAGAAACAGGAACGTGTCAGGTGGGAGAGGTGTTCAGAAAACGAGAGGGTACTATCAAGGGTGACACCCAAATCCCGAACACTGGATGAAAATGAAAAAGCAGGGTATATTGACGACAGAAGTGGGATATCAAGTTTAGAAAGTTGCTGTTTAGTGCCAAACCAGATCAGTTGGGTCTTAGAAGAGTTAAGGTTAAGTCGATTTGATGACATCCAAGAGTGGAGATCATGTGAGAGGGAATGAATGGATCCAACAAGGGAGATCTGCTGAGAGGATGGGCCTTGGATAAAGATCTGAACGTCATCTGCATAAAGGTGACCAGAGGTAAAGTGTTTAGTAAATATAGAAGGTATGTCAGCTGTGTAGAGTAAGTACAGAATGGGGCCAAGGACAGAACCCTGTGGGACACCATACTCAACTCTAACCCAGGCAGTTCTGGAGTCACCAAGGACAATCCTCTGAGTACGGTCAGAGAGGTAAGATTTGAACCAAAGAAGAGGGAGACCACTGAGACCACAAGATAGTTCAAGACGTCGAAGTAGGATTTCATGGTCAACCATGTCGAAGGCCGAGGAAACATCAAAGAGCGCTAGAAGCGTCAAATGAGACCTGTCAATGGCAGTATAAATGTCCGAGAGAAGGGACAGGAGGGCAGTTTCCGTAGAATGGTGACCTCTAAACCCTGATTGACTAGAAGGGAGGAGTCCAGACTGTTCAAGATAGGGCAGAAGTTGAAGCGAGACAAGTCTCTCAAGAGTTTTAGAGAGAAAAGAAAGGTTAGAAATAGGACGATAGTTAGAACATACTTGTGAGTCAAGATTAGGTTTTTTGAGGGTAGGAAAGACAATAGCTTGCTTCTGAGATGGAGGGAGATGGCCCTCTGCTAGAGACCTATTGAACAAATATATCAAAAATGGGACAACATCATCTAAAACATTAGTAAGAATAAACGGAGGAAGCGGGTCCAGTTCACAAGATTTCTGGTTTGAAGAGCTGAGAACACGTCGAAGATCAGCCTCAAGGATGGGACGAAAGTCACCAAACTTGAAGTCCGTGCGTGTGAATTCAGGTGGAGGCGAGTCGGCGGTTGAAGCACGTAAGCCCGCAATCTTTTCTGTCATCATTCTGAGGAAATCATTGGCCGAAAACGCAGGAGAGGAAGACGAACGGGAGGCTCGGCCCAGGAGTCCCGAGATGGAAGACCAGAGACGTTTTGGGTTCTTTTCATCTCGAGCGACGAGTCTCTCCCAAAATTCAGCCTCCTTGCAGTGATATAGACGATGAAGCGATCGGAGTTGAGTCACCCACGTCAGGTGGTCGGCCGGATCTTTCGAGCGACGGTAGCGTCTTTCAAGACAGCGTGTACGTCGACGATACTGGCGGCACTCGCTGTCAAACCACACAGCAAGGGGTCGCATGCGCATTTTGACCCTCCGCTGAGGTAGTAATTTATCCAGTATTTCATTCATGGTGGTGGAGTAAAGGTTAAACAGGTCAGCCACCGACAAGACATCCAGTGAAGAGGAGTCAGAAGCAAGTTTTGAGCAGCGAAGAGCATCACGGAATACTTGATAGTCGAGGGTCTTCCAGCCACGAACCATACGAATGGCATGTATGGGTTGCAGATGCAAGAAGGGAAGAGTTAGTTCAACGAGCTGGTGATCGGACAAAGTCGGCGGGTGAACGTGTAGATCACAGACAGATACTTCGTCAGACGTGATGATCAGGTCAAGGATACCGCCGAGCACATGAGTAGGCTCACTTACATGCTGACGGAGACCAAACTGAGCAAGTAGATCAAAGAACCGTAGAGTAGATGGGTCTGAGGAGTCTTCTAGATGGATGTTGAAGTCACCTAAAATAACCAGCTGACTGTTTCTTGTGATTAGACTCTCCAGAACAGATGAAAACTCATCAAAAAACGTTCCAGTTAGAGGAGCAGAGCCAGGTCTGTAGAGAGCCAGAAGAGTTGATGGTCCATGGGATGTAGAAATAGCAAGGCATAGCGCCTCGAATGAAGTGATGTCCGGATCAACTTGAATTACGGAGGTTCGAAGTGTAGAGCGGATGTAGACAGCGATACCCCCACCACGAACCGAGCTGTCATCTGGACGAGAGGCTCTGGGGCGGTCGTAGATGGAGAAACCGGACGGAGCAGCACGAAGAAGAGGCACGTCATCCGAACCACGGTGCCAGCTTTCCGTAACGGCTAAGACGTCGAGTTGTCTTTCCTGAAGAGTTTGTGCTACATAAGCGAATTTGTCCGAGAGAGAACGGGCATTCCAGGTAGCCATTCGAAGCCCTGGATGTCGCTTGTCGTCCTGAAGAGACTGATCAGGAGCGAGAGGATCAGAAGTAGATCGATCATGGGCAGCCAGCTCATCAGGGCCCAAATGAGAGCTGGACGCCGGAATGGAAGACGACGAAGACGATGAAACTTTCCCAGGTAGAGACAAAGTAACGTTATTGATGGATGAGCGATAAACAGCCGGGCACCAAATCTGGTAATAGAATAGCGTCTTTCGAAGTGAGCGACAAGGGCGCTGGGCAAACGAACGGAGTAGATTGAGCTGTTGTGCTGTGTATGTGACAGACATCATTACACGGAAAATGACTCAAGTACTGTAGACGTATAATCCTCGTGTACACGCGGAAATGTAAACAAGTACCTCTTTTGGACTACTCTCTGGAAACCCCCTCTGATTTGACGTAGCGCTCCTGAATAGGCCTAGGCTGGTGCCCTGCGCTTGGCTTTCAAGTGGCGCTTTAGAAGTTTGGAAGTTATGCGATTACGATTACAATTTAGTGTTAAAAGGTAAATTATGCATTGTTGAAAGTCTGTCGTTCACTTAATATTAAGTGAACGAAGTCGCTACCATGGCAGTCGATAGCTTAACGACTGATTTCGACATGAGGGCTTAGCGGCGGTGGCGGATGACGGCGGCTCCGTGGACTAGGCCTACTCTAGAGTCGTCGAGGGTGTCATCGTCCGCAGACATCTATACCCAGCCTTCGACTTTTCTCCCATCCAAGATTTACTCAAAGCCAGTTCGCACTCAGACCTATACTGCTGCCATAACCGTGCTTCTTCAACAGATTTCCAATCTGTTAATCTAATTAATAGGCTACGTAGGAGTAATTTCGATTGACTTGTCGAAAGCAATTTCTTTATCAAGGCGATTTTCCATTGATCCGGAATATGAGCGAGGGCTATGGACTAATTATTATTATAAGGTGTGTAAATGGGAAGCAGACGATTGGTGCTGTTGCCAAATCGAGGTTCGAGTTAATTACAATTGCTGACTGTTTTAAAAAACGGCAATCCTGCCGCCATATAGGCGTAATTTGTGGAGGATTCGCGGGGTACCCGTACCCCACTTTTTGAACAACGCCAATCAAATTTTTTATTGTGCCTTCCCAGAGATCTCAGTCTCCGCCTTTCTTCGTGTATGCCAAAAATTGATACCCCCACTTTTTTAGACCAAAATTACGCCCCGCCTGTCGCGTTTGTGTCGATAGGAATTTCTGCAATAAATGAATATTTGATTTGATTTGATTTGATTTGATGTTTGCATGCAGGCAGCAACCCATGTCAACTGACATATCGACTTTCTGTGCGCTACACCTGGATCGATCGATCGGCATGGCCTTTATGTCGAATCCATTTGTGCTAGAGCTACTAAACGGCCCAAGCGATAGCCAACATTTCCTGGGAAATAACTGAATTTATGGTCATCCCTGACACTGCCAACATTTCTATAGGCATTAGATTGGACGTACTCGATCGACATAGGGGTTCGAATGGGTAGGCCTAGGCCTAGGCTACCATACGAAAATGATGTAATTGTGTACAAAGATTATGCAGGGGCGCGTTTACAGAAAATGGGGCCCTAGGCGCAAATATTTTTTGGGGCCCTTCTGAACATGTAGATCGAGCAGTGGCGGCGATCTTGTTTGACAGGTGGGGATCGAGGGACACGGGACACTTCTGAACTGATCTGGTAAAAAAACGTGATTTTTTACCTCTTTCTTGGTGTTTCTTTAAAATGCGGGGGAGACTGTATACTGTGTCCCCCCCCCACAAAGGCGTAATTTATGGGGGTACGAGGGGTACCCGTACCCCACACTTTTAAACAATGTCAATCAATATTTTATTATTGTGCCTTCCAAGAGATAGTCTTCATGCTAAAAACGAAAGTGGAAAGAAATTGGTACCCCCCACTTTTAGACCAAAGTTACGCCTGGTCTCACACTGTTAAAGGTGAGGTCTTGTCCCCCTCGACCCCTTGGGATCGCCGTCCATGAGACACGGGACACTTCTGAACTGATCTGGTAAAAAACGTGTTTTTTTTACCTCTTTGTTGGTGTTTCTTTAAAATGCGGGAGAGGGGAACTGTATTCTGTGTCCCCCACATAGGCGTAATTTGTGGGGATACGAGGAGTACCCGTGCCCCACACTTTTTAAACAATGTCAATCAACATTTTATTATTGTGCCTTCCAAGAGATAGTCTTCATGTTAAAAACGAAAGTGGAAAGAAATTGGTACCCCCACTTTTTAGACCAAAGTTACGCCTGGTCCCCCCACTGTTAAAGGTGAGGTCTTGTCCCACCATCGACCCTCTGGGATCGCCGTCCATGAGACTGTTGGTCTGAAACTCTGGTGGTGTTGAGCCAATCATGTGCAATAACTCACGAAGTTGAAATAGAAGCCGTTTTTGAGAGTGTTATTGACCATGTAAATATGATTACTTATAGAAACTATTTCATGGAATGTGAAGTTATTTGGTTTAATGTTATATTTTATAATTGATAAAAATATTTTCATTCGTTTGGGGCCCTCCGAGATTTGGGGGCCTTATAGGCGCGCGCCTAGTACGCGCCTCTGAGATTCAGCCAGGGACATCATTTCAGCTTTTTTCAGCGGGGGGGGGGCAAAGACGTCAAAAAAGAGGTCAAAAAATGTTTTTCCGCTCTGCGCGAAGAAATTTTACATTTTTTGGGGTGTTTCTTCACAATTTTCAGAGGGACAACTGCATTGTGTGCCCCCCAATGTCAAAGAGGTGTCGTCTTGTGAAAAAAACATATGCAGACTCTAGCTTTGTTAATAGTATATAATAATTCCATGAATTTGAGTATAATTTTTTTTCTTTTTTTACCCCTTTCTTCTTCCTACTTTTCTTGTTCCAGCTTTTTAATTTTTTTAAAAATCAGGTGGCAAATGCCCCCTTGCCCCTCCCAAATGACGTCCCTGAATTCAGGGTTAGGACGTCATTTCAGCTTTTTCCAGGGGGAGGGGGCAAAAAGAGGTGAAAAGATTATTATTTTTTCGCCCTGTGGGGGACAACAATACACTGTGTCCCCCACTGTTAAAGATGGGTTCTTGTCCCCCTCGACCCCTCACGATCGCTCCCCATGTTTGTATTTATTCTACATGTGCAAAACTATAAGCCAGTGCTTCAAATGAGTTTCTTTTCTTCCCTTTTTACCCCTTTCTTCTTCCTCATTTTTTACATTTTTTCCAAAAATGGGGGGGGAGGAGCAAATGCCCTCTTTGCCCCCCTAAAGGCGTCCCTGGTTAGGACATTCCAAATATAGGCCTACTTTGAAATTTATACTTGGACCTTATTCATTTAATTAAGATGTCAGAGGTATCTGCTAGTTGTTGCTGTTTTTATAGTTTCTGTGTCTCGATCATTCTCTCATGCTCCATCTTCACCGCTTTGTATTTTTGAACAGTCCCTCTGACTTGATGAAGCGCTCGTGAAAGCTAGTGGCGTACGCTTGACATTAAGTCGCACATTTAGAAATTTTAGGGAGTAGGATTACGATTACATAGGTAAATCAGGAAAGCTAAACTAACCCAGCGATTTAAGAGAAAATGGACCAGGTTCAGGGTTGGGTCAATGTCTAAGTGATTGGTCAAATGATGCGATGAATATTATTCAAATAGGAGGCGATAAGGATGCATTTGCGCGGTAGCATGATTCAGCGTAAAGCATGTAACAGCATTATACATAGCGCGTATTTATTGGTCGCTCATGAAATAATCTGATAATCTACGTTGTCACTTGTCAGCTGTACTAGTTGAGTCTATTGTCAAATTTCGAAATAATAGAACCATCGTCGTTTTTTGATAGTGCTAGATAAATTCCCCATATTTGGACGGGCGTTAAATTCTGAAACCTCTGTACCACCGAGTCCAAATGAACTCGTCCTGGGTCAATCGGGGTCAGTGATGGCGTACTGTGACATACGCTAGATGGCTATCGACTTGGTTCATTGCTTGGTTTGAATGGCAGTTAAAGGCTGACGAATTTAAGAAAATACCACTTACAGAAACCACAAATCGAAGTTCTTGTCGGGCTAGAGTCAAAGCATTTTGTTAGATTCAGCAGGATTGAAAGGGTGAAGTGTGCAACAATATGAATTTCTTTGGGAAAGATGCATAAGCATATCTGATTGAAAACGGTGCATGGAGCACACTGGATTCTCGCCTTAAAGTGTCGTCTGCTTGACGCGGCGTCGAAGTTGTGAAAAGCCTATTTTCAATCGCCAATAAAACAGGTTTCTGCACAGAAGGATGGCTGAACTGCTCTCCGTCCAGGTCCATGTTCCCCTTACAAAGGCGGAAGACGGGCACCTGATGGAGAAAAAACCGCTCGCTGCGCCCGGGGCTGGTTTCACACGACTAAAGAAGATAGACAACACAGAGCTGGAAGCTGTCGTACCATTCCAGTTTGACTATCTTCCTCGGAGGCAAGCAGTTGACATTGAGTTCAAAGGACTTACCTATTCCGTATCGGAAGGAAGAAAGAAAGGTCAGTTATTCAAGTTTGCAGTCAGTCTAATAAAGTGCGTTGTTTTACACTGTGATTTCATTGGCTCAAAGAGATACTGATGCATTTGAGGGAAGGTTAGGCTTCAAACAGGAGGTTTTAAGATAGAACTTTAAATAGATTTCTCTCGGTGTCAGATTAGGGCATCATGAGGCCTGTGACTGGATAACCTTGATGCAGCCTTTTTCTAAGAAATTTTGGTAATTCATATTACACTGTTTCGTGCTTACAGAAGGGAGCCTGATGTGGGATTTAGGCCATAACACTTTGTTACAGTCGACAAATAAAACAGAAACATATGTATAGGATTTGAAGAGAAGCTGCTTGAGATGTCAGCTAATAAAGGTTTTTCAGTATAAAATACAGTCAAATTGAAACTTTGCATGTCAACAGCTCTTGTTGTATGGAAGATTGATTAGCATGAATTGCTGCTTAATGCCACGTAATACCATGTCTATAGACTGAGTACTGACTTAGAATAATGACTGTTCCAAAGAGATAAAGAGATAATTAGCGAAAGCAGGGAAAACTATGGCTGGTTTGAAAAACATTTGGAGGAGTAGAGAATAAGCTGGTAACCTGTGCTTAGCTTTCAGGTGGCGCTTTAACGGCTTTATAAATTTGTAGAACAGTGTACGCAGTGCAATGAGTGCATGTATAATAAAAAATATGTTATTGGGTTTTAAGTTAAACAGATTGAGATGCCAACTACTAAAGATTTTTGTAGTATAAAATACAGTAAAAATGAAACTTTATATGTCAACATTCTGGTTGTGTGAAAAATTTATTAGCATGAATTGCTGGTTTATCCAATGACTTAGGACTGTTACTAAGAGATACAGAGAATAGTAGCAAAAGCAGTGTGAACAATGACCGGTTTGAAAAGCATTTGGAGGAGTAGAGAATAAATTGGTTTAGCTTGCAAGTGGCTAGAAATTTAAAGATTACAAGTACGAGAACAGTGTGCACAATATACACACTCAATTGAACATCTTCGGAACATGTATGATCTCCTTGATACAGACAGCCTTTTTGTAACAATGTGCTATTGTATGCAAATGAAACATGGATGGTACACAGAAAGACATGAACAGTTTGCTGGCATTTGAGATGAGATGCTACAGAAGGATCTTCGGCATCAGTTGGCAACAAAGGTCAAAACACTGAGGTGCAAAGATGAGTGGATTGCACCTGCAAAATTGCTACATTTTGTAATCAAGTAATCAAATAATGGAAAGGAACTGAATTTCTTTGGACTCATATGCAAGTTGGACAGCAACAGGATCAGAGGTAGACCAAACAGAGATTGGTTGTCTGATGTCAGGGATTGGTGCAAGACTGGATATGCACAGGCTGAGTTTATTGGCACAGGACCAAAGCCAGTGGAGAAATAGAAAGTCATGCAATCAACATGGAAGGGCAATGAACCCATGGATTAAAAGAAGGAGAGGAATAATATCATGTCTATTGATTTTACAATATTTCCATGAATGTTTTATTTTCTGCAGGTTCAGATGTTGGTGGAATTTAGGACAGTAACTGTACAGTGAATAGCTTCCGTGAAGGGGCGCTATATAAATGCTTAGTTATTGATCGATTGATTGATTGATTGATTGATTGATTGATTGATTGATTGATTGATTGATTGATTGATGGACTGATGGATTGATTAGTATTTACTTTGGAGCAATGCTATAAGTTGAGAATTCATACATGTATTTAAAGGCACAATTTTTCACATCGTATACTTTTTTGTTACCTTTATAGACAAATATGTGGGAGTTGATGCCACTGGGATATTTAACAGTGCCAGTATTAATGGAGAGACATTAGCAAATATTAGGCCATTGAGAAGATTCAAATTGACTAAATCTAGCCTTATTTCATGTTTCACTTCGAACGGTCATTGTGATGACTTATCTGTCTTCCTTAAGGACTTTGTCACTGATAAGACTATGAAACTGTCTTTGAGGATTGTGTTTAATGACAATACACAAGAGATCAAGAAGTAATCAGTTGTCATCCACTACTCTGGTTATACATTTGATGTGCTATCAAGTTTGTTCTAGATAAGGCGATTAAAACAACATCTTACATCAGCAGAAAGGCATTATTAAGGCACTATGTACTCTGTAATACAGCGGTTCTCAACCTTTTGAGAATCAAGGACCACTTATAAATTTTTTTTGTCTCGGTCGCGGACCACCCAAAAAATTGTGCGAAAAATAAATTATTACGAAAAAATTTTTTTTGGCATAAATTCGTGTATTATTAGTTTTATGATGCCATCTAGCTGATTCTAGCGATTGAAATAAAACAAAAATTTTGAGAATTTACAAAATTTGTCTGTTTCCATGTTTTTAATTATAAAAATATAAATTGTAGGCCTTGCTCGCGGACCACCAGGCAGATGGCCGCAGACCACAGGTTGAGAACCGCTGCTGTAATACCTTTAACCCATTATTCTAAGCCATATATTTATTAGACCTTTATAGACAGCCATGCATGAAATACAGTTGAGGTGTTCTTAAAATACAGTCTGTTATCTGTGTGAAAACAAATTTTATGAAGTAGAAGTTCTGTTCCTTTAGCATGGAAACAGTACAGTTTCCAGAGGTTAGAGCCCAACTGTCCCACAAAATTGCACAAATTTGGATCTGTGAATTATTCTGAATCCATCTGGATTTTGTTTTGTTCCCTGTGTAATGTCTGTAAGTGTTCTGGCCATGTTATTGTGTACCTGGTAGAAGCCTGATGAAGTGTCACTGGAAGGTACATGTGTCCTGTTCTTCTGAGTTAGGTGCAATAGTCAGGAACACAATGAGGTAATACGGTTCTGTTGGGCAAAGTTTCTAAAATTAGGTTGTGCTAATAAAGGAATTGTTTATGTTGGATGGCTGGGTAACAATGGATCGAATCATGTCAGTGATGACTGTTAATTTTATTGTCAGACAGTAATATTTTAAGTAGGTGAACATGACATCTTTATTTGTTAGAAATATTAACCTTTGATATAATCCAGGAAGCAGGAAACACAAAATGAATAAAATCAACACTTGACATGGCACATTGATAAGGCAGTGGCTGTTGACTTGGTTTCCAGTTGTTGGTTGACATGGTAATTATGAAGTAATTTGGCTTCATGTGATGTTAGCTGTTCCGTTTCATGACTTCTACAAGATTATGTATCTCATATCTGGGCACTGTTACTAATAGCTAAGGATTTAAAGCAGTCTAGTCATTTCATTTAATTTCAGTGGCATTTCAGTGGCAGCGCCAGCTATACAGTTTCAGCAGGTCATGTCAGGGTCATGGGAGTTATTCAGCAGGTTGAAGAAATTAGGCTATTGTGTGAGTTTGATGCATCAAACAGCATAACCTCAACATAAGCAGCATAACTTAGATATATAAAATGAAGAAAGTTATTATTGAATGCTTATTGCCCAACTGACTTTAGTTACTTTACTAATCTTTAAAGATTTGGAAGTCCTGATTAGCTACTCAGAACATCATGAACATGTATGTCAATAAGACGACATTACAGTCAACCAGAACTGTCAAGAGTAAAATAGGCAGGTCATAAGGCAGGTCAAGAGTAAAATAGGCAGGTCAAATGAACTGCCATGACCCATGGTAGCGCTGCCACTGTTTCATTTCATTCGATTTTTATTTAAACCAATTCTAACATCTTAAGAACAGTATACAATATCTCTGCCAAAGGTTACAAAAGGCAGCTTCAAAAGGACGAAACTCTCAATTGATGGAGCCTATTGTAACATTTACAAATGTATAATGATGAACGATCATGACTAAAGTGTAACATTTAAGACATTTAGACCAAAACAGAGTTAGAAGATTAATCAAAACAAATTAACATATGTTACTAATTTAGCTACTGTTGTGTTTACATCAACATCGTTTCAAACCTAGTGTTGATGTGGAGAGGAAGGTGTGTATTGCACAAATTTTACTTTAAAATTTAAAATTTAAAAGTATCCTAATATAATATCCTAAAATATTGTTTAACCCTGGGTTCAGAATCTTCTACAGAAGACCTGGTGAAGTGCTACATCTAGATTCAATGGTCCCTTTCTTTTGCAGACAGCCACATGGAATGCTCTAAAGCCCATGACTGTTCTTCATCATGACTGGGGTGTAAACAATTTAGGAAATTATGCCCAGGTGCTCGAGCCCATTCTGAGCAGGTACCCGACTGCCAATTATTATGTCACAGAATAAAGACTTTAATGTAAACTATGAAATAGTTGCATGCTAAACATTGTCGACTGTTCTATGTATGTTCTACTGTTATCCGGTCATTTGTTAGTTGTTAATTATAATAATAATAATAATAATAATATTTATTCTTTAATTAAGCGCCTGCAAACGCACTGCGCTGTACATGTACATGTTATGCGATAAATCTTAACTAGTTAACTACTAACAGAACAGACAGCCTGCAATACATTGCTACCACAGATAAAAAATGTTTGTACGTACGTGGTCCTGTTTTATTTTTGACATCTATGTCATTCTGAACTGGTATTCTGGTAATGGATAAATTTTATATATCAGCTTTGTATGCCAGATGTGCAAATTTTGGGTGGAACATTAATAAATGTAATTATTAGGAAAGGTAAACTCGCCTATGTAATTCTTAGACACATGTCTGTGACTCTCTGTGTTGCAATTTTTTTGATGTTGCAATTCCATTGACTGTTCCAAGTGAGCTTGCCATAGCTGCAAAATTAATAACCCCAGATGTCATAAATTATGAATCTTGCATCCCTCCCAACCTGCCTTGGCTTAACAAAGTATTGGTGGGTCGGTGGTGACTCCAGCCTCGGCTATGTTGCTGTTTGGGCAGAGGCACAAGCAGAGCAGTGTACTGGATCCCGGCTGTCTCTTCCTGACTTGTCACACTTAAAAGCAGTGGCGCCAGCACGCGGACCCAATAGATGCATTTGCATCTACAGTTTTGGCTAAACAGTAAACAATGAAATATTAATGACACTAATGAGAACCTCTAAATCTTAACCTCTATATGTAAATATCTTAATTTAAATGTGTGAAAAAATTAAGGTTTAAGAATTTCTGGAAGGGCAAAAAATGTATTAGTTAAAGCACACTGTACACACAGTAATGGCAATATGCTATTGTATTTTTTCTTCATTATCGCATGAATGATGATGACCACTGATTGACCAAAATGACTGGCAATATTTTATGTAGCCCTAATTATGTCTTGGCGAAAAGATCTGCACACAGAGAGTGCATGCAAAGCAGGGTATACTTGGCATATGATTGTGGATTAGCAGTCTTCTACTCATTGTCTGGTCCTCCCATCAACAGTGTGCAGATGACTAAAGCCTTTTGTAGCCATGTTTGCTTCAGGGCCCTATTGAGACAGAAACTTGACATTTTTCTGCCCTGATGGGGATTGAACCTCTGACCTTTGGGTTTACCATTCAGCACACTACCTATAAGACCAGAGGTGTCCAACATTTTTTGGACAAAGGGTCACGTTATAATTTTTGGGGATTCCGGCATTTAAGCAATTTTTTTGTTATTGAGGAAATTATCAGCACAAGCATTTGCTAGAAACAGTTATAATTGCTGTAATTATAATTACAATATTACTTTGCGTACCTTAGGGATGTACTACATCTTCACATCTTCACTGAATACTGAAAGTGTTAATGAGTACTTTGTTAAGGCCAAAGGCAAAGCAAAAATCATATGCTACAAGCAGGTCATATTATCCAGCATTGGTTTTGCTTTTAAAGGTAGGCACTTTTGAATCAATAGTTCATATAGCTATAAAAAGATTTAACATTAAATGTTTACTAAATTTAGTTAGCAGTGACATTCTACAGAAAATCTGCTCACTTTATAGTAGTGTATTGCCAAATAGTGCAATAAACTTAAGTACTTGATTTTATAGGTTTGGAAGAGTTTCAAGCAAAATAAATTTGCCTATTTGCTGAATCTTAAAAGATCTTAGATTGTGTTAGCAAGGCTTCCTTCATTTCACTGTAATTCTGAATTTTAATAAGTTCCAGTAGGAATATTTATGGAGCATGGAACGGTTTCAAGTGGATCTCCAAACAGCTTCTTCTTTTCTTTGGAGTCTTAAATCTGCAGGTACATTCACCTCAGTAGCTTATCAAAAGCGCACCTCTTGCTATTTCTGCATGGGTATTTCAGTCAAAGCTGAAAACACTCCTTAACCACAAATCCTCTCCAAATTCCTCCGCTTCCCCTTACATCTCTGGCCACTCCAATTCTTACCACCATCCACAGTAGCCGTTGGACTGTCTGCCTGCCTGACCCTTGGATCTTGACCTGGAACCGTTTCTTACCTTACCTGCCTATCAACCTTCTTTTGACTGAGGACCTGTGAATAAGCTGGTTCCCATGACCGTTTTTTGGGTGTTTGCTGTAAAAATCTCGAGATTATGATTATGGTTTAAAAGTAATGTAGAGTTTCCAGTTTTCCTGGTCGGGTCTCTCTCCGGTCATCTGCCCGTGGCCACTTGGTTGTTCCTTGGATGCGCACTGCTACGGCTCAGTCTCGTAGCTTTGCAGTTGTGGGTCCTTCCAGCTGGAACTGCCTGCCTCAGGCCCTTAGGCTTGACCTCCTCTCTCTCTCTCTATCCTATCCAGTTCGGCAAGAAAC
This sequence comes from Allolobophora icterica, assembly GCA_963556255.1. Classification (NCBI taxonomy): domain Eukaryota; kingdom Metazoa; phylum Annelida; class Clitellata; order Crassiclitellata; family Lumbricidae; genus Allolobophora; species Allolobophora icterica. Next base: position 46,440,523 of record OY744606.1, on the reverse strand, counting down.
TGAAAACATTTTTCTTTGTCAGTGAAGACACTGACTCGGGTCTGGAGCGCCTCTGATTTTGAGTGGCGCTGTATAAATTGTTGATTACAATTACAATTACTGAGTATTGTTCACCATTCATCAAACCTGGTAGAAACTGTTGGGAAATGCACACTTTCTTTGGACTTGCCTGGTTCTTGTTTGTCTGTAACTCATGAGGAAAGCAACTATTTGTGTTTTATTTTCCTGCATTTTGCTAATAAACTGATACTTTGCTTGAAGTTTTATATTCACTTTGGCCATATAGGTAGATATTTAGTTATCTCAATGAAAAATGCAAAAGTTGTTTAACAATCATAGGCATTATTAGTAAAGTTGCTTTAAAAAACTCAGACTAGAAAGGCTAGGTGAGCTGAATGGACACAGTCCATTGTGATTGTGGCAGATTGTGGGCCACTAGACTATAAAACTCGTAATTATTATTATTATTAATGAGCTTTTATATAGCGCCCCTTCAAGGTTATCTACTCAGGAGCGCTCCTAGTCCAACCACGGCTAAAGAGAGTAGTTTTTAAGTTTGCAAGAAACAAGGTAGAGTGAGTCATAGGGACCAGGCGAAGTGCAACAGGAAGGCCATTCCAGGTTGCAGGTCCAGCGACCGAAAAAGAACGTCGCTGCATAATGGCTGTCCGCGTGCGGGGGACCAATAGCTCGGCCTGGTCAGCCGAGCGAAGAGCAGATCTCCGCAAGACCCCCGAGGTAGAGCGACACAACTCCCGCAGGTATGGGGGAGCAAGTCTCTCTAGACAACGCCTAACCAGTGCAGAGACCCTATAGGCGATCCGCAGCGGGAAAGGGAGCCAGTGCAGAACATCCCGCATATAAAGAGAAACCTGGCCAAATCTGGGGATGCGACCAATAAGACGTGCGGCTGCACGCAAAACCCGGTCCAAACACCCAAGGCGGGCAGCTGGGAGGCCAGCGTAAAGAGCGCTACAGTAGTCCAGACGGGAAACCACAAACGCATGGACAAGGGTAGAAGCAGCTGCCTGCGTCAGAGTACGGGAGACTACCCTTAACTGACGAAGTTGATAATAAGAGTCCCGACAAAGCAAATTAATATGTCGCATGAATGTGAGCTCTTGATCCAGAATTACACCAAGATCCCGTACTGAGGAGGCAAATGAAACCCAGGGAAATTCAAGTGCCAGACCCTCAAGGTTAATTTTTGCAAGCTGTTGGCGCGTACCAAACCAGATATATTGGGTCTTTGCCGGGTTTAACCGTAGACGGTTTGAGGACATCCAGGCCTCCAAATTCCCCACGACTCGGGCGATCTCTCGAACTGCAGCAGCAGCAGCCAATGGTGAGCAGTGGACATACGCTTGGAGGTCATCCGCGTAGGACTGACTTAAGACTGCACTGGCCGCCAAGAGGGGACCAAGGTCAGCAGTATAGAGTATGTACAATAGTGGACCCAAAACAGAGCCCTGGGGCAGGCCAAATGGAGCAGGAACCCAGGGTGACCTAGCAGACCCACAAGCCACAATGCAAGAGCGGTCCTGAAGGTATGAGGTAAGCCAGTCAAGAAAATTTCCAGAGAGACCATAAGAGGTAGAGAGGCGTGTCAAAAGAATAGTATGATCAACTGTATCGAATGCAGCGCTTACATCGAACAGTGCCAATAGAGTAACCTGTGACTTATCAATGGCCCCATAAATGTCCGAGAGGAGGCGTACCAACAAGGTCTCAGTAGAGTGACCTTTTCGAAAGCCCGACTGGTAAGTTGGTAAAAGGTCATTCTTATCAAGGTGGACAGTAAGCTGAGTAGCTACTACCTTTTCAATAATTTTAGAGATAAAAGACACATTAGCTATAGGCCTAAAGTTATTAGGGTCAGCCAAATCCAATCCCTTGCGTTTAGGCACCGGGATGAGGATGGATCTTTTCTGTGAGACAGGCAGGATGCCCTCACGAAGGGAGCTGTTGCAGAGGACCGTCAGGAAAGGGAGTAAAATATCCACGAATTCTTGAAGAAGAGATGTAGGAAGCGGGTCCAAATCGCATGTCTTAGGCGCAGAAGCTAAGATGACTCGTCGTAAATCCTGACTTGAGATTGGATCCAGGGCGGAAAGTTCACAGTTAGTCGGTGTATAGACCGGCGGAGGAGAACCGGCAGTGGTCTCTCGGACAGAATTTACTTTCGCAGTAAATGCCTCGAGAAAGGTATCTGGCGAGAAGAGTGGTGTAGCTGAGCGTCCAGCAGGTCGAGCACGGCCAAGGAGGTCATTTAAGGTCGACCAGAGCCTCTTAGGATCCCTCGAGTGGCAAGCGATCTTGTGTTCCCAGTAGGCCTGCTCTTTCCGTCTGTACTGCCGATGCATCTCGCGGACATATTGCACCCAGGCAGCGCGGTCAGCAGGCAGCTTAGTGCGCCTGTAACGCCTCTCCAGACGACGAGCATGGCGCCGAAATGAACGACACTCGGCATCGAACCACGGTGTGAGAGCAGACTGGCGCGTTCTAGCTGTGTGTGATGGAAGTAAGGTGTTAACAAGATCCGTCATGTTGGCTATTAATTTACTGTGAATAGTCTAGTACTGCATTCACACAGAAAATGTCATTAGTAAGTCATGTGAGAAATTTTAATAGAAATGAATCATTTTGTGTTTCAGTTAAGAATTTTGCTTTGGACAATATGCATAATTGGCATAGTTTAGGTGATTCATTGAGTGGTGTTTAGAGCTTAACAGTAATAAAAAAATAATGGTGTATCTACTCATCTCCATAATTGTGTAATTATTTTAATGATACTGTGTCATTTTATTATTGTACTCCTTGCACTGTTTATCCTTTTGTGCTGCTGCACTGGCAGACAGGTTTCGTCCACTTCTTATTCAGTGATTGACATCACCCCATTTCAGGCTATGTGTCCTTCTTGGAACGGAATTTTTTGACGGCACACAATGACATTATGTTTTTACTGAATTGGAAATTATGGAAAGTTTGTTACAATGGCTTGTTCTTAAATCCTATCAGCCTTGTGAACATGACTGATAAAATTTTCAGTACTTTATTCCTCAAGAGAACCAGAAAAGCCATAAAATTAAAGTAATGTCATACTGGGACAGCTATAGATCTGTATAGAGGATGATGTCAAAACTATAAAGCCATCAATGAAAGTTGAGCATCTCTCTCTCTTGTTGCTGTTGTTAAGTAAACAATGGAGACTTTACTGTTGCAAAAAGAACACCACAAATGAATTATCTTGTCCACCCTGTAGATGCACCAAGTTGCACCAGCTGATTCATAACTGGTGTCCTTCTAAACATGCTAATTATGACAGCAATTACTGTAATTACTTGAATATTACCAGCGCTAATCAAGTAGCTGGTTTAGGTTCAATTTTCAGCAAGTTCTGGGAACATGTATGACCATGGGCTTGAGTTTCTGTCAATAAAATTAAGTTGTTTCTTTGTAAGTTCAGTACTCATCTGTCATTACAGTCATCATTACTCATATCATATACCATTACTGCAACAACCTATTCCACCACCTCAACCAATAGTGTAGTCATGGTCATCAATGTTTTTTTACAGTTGCTTTACAGTTGTTTACCTTGTTTTCATTATCCTTTTTACCACTGCAACATCTGTTACTGCTATCATCGTCGCCATCTTCATCATGATCATCAACATCCACATTCATCATACTTATTTATCATTGTCATATTAGTCTCTTATCTGATTGTATTAGCATCATCTTCCACATAAGTTCTGCAGCTAGCACTAGTATCACCATAGTCATCCTGCTGTTGTCACAATTAATGTTGTTGTTGTCATTATCATCACATCAGACAGCTTATGTTGGGGTTGCTATCCTCCTTACAAGCACTGCTTCAGTGTGTGTGCGTATGTATTTGTGTGACATTATTCATCTATTGATCAGCACCGATGTCCATGCAGCCTCTGCATTCACTGCTACAGTTCTGATCCCCAGTAGATGCCTCGTTCATCGTTTAGCCAGCCGCGCCTACACCCAGTGCATCTGCACTGCGCTTGAGTGCTTCTGTCCTTGCTATGCACTTGCTGCTTGTTTCTGTTCTGCCTTAAATTCTGGATACTGCCAGTAATTCCTCATTGGTGCATTTCCTGTACTGCTGCTGTTGACTGGCAGTTTCAGGGTTTTTTATATTTGTTGCTGTTGAAACAACTGGCCTCAGCCGTAATGTTGCCTGGATCCCATATGGATCTGGCAATCAAGTCCCATTACTGGCCACTTGCTTGTAACTCACTGCTCAACATACTCACATTGGCTTAGTTTGATTGAGGACACAGGAAACAGAATGTCAGATAAGGACAGAACGGAAAGAGAACAGAAAATATGGTAATTGGGTAGAATACGTTCTTGAAACTGTTCAGAATCGAGAGCTTAAGCGTAAGTAACAATACTTTTAGGCCATGTTTGTTTATCTGTTATGAAACAGAATGTTGTCCTGGTGGTGTTTTGTAGCTTCTTATTCACACTTTAACGACGAGTGTACTATAAGCGACTGGGAAACCAATGCAGTTCATTGTTAAAGTGTTAATACTGTTTATGACAGTAATAGAAAACTTAGAAAATGATCAAAATTAAAATAAAAATGCAGTTTTTATGGAGTTCAAATGCCAGTTCTCTATTAAGTATCTTTATATATGAAGTTCAGTTATAGTTACCAGTACTATTCATGCTTATTCAACCAAAATATACAATCTGGCAATTCTTAATTCCCATATTTGTCAACTTCTATTAATACCAGTAATGAATGTGTAAAAAATCCCACTTGACGGCTGTTTTCCCGGTTGGTGTTTGTGAATTATACTCCTATAAGTAAGATGGATGCACTATTCCTGAGGGTAAAAAGATTTTACATGAAATTGTAACGCATTTATTGGCCAGTTGAAAAACAGGTGATTTGGAATTGTGTAATTTGATGCCTGGCATAGTTCTAACTGCGTGGATCCCTTCTAAGTTGGTACTCTTGTTTACCTAATTTTATATGCTCACCATATTGAAATTTGTTGCTATTCTTTTAGCTGGCTTACGTAATATGTGGGATTGTAATTCTGGTAAGTTTGAACTACTAAAACGAAAAGGTACATGCATGAAAGCACAGGTTGTTCAGCTGTGTTTGATTTTCAGCTCTGCACTGGCTTTGAAATGATTCTTTTTTAAAGTATATTGTTCTTTTTGCTCAATTCAGATTAGTTGATGTTGTATGTGAGTGATTAATTTTTAAATTTTATGTTCTGTACTGTTTATGTCTTCTGCATTTCTTTATTATATTAGCTTCTACAGTTTAATTTTTCAGCTGTTTGTTTACTGGAGTTTTAATTAATGCTTCAACTGTCTTAGTAGATTGCTTTAACTTTTTGTTCTTTGTATTTTAATCTAGTCTGACTGGTTATATACAAACAGTTTCTAGGGCTGATATTTAATTTTCTGTATACATGCAAAGGGTGTCATTTGCTGTGATTTTCTGTTAATTATGTTGCCAACTCTTTAATTTCTGATTGAATGTGCTTTTGTATTACCTTTGTATTACCTTGACCATTATACATACTGTCACAAGTTCCCTCTGCTTTTTTCTTAGAAATTACACAGTGTGCACAGGTTCAGTATTGCTAAACTGTGATATTAGATATGATTTCACATTATTATTAAGAAAATTTGCAGCATGTGTCGATTCACCCAGAAATGTAGATCTGACATCAATGGAAAACATTCCAGGAAACATGAACAAATGTAAAATTAAAGAAGTTCATGAAGAAATAGATTTACAAAATTGTTGTTATAGGCTATTTTTATGTCCTACCAAGATTAGGCCTATAAGAGACAGCAAGTTAGTGTTTCATTGTTATAAAATAATATTGCGCCTTTGTGAGGTTTATAAAATGCGCTCTGTAAGTGTTCAGATACATACATACATAACATACATTATTACTATTATTGTTATTATTATTATTATTATTATTTTTATTATTATCATCATTAATACTATTATAGAATTACTAATCTTTTTGTTTGATGTGAAACCAGGCACAAATGGAGCCTTATTTATATAAATCTGCCCCACTGTCATAAGACTGTCAGCCCTGTGTTAGGAAAATTTTGTTTATGATTGTAGGCTATAAAACTATTCTCAAATGCATCTCGGGCAAGTTTCTGTCTGGACAGCTGACTGCCATCATGGGCCCAAGTGGGGCAGGGAAGTCTTCCCTCATGAATATTCTTGCGGGATACAGGTCAGTCATCATCACCACAGAATGCTTTGTTTGCTTTTCTCCCAACAAATAAAATTTCCAATAACGTCTATTTTCAGCTGCTGTGATCCTGCAGGCAAGAGCAAACATCATGCCTTGAGTTACTCATCAGTCGCTTGTTATCCCTTTATATACACTTGATGCCAAACGCACAGCATTTGCCTCAGATATTTATCATTTGAAGTTCCTGAGTTTCTTTGCCTTATTCCTTGTCTACTTTGCAAACCATTGTTGAAATTTAGTTGTACTTTCATCTTTTTTATTTCTGATATTTATTGTTTGCCAATATCAAATGAGTCAATTGATCACTTGGAAGTTGAGTGGTTTGATTCAGTTTCAATCTGAGAGCCTTGTTACAATTGCTTCAGTGTCCGTCTGCCAAGAAACAGGATGCACATGTCAAACGAGTGTTCAGAAAGTTCAGTTCTTGTCTTCAAAAATTAAAGTTCTTTGCCATGTGAATGATATCTGGTCCATTTTCAAAGGCTAAGGCTGTTGCAGTTAGCTAAGGCCTTTTTTTGCACTCTGCTAAGTGCATTTTAGGATGTTGTCATCTTTTTCTGCCACATTAAAGAGTGCTGTGTGCTCTCATAGCACTACAACAATTTGTTATCTTTGAAATTGTGTTTCATGACAAATAGGAATATAGTTTGTAAAGGTAATTTGAAATTTGAAAGTTGTTGAAGAAGGTGATGTATTGCCTTTTTGGTTGGACAAGTATAATGATGATGATTACAATTTGATGACAGTGATCATGATGCTGATGATGAGGATGAGGATGGTGACATAATGAGAACAACATTAGACACCAATGAAGAGCAGTTACTGGCTTTCTGTTTCATTTATATGTTTAATCATGTGTTCAACCCTTCTGTGTTACTAATTAGAATAATCTTGACTTGCATCTGCCAATGCACAAACCTACTTGAATAGTTTGAAAGTTGCACCATGGAAAACACAAATGGAATTGAAGCCACACACATAAATTTCATAATATGCTAGATGAGGTTGGTGCTGTCTTGTGTTACCAAACTGAATAAATATGGATATCCTGGAATGTAAATTCATATTGGAAGCATGTTTGGAGGGCCAGTGATAACACCCTGCTGAGCATGATGTGTTATACGATAAGGGCTTGGAAGAATGTTTTATTTTTGTGCATTCCACTTTTGGCTGTACGTAGCTATGTGATTCTTTCTGTAAGCTAAGTACTGTAATGCAATTTAAATCTCTAAAATTTCTCGGCATTGCACAAAAGCTGCATCATTAAAACCAGGCACCGGCCATATAACAAATCAGTTGCACAATTGTGTGTTGGTCTTGTTGCCAGGTCAAAATCCAGGGGGTCACACCAAGGAGCCTAGTGGAAATCATTGGTAGTGGTGGTTGTGGATTGATGCTTGAGTAGAAGCAGGACATGATAGCTTGAAAGTTCAGTTTTCAGTCTTAACTGAAGAGAGGGCAAGTGTAGGATTGCTCAGATTGACAGAAGAGAGAGGTCGAGCAGACTGTAGGAGATCTTATGAAAATTGATTCAAAAGAATTGGTGCTGTATAGATTAAGCACTGGTTGCAGAAATCGAGAGAGGAGAACACTTGAGGCTGAGTTAAAAGTTTGATGAAGAGATGTAGTAGATCTGGGCTGTTGCATAGTGACAAGAGCTGACAAATGTGAGAAGGCTGAGATGGTTGTAAGGCATTAATTATAGTGGATATATCTTACAAGCAAGAGGGAGATAAACTTAAATTATATACATGAAACTTGTTTAGAAATGAACTTCGAAGATGCCAATGTCATTTCATTGTTTGTATTTGTAACAATTTTTCAGGTATGACAGACAAAATGTGATGGTGTGACATGTGTCTCATCACTTTGTGTTTCTGCATTCTGCAGACATTCTAATATCTTGCTAATAAATATAATATAAATAAAATTTTGTGACCCATGTAATATTTCTCCTCTGAAAGTCAAGACAACTTTCTTTGTTTAGTATGTTAACGAATGTTTATGAATGCACCTTTGCTTGTTTCAACACCTCACAAACTGGATGGTAGGCAAATCTCTAAAAGTCACCGATTTTAGGTAGGAATAGTCAACTTCACATGTAGTTATGCTTCGGATGACTTGAGGGCATAAAAGTGGTATTGCCATTTTGGTTAAAAGACTTTAAAATTATCTCAAAGTTTTTTGCATTTATTGGCATAGCAGATCTCAAGTTATGTATATCCAGGTAAAGTGATATCATCCAGTAACTGTTGAAAATGTATTTTTTTAAATCCTTTAACAGAAGAATCGATAAATCCTTATAAGTCCGCTTTGTTTGCATCTGAACATTGAGAGCGTAGCGTGTGAAGGGCTGCCTTTGCTATGCATTTATTAGCATGACGTTAGGTTCAGCGATGATCTGAGCCATGCTCAGCTGGCAATTCTTAAAGAAAATACATCAGATGCTGAAAAATCTGTTGTATTGGAAAGCGGAGTAATCCACTGTAGTACAATTTTTCAACCAACTTTTTCGGAAGCTGGTGAAAACCATAGTCCAGACACAGAGAGAGAGTTCCAGAAAATAGGTTCAGCGATCGAAAATGCTCGTTTACCAAAAAAACAGTTCTGGATTTAGATATGACCAGACAAAGATAATCAGATGACCTCATTGAGTAATGATAAGTCTGGGGAATAAGAACTGATTTTAAGCATTGTGGTTGGCCAGAGTTAAGAGTTTTATAAACTGTGAGACCAGTTCTTATGTCCATATAGCTGATTCGGTTGAACATCAGAAGGATGGCCTGATGCAGTCACATTGGCCAAAGTGATTTGCGAACAAAATACCTTCTAACTGCACAAAATCCATGGTACAACCAACAACTAAGTCCAGTACACAAACCTAGCTCTAGTAAACTCCAACATGTCCGAAATTATTGAGCAAATTCTGCGTTTAGATGACATAATCCGTCGAAATGACTCGGAAGTCAATCAATGACCGGAATGGCCGGTGATATGTGCTGAAAGCTACTTACTGTACTGTCGTTCCTGCAATCCTTAATGAATGAAATCCTGTCAAATTAATACTTTATCTGACTGCAGATTACTGAAATGTCAATTTTTGTGTTCATTCCTCATTGTGATCATAAAACGCGATTGTAACATGAAAGAGATGGCCAACTCTCAGGTCTAATACCTGTGTGACTATACCACATGTTACAGACAATCAATAGGAAATTGCAGCTTTTTTGTCGTAATTAACAGTTAATCCAAGGAATTGATTTCAGGTGTTTGGAAGGTTTGGTGACTGCTTGGTCTAGAGCATTCTTTGTTTGTAGATGTTTTGTTTGAAGTGTCATTGTTATAGTAAAGGGAGTTGAGTTCTGAATGAGTGAACAATGCAGTTGGTTTTGTAGCGTATTCTGTAGTAGTGGTACTGATTTGTATTTAGACAAAATGTCATGGTTGACTGCTATTATCTTTTGAGTACCTTGCATGTATCTGATGAATAATTTAGAACAAAGTCAGTGATGGGTGACATTCTGGTGAACAACAAGGAACGAGACCTACGGAAATTCCGCAAGACCTCGTGTTACATAATGCAGGATGATCACTTGTTGCCAAACCTCAGTGTCTATGAGTCCATGATGTGCTCCGCAAATCTGAAATTGACAGAAAGCCTCAGTCAGGACAAGAAACGTGCCATAGTACGTACAACATTGACACTTTCGTTTTCACTTTGTATGGGATTCTGAGTAATATGTAGTGATAATAATATAGTGTATAGTAAATTTATTTGTTTTTGTGACTCTCTATTAACAAATACAATAGAAAGAGTTAATAATTTAAGAAGTTTTCTGTTAAATAAATATACATGTATATAATTAGTTGACTGGTTTGGACTGTGTATGCAGGAATAAAATAATATATAAGTAGTAACATAATATTCAAATCATGGTCATTAAAATAATGAAAAGTTTAATGTCAGTGAGGGCTATATGTAAATGTAAATGAAATCTCCTAAATTTCTCACTGCTGCAAAATAGCTGTGTCAGGAAGACCTGCATAGTTTCGACTGCTGAGAGCCAGATTGTTTGGTCTATTTTGATGCAAGGTCAGAATCCTCGAGAAGACAGCATGGTGATTGTGGTCATGGGTTGGTGCAAAAGCACGATAAAATAGCATTAAAAGTTCAGTTTCAGTCTTAAGTTTAATACTGCTGGAGAAGGAACAAGCAAGGGAGTGCTGAGACTGATAGGTGAGAGCAGGATATGAGTGAACTGACAGAGGTATTTTGTGAGTTTGTTCCAAAGAGCCAGTGCTGTGTAGATTAAGGAGTGGTTGCAGAATTTGAGAGAGGAAGAGACTGGAGGCAGTATAGAGAATGATGAAGAATGAGTAGGTCATGGTGGTTGGATAGTGAATAGCTGGTGAATGTAAGAAGGTTGAGAAGCTTGAAGGACATGTAGGTAAGAGATACAATTTTGCAGTGGATGTGCTAAAGGACTGTAAGCCAAAGGAGTGATTTGAGAACTGGAGTTATATGGGTTGTTTAGGAGTTGTGGTGACTGCATGGGCAAGTGTTCTTGATTGTTTGTAGGTGTTTTATTTAAGTAGAGTCAATGTTATAGAAAAGAGAGTTGCAGTAATCGGGTTTTAAGTGAACAGCTGAGGCGGTTATTATGTAGGCAGTTTTATAATCCAGTATGGAGTGAAATTGACAGAGGTCATGAATATTCATGTAGTAAGTTTGTGATTGCTGAGTGATGTGATCAGCAAAGGTAAGGCTTTTGCAAAAGATTATTCTGAGATTGTGAACTGGAGAAGAATAAGGTGTAGATGAAGTGAGATCCATTTCTAGTAGTCATTTTGCTGCTGAAAGTTGATGTGACATAAGAATTTGTTAAGAAAATATCAAGGTACTAACTAAGGGTTAATATTTAGTGAAAGCCAGCCAAGCAGAATGAACTTGGAATATGGCAGATTTTTATAAATTGTATTTATGGATATTAGCATTGATGAATTATATTGTGTAGGTGGATGAAATTCTTGGAACGCTGGGTTTAACCGAAGCAAAACACACAAGAACGCAGAATCTCTCTGGGGGTCAAAGGAAGAGGCTTTCAATTGCCCTCGAACTAGTTAACAATCCACCAGTGATGTTCTTTGATGAACCAACCAGGTATTCAGTTTTGTTTTCAATTTGCTGTATGGTTTACTTTTAAGAGCGGGTGCTAATGCTGAATGCCAATCCATTTTTGGTTTCAAAGTGTAAATCCATTTTTGGTTTCAAAGTGTAAATCCATTAGATACAGAATTTTAGGTCAAATTTTAGACCTTTACTGCAATATTGAGGCTTCTTGACCTGTTTTAATACATTTAATTAAATATTAGCAAACTTGTTGGCGATCACGATAATGGTTAATACACCTTACAACCTTGCTGCCCAAACAGATGTCCAGTCATAGATTTCAAGAGTATGTAAACTGGAAATCATGTGGTTTCTCTTTTGTATTTTGTGATGAGTAACAAAAATATACCAGGTCCATCACTTTTAGCTTTAGTTTAGAATAGAGTGTTTTCAGGTTTAAATTTATATTAAGATATAATTAAACACATTAATAAGACAAGGAATGAAGCTACTGATGATGTTGCTACTGAAGACATTAGCAACAATGATGGCAATGTTTCCTGCAGTTCTGTAGTTATTTTTTTACTGAGATATTTTATTGCTGCAGTTAAACCATGTTTAACTGCAGCAAAATCTGCTGGTATAGCAGATTTGTAGCATTCTTCTAGCATTTCTAAAGCTCAACGTGTCAGTGGGGCTTATAATTTTCACCTTTTTACCATAAAAAATAGCCATTGATGTATGCTTTTGATTGACTTATAGATGGTCATGTTCAATAAATGAATATCTTTGAATTCATTATATAAAATTTGTGTGTCCCATGATTAGATTTATATAATAAAACAATGTCAGTAGCTGTGTCTTATATGCCAGCGGTTCTCAACCTGTGGTCCGCGGACCACTGGTGGTCCGCGGCCATCTGTCTGGTGGTCCGCGAGCAAGGCCTACAATTTATATTTTTACAATTTAAAACATGCAAACAGACAAACTTTGTAAATTTGTGTTTTATTTCAATCGCCAGAATCGGCTAAATAGCAGAAGGAAACTAATAGTACACGGATTTATGGCAAAAATTTCTTTTGTATTAATTTGGTTTTTGGCACAATTTTTGGTGGTGGTCCACGACCGAGACACAAAATTTTTAAGTGGTCCTTGAATCTCAAAAGGTTGAGAACCGCTGCTATATGCAACTAGGCCTGCATCAGTGATGCTTATGTTCTGATGAAATGGTTTTGCTTTTTACAGTGGCCTGGATAGTGCCTCCTGTTTTCAGTGTGTTGCACTTCTAAAATCTTTAGCACAGGGAGGACGAACCATGATTTGCACCATCCATCAACCGAGTGCTAAGCTGTTTGAGATGTTTGATCATGTAAGCTATTTTTCCTTAATACACAAATATTCTGTTCTTTTTGTTTATAACATTAGTTTTGGAATAGGTTGGCTAGTTAGTAAGACATGACAAGATCTCTTTAGCTTTTTTGTCTTTTGTTTAGTCACTGATTGAAAACCATTCAGGTCGATAGTGGTTTGGCTTGTTCAAGTCAGGAATGCTGGTGGAAATTTTCCTTGTATGTGGTGCCATTTGAGTTTCATTATGGTTACAACATTTACCAGTCAGTGAATGGTGTACATGCAAGGCTTTCCATGATAAATTTATTATATACATATACATATATACATGTATACACTTATATACACGTATACATACAGGTAGATATGTATATATATATATATACATAAAAAAGTGATAATTTAATTCGCTATTCGATCCAGTTATAAATGTCATTGTTCAGGGTATTTTTGGTTTGTGGTACGTCATCAAGAATTTTCCTTAAAATCAGTAAACAATGACTGTCAGAGAAAATTGACCAATTACATATTGTGTCCTGGATGAAATAGTATTTTGACACTTCAAAAGCAGATTGATCAAATTTTATCTGTGAATACATGGATTTAAATTCAGAACACTTATCATACTTGTGGTCCACTTAGGATTACCATCAAATCTAAATGTTATTAACGAGGTTCAAATATAGGAACATCTGGTTATTACTGCTAGCTCTTGAACTTGTGGTTTTTAAAGGTTCAAGAGGCTATGAAGGCCAAGGTCTTGCATATTTGTGGTCAGGGTCCGATTTGTACCATGTGATAAAGCTACACAGACTATTATCGGCTTTGTGTTATATCTAACCTTCACTCACAATGCTGTTTATAACTCAGTATAAAAGCTTCTTTTTTACAAATGATTGAGAAGCCAATATATCTCAACATCCCTAGCCTCTGTAGTGCCAATAATTGTTGGCATCACAGAGGTTACTAGAGTAGAAGAAAATAAGCCCAAGATTTACATCTACGTATAAACAAGGTTAAGTTTCCTAACACTTCTTTTGCCAGCAAATGCTGTTTGTTCCAGAAGTTTTACTTTATTAGAACAGAATTTGTTAGAAGCAACAGTTGAATGGTTTCTCCTGGTGTTGGATGCACATGGATGATGGCACATTTTGGAAATGACAGTGTTTTGGCCAAGGGCATGATGGTGAATCAGGGACGTCATTTGGGGGGCAAGGGGGGCATTTGCCCCCCCTCTGATTTTTGAGAAAAAAATTAAAAAGCTGGAACAAGAAAAGGAGAAAGAAGAAAGGGGTAAAAAATAAATAAATGATACTCAAATTTATGGAATTATTATATACTATTAACAAAACTATAGTCTGCAAAGGTTTTTTCACAAGACCACACGTCTTTGACAGGGGGAAGGGGCACATTATGCAGTTTTCCCCCTGAAAAATTTGAAGAAAGACCCAAAAGCTGTGAAATTTCTTTGCGCGGAGTGCGAAAAATTTTTTGGCCTCTTTTTTGACGTCCTTGCCCCCCCCCCTGAAAAAAGCTGAAATGACGTCCCTGTGGTGAATGGGTTGATACTCCTGGATTTAGTTATACTACTGTACTGGAGTAGTTGGCATATTAAGCCACTTACCTTAAATTTTCACCTAAAGTGTTGATGGAGGGTGCTTTTGGGATTGCATGTCAGACAACCCATAATAAATATTTGATTGGTTTGTTCTTGCTTTTGCTTTGTGTTATAAGTATTCTTTATATTTATTAAGAAGTGAAAGGTATGTTTAAATGTATAAATCAGTTAGTTAGAGCAGTATGAGCACAGTGGTCTGTTTCAGTGCTTAGAAAGGGTCAAGTTAATAAAGTAGACTAGACTAAGTGTTGTCGAACTACTTGAGTACTGAGGGTTAGAATAGACTTTACTTCTAAAGTACTCAGTAATTCTTTCTAAATAAGTAATTTGAAGACACGCCTCTGTTGTTAATACCTCAGAGCAACTGTGGAATTAAAGTGAAGCTTCCACGTCCTATATGGAGCCTGTGCTGGTACGAATTTGCAGTGCAATTGTTTAGCAAGAAATGCAGAGACTAGAGTGACCAATATGTGTTTACTGAATTTTGCCTAAAACGTCTGATCAACTAAGCTGAGCAACACCTACTAGGAGTCGTATATATGCTGTACTAGAAGTAAGGAGACACTTTTACATGTGATTGTAATTAGCAACTTGTATAGCATGAGTGTCTCATGCACAAAACATTATCTGATGGCACATCAAAATCAAGCTGTAGTTAGGTCAATACCCAGAAAGCCAGTCCACTGAAACATAGAGGCAGTCTGTGGTGCATAAGCCAGTTGAAGAGGTGAGTCTTGAGTTTAGACCAAAATGACACAAGAGACTGAACAGATTGAACAGTCCCAAAATATAGGCCCAGCAACCGAAAAGGTTCATTCACTTAGAACAGTTCTAGTTTTTTTGGCTCAATCAGAAAAAGAAAATCAGATCACCTGGTTGAATAATGACAGGTCAACAGGAGTAACAGAATGAAACTATGAGCACTTTACTACACCCGAAGGCAGAAAGAAACAACTCAAACATCACAGCAGTACAACATACATGCACACAAACATCGTGTCAAACACACCAATTGCAATAATTTATGAAACTAGATTTATTCTATTCACAATGAGATGAGTTCAGAATTATTGCACAAGGTGTGGCCTTTATTAGGTATAGGGAAAGTAATGAGCTTTTGCATGTCACACCCTTCCAACATATGAAGAAAAATGCCAAGAGCAGTGATTAGCTACATCAATGTGAATATTAAAGCCAGCCATAATAACTGTTTCAAGAAGGGACTGAAAATCACTCTAAAGTCAGTCACAGAGAGGGATGGTGGCAATAAATATCATAAAGCAATACTTGCTTGTTACTAGAAATGAGATTAGTAGCCAGAGCCTCAAATGACTTGAGTGCTGGAATATTTAATGTGAACTTATACAGTGGAAGATATGATTTTAGAAGAAAAGCAAGTCCCTGACCTTTACCATCACCAAGGCTCATTCAAGATAGAAAAGGGTTGGGGGTTATTTCAGAAATGAATGGTAATGAATCATTAAGTTGAACCCAGGTCTCATTCAGAGCAAGTATATGTAAGGAATGTTCACAAAGACAATCATCTTAATCTGTTACCTCTTTTGAAGACAACAAATATTTAATCGACCAATAACCAGACTCTGAATTCTAACTAGACAAGGATTTATTTCAGTATCAATGATCAAAGGAAGTAACAGAAGATATACAAAGACAACCCACAATGTGTAGTTGAAGATGTTCAGCATGGATCGTTTTTAACACAGAATGGAAAAATAATATTACTGGCATCACACAATGGCAGTACATATGACTGAACTGAAAAGCAGCACCAGAAACCAGATGAAATGAATGGGCTTTGAACAGCCAAGTTCAAACAAAGACCATAACTCAGCGATGCATGCGTGAATTCAATGACATACATGTCTCTGCGATATTTAGCAGGCAGCAGGGACAGAACAATATCCAATACATAAACAATCATCAGAATGGGCCAACCATAATAAGAACCACAAAAATTGAAAAATGAGTAAAACGAGAACAGCAAGCCAAGTAGCATGACATATTTATGGAGAAAACATTTTTGCTGTTTATGAGTGACTCGTGAATGCAGACAAATAGAGTGCTAGCCAGTGTTAGTGTGGACTTAAAGCTTAAAAAAGAGATTGTGGCTGGGAACATAGAACACAGAAAACACAGGTCCAGATATCCGGACCACGAATGAGGCGAAAATCAAACAAACATATAATAAATAATTAAAACTTATCAGTGGAGGAAGATAAGATTAATTATACAGAAAATAAAAATTCACAGGCCAACACTAATTATTTAGCTCTTGAAAAGAGCAAATTATGCAAAAATATATGACAAGAAAATTAAAGAAAACATTGTCTAGAGAGATGCGCACCAACACCACGTATTAATTGTATTATGGTGATGACCACAGTGATATCACAGTTTATTTTATCCAAGGTTTGTTCTATTGCAGTTTTTTCTGCAGGCCAACAAAAAGGTTTCTTGTTAGATGATATTTTCATGTGAACAGTTTCTTGATTAAGGGACTAAGTTTTGCTTAAA
The DNA here is from genome assembly GCA_963556255.1 of Allolobophora icterica. Taxonomy (NCBI): domain Eukaryota; kingdom Metazoa; phylum Annelida; class Clitellata; order Crassiclitellata; family Lumbricidae; genus Allolobophora; species Allolobophora icterica. Next base: position 46,423,626 of record OY744606.1, on the reverse strand, counting down.
GCCATCGGTGTTGGAATGGATTAAGAATTCTTTTCATGCTAACCAGAAGTTTGTGTTAAATGTTTTCTTTTTAAGTATTTTCCACTGTATACTGCTTGGTGACAGAGGATACAGTACTACTGGTTGTTAGCAAGCATTAATTCCCAATCTTTTAGTAATTAACATAATTATGGTAACTTTTTTCTGTTTCAGCTGTATATGATGGCTGAGGGACAGTGTGTCTATCAAGGCAATATACCAGGATTGGTTCCTTACTTGTATTCTCAAGGTCTTGTCTGTCCTCCTTATCACAACCCAGCAGATTATGGTTAGTACTAAGTAGTCATGATCATTTTCAGCCTGTGCATTACATTACTTTTTGTGCTCTTGATATGATGGTAGTGGGTGTAGTGATGTTCCAAACTGTCGCTTGGAATACGATGCCATCTGTGCCAGCCCAGTCCTCAATTATGTCATGGTAGTTAAATTAAAACTAGTGCCGGTTGGGAAGTGAAAAGGTGTCCTGTTAATTGCTGTGTTCATGTTTAACCCTGATTTGAATGATTCTTTTACCTCGGAGCCATGTTTCTGAGTAATTTATTTTGTCTATATACTTAAGTGTGCTACTGTTACCTTTATCAGTATCAATGTCTTGTATAGAACTACCTTATTTATGTGTAAGTCCTTTGATATTGAAGACAGCATAAGACTATATAATCTATGACCTATCGTGTATACTTGTGAATACTTCATTAAGATCACAAAGGCACTAAACTACTGAGCACTGACATAATGCTCATATGTAATTGCCTTACAGGCTGTGCTCTTTCTTATCTCAGGGAGTTGTGTGTCTAGGTCTCTTCTATACCTGGCCATAGATTACTTCACTGCACTGCACGAGGTAATCTGGTTGTTCCCCCACCCAGAACTTCCACAGTGCAGCACAGAAGCTTCGCTGTGGTCGGTCCAAATGTCTGGAAATAGGTTGTAGAGCATCCTATGGCATGAGCTCCCTGGTCTTTCTTTGCCTCTATTCTATAAGTGCTTAAAAATCATTTGGTTCAAACCCGAGTCTTAAAGAGGTGCTATATAAATATGTGATTACGATTACAATTACTGACATTTCAACTTACATTTAACACTCTTAATAATTACAAGCCATAAGTAATGATTTTCTTGTCATACCTTTCATTTCAGTGATGGAAGTGGCCTGTGGAGAGTATGGTGACATGGTTCCAAGGCTGGTTGTGGCTGTCAGAAGCAGTCGATGTGAGCAGTTCCAGAACTTTCGTAAGATGACGAACTGTGAGAAAGACATCATTGAGATGAGTCGAATAGTTGCAATGAGCGCACTGGCCAGAAAGAGAGCAGAGGATGGCAAGCAGTTAGAGATGCATGAAATGTCGACAGTGGAAGATGCTACCTCTGGCAGTGAACAAGAAAAGTCAGCTAATAGTGTTGTTCCAAGTAAAAGCTGTAAGAAAGCAGCATGTTCTGGGAAGGCGGCTGAAAAGCAGGTTAAGTTCTTCATCTTTCTTGACTGGTTTCAGACATATCAGTTTTACCCTCATCAGCATTATTGCTGACTGGAATTTAGTTATGATCTTGTTTGCTTTAAATTCATGATGTGTAGTTCTTTATACAATAGTTTTGATGTTTAGTTCCTTGTACAATAGATTTAGTTATCTCTTCTTGAGTTTTTATTCTTGCTCTGCAAGACCATTATGCAAAATTGCATTGGTCAATTTATTTGCTTGTTGAATAAATTACAGGCTTAGTTGTACATAGTTTTTTTCCTAGTCTATTAGAGCTAATGCTTTTCAGTAGCCAGTATATGATTCATGGTTTCTAAACCATACCATAATGTCTTTCCAAGACTTCTGCATGCACTATTTTGGTGTAGACTAGTTAAAGTCACGAGGGACACGGAAAGAAAAGAGAACAAACTATATGCATGTTGGAATATACACGATCAATTTTTTCATGGTCAGTAAGTGAAGAAAATTGCAACTTGACACAACTCCATTGGTCATACAGCACTGAAACAAAAGGTTAAATAAATCAGTAAATTTATATGGTTTTTGTTCGTAAATAGCATGGTCAACGAATGAGTGTTTTGATACTTTCCTGCATGTTTTCACAATCTTTCTCTCTACTTGATTGAGTAGAAAAGAACTAGATTACATGGATGTTGCCAACTCTTTTGATTTTGTTAATAACTTTTCTGTTTTGTTATGACATTGACTTCAGGCGTCTCCCCTGTTGTCATCGAGATCAGGAGATGTGACAGTACAGGAGTTGGTAGATGAGGTAAATAGTGATGACTGCTCCCTGGTTTTTGACGTTCAAACAAGATTGACCTTTCAGTGTGCATTGTTATGGATACTGTGATGATCACTGGGTCTCGGTTTAGAGCTCTGGTGCATTAGTTGAAATTTAAAGTTCACTTTTAAGCTGTCTAGGATAAAAGGAAAGGTTGTCTAGTTGTCGGGTAATAAATACGTGCAGTGAGAGAGAGATCCTGTCCTGATAAATGAGGCCAGAAATTGCTTGATTTTGAAAATTCACTCTATCCCAGTCATGGTCTTTTCATGGTTTCAAAAACTGAGTCAATCCCTGGCTTGGTCTGTTGCGTGCTAATAGCTGCATATTTTCCACTTTTTTACCCACCTAATGATATTTTCTGTTCACAGTTTAAGCAATTTTTGCACAATAAGATACAGGATTTTACACTCTGATTACTGTTAATGGCTTGTCATTGTACATAATTTTCTGACTTTACAATTTTTATGGTGATATTCTTCATTTCTTGTTTATGTCTGAATTTGAAAACAATTTGAAAGTTTTCATTGTTGGAACTGCACTTGTGGTGTCAGAGCTAGCGAATTATTTTACGCTTTGAAAAAGTGTTTGCACCAGCTTTTCATATATAGGTCAGAATGATTACCAAGAAGACGTAAATGCTCACTATGTATTCAGAATTTCTCTGCATTGTAAGTTTTTTATGTTTTAAGATTTTTTATATTTGAGTAGAAAGAGATTACTGCTATAAAGGGCAATAACTAGTGAAATCTGCTAATTGTGTGATCTGCAAGACAGACTGTTGCCTTAGTGTGACCTATGTAACTTACATCATAAGTTACTTTCTCGTGTACAGAGAATACAAAATCACAGATGAGATAGTTATTCTCCCTACCTTGCTGTAATCTACAATTTGAGTTTGTGTTCTGTTCGCAGGATGGATTTGAAAACGAGGATCATACATTTGCAACGAGCTGCTTGACACAATTTCGTGTTCTGTTTGTCAGGACATTTATGTCGATAGTCAGAGATACAGTAAGTCAGAAATTGCTTACATATATTGCAATTTGATCAGACTAAAGTTTTATGTTGCTGTATATGCAAGATACTACATATGCAAGTGAAGGAACGTATATGAACTTACTACTGTATGCTCCTTTTAAAGTGGCAGAAGTGCATAACATAAAAAGACAAGTTTAAAATGGATCAAAAAAGTTTTGTCTTGTTAAGACCATGTTTGGGTAATTTTTAAGCAGGGTTGTGTTTTAGGAGTGGCATTGAATGCAATATATATAATGCTGATACATGCAGTACGTGTGCATTCAGTGTGAGACTGGTTACTGTTTTAAATGTCATATATGTAAATATATTGTAAAACTGATATTTTTAATGCTGCTATGATATGCAAGTGTGTTTTAACTGTAACAGACTCTGACACGTCTACGATTGGCTTCACATCTTACAACCGGTGTTCTTATTGGCCTTCTCTATCTCAACATTGGTAATGATTCTGCCAAGGCTTACAACAATGCTGGATTTCTCTTCTTCTGCATGCTGTTTCTGATGTTCACTGCACTCATGCCAACTGTACTGACTTGTAAGTATGCAATATTTGTCATTTTCAAAGCATACCCACCCAGTGAATAACCAGTACACATAAGAGACTATGATAAGTTTACCTGGATCAGTCATTTGCACGTTATTGTGTTTTGCTTGTATTGTGTTATTAATTAGGAGAGATCCCCGAGATGCTAGTGATTTATGAGAAGCTGTAAATTCATTCGGGTAGATTCAAACAATGACTATGATGAGCCAGGTGTTGCTGAGCTGTGTACTGGATATTTTCATGATGTTTTCGTGTTTTGTCTCGACTGTCACCACAAGGAAATGAGGTCTATTGTGCCAATTCTTCTAGTATTTCAGTTGTGTCATTATAATGTTCACATTTTTTCAAATTTAATTGTTTTATGTTTTATTGCCAGTTCCAATGGAGATGTCTGTCTTTGTGAAGGAGCATCTCAACTACTGGTACAGCTTGAAGGCATACTACCTTGCGAAAACAATGGCTGATATGCCGTTTCAGGTAAGTGATACATGCTTTTCAGAGGACTTTGCAGCAGGTGTCATGCAGCAGAAATCTTTGACAACCGTACATAATTGTCATCTAAAACTCTGAGTTTCTTTTGTACTAAAGAACGTAAATGGCACTGGCTTATTCATTTACTTACTCTTATTGTTCCTTTTGACGGAAAGCTCGTAAAAAAAAGCTTGTAAATAACTTGTGCTTTGCTGATAGCTTTTCTCAGAAATGACAGGCTAGACTGATTTTCAATTAATTAGAGTCGTAGTTTTTTACATTTCTGGCTTTTCGTTACCTGGTTACATTATGTATTATGTATTATGTATTATGTTCTTTTGTAGATTATATTCCCTCTGATATATGGAAGCATTGTGTACTGGATGACAAATCAGCCACATGATTTTGTCCGCTTTATCATGTTCCTGACCTTGTCAACTTTAACATCTCTCGTTGCACAGTCACTTGGTCTTGTGATTGGGGCCGGCACTTCACTGCAGGTCTGTATTGTACCTTTTTTCTGTAGAAGCTATTTTTTCCATCTATGTAATTCTTATTCTTGTGTTCAGTTTTATTCAGAAGACAATGTGATGAAACGTGTATACCAGCGGTTCCCAAACTTCTCAGTGTGACGGACCGGCAGGAATTCACTTTCAATGCGACGGACCGGCAGGAATTTTCCCGTTGCAGCAGGACCGATACCCAATTCATTAGTTTTATTTCTTTCTCAATCACTAAAGATGTATTAATTATAAGATTTAAAAAACGAGAATTAGGCTAAAACAAATCTTGGAACTTGGTACAAATTGTAATGTTACATTGAAAGGAGCGGATATTGTTGGGAAAATGTCACAAATTTAACCACAGTTCTAATTATAAAATAAGTTGTAAGCAAGTTAATGTGATACGAAATAATATCATATCCACTGGTCCAATATGAATCAAAACTTTGCATTTTGTTAAAAAAATATAAATAATTCATGCTAATTCTTTTCATTAATATATTTATTATATTTTATTCTTGTAATTTTCAAATTTATTGTACTTATAATATAAAACCTAAACGTAGACGCGTCTATTGACGAAAGCAGTGACCAAATTATTAAAGACGAAAAAGATACAGATACCGGTTTCTAACTTCCGGTCAAAAACCCAAATGTTACGGTCAAAATTTATAGTAAAGGTGAACAACATCTATTTGACCTGTCAGCAATTCGTCGAGAAACTATTTATTCGGCAGTTTTAGTTTACAATAGCTGAAATACATTCACTTCCAGAACAATTCTTAATTTATGAGGCAATCGTGTTTTTGAAGATAGTTCGAAGAGACACCCAATCGAGAAAACGTAGTTTTTCCTGACTCACTTCGCGGACCGGCAACTGAGGGCTCGCGGACCGGCACCGGTCCGCGGACCATAGTTTGGGAACCACTGGTGTATACGACACTATCACATTTTGCTTGTCATATCTTAAAAATACATATACATACAAACAATTAAATTATATAAGGTATTGTTCAAAATTCATTTCTAAACAAAATTTTATGTTTACAGTTTGTCTATCAGCGCATGGGGTAAAATGTATGTGATGCAAAGGGTTAATTTGTTTATTCATTCATTGGTGCGATTATTATTCATGCTTATGTTTTTAACCCACTCCTGCATGCATACCAGTTTGTACTTGGACCCATTTACTTGTCCTTCTGATGTTAATTCATGTGTCAGTTAGTTGTTTAACTTATTTGTTGCAATTATTCTGTTTTCAGGCCGCTGTTTTCCTTGGGCCAGTAACAGCTATTCCAATTCTTCTCTTCAGTGGTTTCTTTGTGAACTTTGATACAATGCCTGACTATCTGAAATGGCTTTCATATATGTCCTATGTGAGGTAAGTACTTAAGTTTATAGCTGCAAATATTAGATTTTTCTGTTTTGGAAATTGACTGATGGCATGTTAAAAGTATTATTGTGTTTGTTTTACTGTCCAGTATATTTTACTGGGCCTCAATTGGAATTTTGATATGACAATGTAAATAAGCAGTTAGCTTTGAATTGACTGACCAGAACATTTTGCTTTCAGGTATTCCTTTGAAGGAGTCCTTCAGGCAATTTATGGGTTTGACCGGGAGCTGTTAGATTGTGATGACCCAACTGACCTGCAGAAATGCGTATTTCAAGACCCAAAGAACTTCCTGAAAGAACTTTCAGTCGATAAAGCAAAGTTCTATGTGGACTTCATTGTATTGTGTTCCTTCTTTGTCATCCTTCGGGTCATCTGTTACCTTGTGCTACGGTGGCGTGTTCGAGTCCACTGACCGCATCCTAACGAATAACATGAAAACGGATTTGGTACGAAAAAAAATGATCAAAGCACCAACTCACATTCCACAAAAGCATTATCTGAAGCATGCTTAACAACTGAACTGCATTAGTGGTGTCCTGTAACATAAACACTGACTGACTTGTATCAAATTCCTCTGAATTTTCTCTGTGATGTTTTACTACTGTCAGCAGTTAGCTACATGTTTAAGTCACTGGTTTAAGAGAAGATACAATTCTGAAATATCTTTGACATTGTACAAGTTGATGAAGGCTTCCAGAAGTGTCACTTATGCTAAAGAAGTTGTTTCATAAAATCCTCAAAATACTGTTTCAAAGGAACTTTTTGGGTGTCCATCATTTCTGTAAAATTTACCTTGTATTTTCTGATGTTCTTTAGTCTCAACTATTTGTACATTCTTCGTTTCTGTATCTGCCTCTCTTACATGTGCAAATTAGTTCAGTTTATAGGCATATTACTCAAAAGGTTACCTGATGGTGCATGCATAACCAATTTCTGATGCTTATGAACTTCACAAATGATTGTATGTATTGAGTGCATTTAGGCAAATTGCCAATGGTAGTCAAGTCTTTCATTGACGACAGGGGGTGACGAGACTGTGTTCAGTAAGTTCAGTATTCAATGCAGATTTTTTTAAATGCTTCAATTTAAAGTTTTCTCTAAAAAACAGTAAATTGAATTGCTTGCATTGTGATTGCATAACATACAAAAGTTTTCCTTTGTGAAGTACTCAAAAATGCACCATTTTGTCTTGATGTATATACATAATGATCATGTCATATCTGGTCTTCACTGCCATTGTTACATGGTCTTAAATTAAATAATCTTGTAAAATCAGAGTATGCTGTACACACAATGTATAATTCAATACTGTACAGTGGACAAAGTATCTAATTTCTTGGAAAAAGCAACCTTACTTCTCTTTTCCAGGTGTCACATAATGGATCTACGAGAGAATTAAGTCATGTACTATTTATGACAGATTTCAAACTCTTGCTTTTTACACTGACTACAGTCAATTAGAATTTTGTTCTCTTAGTGAATAATTAAGAAAATTTTATACCGAATGTGGAAAGAACGTAACTTGGACATCAGATGTTCATTGTGATGGGTATCTGTGTTGTATTAACTTCTGCATTGTACAAGAAATTTTGATTCTTCTTCTAAATGCATTTTTCAACTGAGAAATTTACTCACTAGATAATGTTGCAGTTGTAATACCTAGCAGTTAAAATGATACACATATACTGTTGTTACATCAATTGATGTATAATTGCCTAAATGAAGTTGTTACTACTTTTAAATTTGAGGTTTAATTATTGGAGTTAATATCTAGAAATAGTATATTGTACTTATGTAGAAGTTTGAATATTGGTTGGACTGGATAGGTGGGCCATCAGCTCAACCAAGTAACGATATACATTTGCTGCCGACTTGTAGTGCTACAGTATGCGGTGTAAAACTTATGCATAAACTTAAACAACATGCAGTTGTAGATACTTTACTGCATGACGTGTATTGTAGTCTTGATTTTACTTTAGGCTAATTGATTGCCATAACTGCTTTAACTTATCAGCGTGAGAGTTTCAAGCACCCAGTAACAATTAATAGAGAAATAAATTCAGAGATGTGATTGGTTAGCTAGGCCTTTTCTTAAGAAGAAAAGCGCTCGGGAATTATGACTAATTTTGATAGATTATCAGATCTCAGAATACATGTTTTGTATGAAAAAGAAATGTAGGAAAATAGAACTGGAAATAAATGGTAGCTGTGAAAAATCCATAACAGCGTTATGTATTATTGTACTTGTATTTTGATGATTCTTTTTACTATGGGAGTTGAAGTTTGGATTACATAAGCCAAAAGTTTAGTTAAAAATGCTGGAAGATAAACAAAGCTACCAGCAGTTACAAGAAACTTGCAGGAATGATAAGGCAAATCTTTTCCAGTGCCAAATCTGCATCTTTACAAAGCAGTGAAGATGAGCCACAAAACTGTTTCAGTAGACACAATAGCTTTGAGTGGCATGCATTTAACAAAGCAAACATTGCCAGAACTGCTTTTAATGCGGTTATGCTGCTCATGATTTGCTGTCTTCATATTTAGATGGCTTATAAAAAGGGCAGCTTGGTGGATGTACTGATTGCTTGATTGTTTTATTAATTGCAAATTAATTAAAAGTCCCTATTTATTCATCATAGGCCAGTGTAAGAACAATGAAAGCAAGGAAAAGAATAATTAAGAAACTAATCCTTACTAGTGCAAAGCAGTTACTAAATGCGGTCATTGTCAGCCTCAGTATACATATGTGACTCATTAAATAAGTGCTTGATTGCACTGATTAATTTGATAATTAATTAACCAGGGTATTTTATTATAAAACAGATGCACTTGAATTTCAATGTTTTAGAATTTTCATGTATGACCGGCTCTCTTCTTTTCAAGATCTATTTCCTTCAGTAACAATGAATTTGTCTTAACTGCTGCCTCTCCTTTGACAAGCACTTATACAGCACTTCACATCAACCGACATTTAACCTAATTCAGGCTAACATATAGGCATGTCTGATTTCTCTCAGGTAGCGCTATATAAACCTCTAATCACAATAACAATTACAATAAACAATATTGTTATTTAATGGGAAAGAGATAAAATGCTAGAATTTTCCTTATAGCTACAGGTTGTCTAGCTGAAGTTGATGCTGAAGGCAAGCACTGATGACCTAAGTAGGCAAGGCTGCCTTACCAATGGTTGAATAGCGAGTTTTGTGTGCCCTGAATTAAGTTTTTCACTGAATAGAACAAGAGTGCTCAACATTGTCAACCACCAGAAAAGTCCAGCAGATGCAAATCACTGATCTGCACTTACACTACCAGAAGGCCAGAGTCAATACAAATAAATTATTTAAAAAAGCAGTAAAGCAGGAGATATTGCAGCAATTTAATTATTGATATAAATGATATCAAAATACACTTTGTAATTACCCCAACACAGATTTAAAAAAGACTTTATTTACACACTTCTGAAAGCATAAAGAAGTAAATGTAAATCCATAAAACATGTAAATCCAGAGGTCATCATCACGGTAATTCATATTATTCATTTATAAAAAGCTACTATAGCACTAAATCTATTAAGGGCAACTGGAAGTACATTGGTAAATTTATAAATTTGAAATGTATCTGAACAAGTATCTAGCAGTTGATATTTTGATTAAAATCTGTACAAATTGAACAAATACAAAAATTCAACCAATTAAGTCCTGATATTCAGTGGAATTTTTTGACATGAGTGTGTTGAATACTGGTGGTATAAGCAAATACAACAGCAGTGGTTAATAAATGGAAACAAAATGCCTTCGAGTCTTTCACAATAATATTATCATAAAGTGGCTTCTGCAAATGTGAGCATGTCAGTTATTGACTCCCTTCTCTGTCATTTTGGCAGATTATTTTATTATTAAAATATTATAAATGCAGAATTTGCTCAACTTCTGACATCCTGGAGTTTGTTGGTGTTGAGTACCAGAGTATGTTTGCAAACATTACTCTTTGTTTCCGCTGCAGATTTTGTACGTTTTGACAGAATTTTCTTTACATATCAAATTGGCTTATGCGATTGCATGAGGAGGTATGGCTTTCCCGATGTGTGGTCGAGTCTCAGATCTAAAGGCCTATGTACATCATCAGCAGCCATGTAATTTTGTCTCGGCACAGAAGGCACGAGTGACCTCGACTGTTGGTCATTCTACTGACCAGCAGGTGATGAATACCTGTTCTACATGTGGACCCTGCACCTCATATGTCATTTACTACCAATGAGGGATCGTTGGGAAGTGAAGTCATGACCCACAAAAGCTACTGTCAATGCAACTTGATTCTGAGATTTTGAACATGACGTTATCTGTCACTTTTGGATAGAATCTTTTACTTGAGCTTTATGTGTACAATTGAGCATGTGCGTTCTAATTTTCATTGCATTGTTATGCTTACTAAAGAAATTTCAGTTTTTTCTGCTTTCTTACATTTCCACATTAGCCAGCTGATGTTAAATGACATTATACATCAGCTAGCCTAGCATAGAGGGAGCTTCTGATTAATATTTCTGGAGTGGTGTCATATAAATTTCTATTACAAGTACAAAATAATACGGAAAATAATACGGAAAATAGTGTATACACAAATAGTATATATATACACAAATAGTGTATACACAAATTTAAACAAATTTGTGATGAATAAAAATGATCTACCTATGTAACATGCAAATGACTTTCTGAAAGGAGTTTGAAAGTCAAACTTCGTGACACAGCATAAACAGAGGCTCAGTAAAATTATATTTAAACTCCAAACAGATTTTACAAATATGTAAGTAATAGTTTAAATAACGCTCACAGCTGCATATCAATTTCAAATTAAAACTTCTTCGTTGCATAAAAAATTATAATTCCAAGAACAAATACAATTAATTCATCTTAACATGAAAACTAACTGCTGATTATTACTTAAGGTAAAGTTTTGGATTAAAGAAATGTCGATATGAAAATTTATTATCGTTGCCTCCTGCTAAGTATGTTTAGATTGGTGCCTTAGATAAACCGTTAGGATACCTGAACCACAGCTAGACGAAGCTTAAATGACCAAAGAATGCACTAACAATTATTCGTCAGTCAGATCACAGACCAAGAAAGGGAGTGAAAGAAAAATGAATCAAAGAGATCAACAGAAATACAAATATAAAAACGTAACATCAGAAATACGATATAAAAATTACCATTTAAGATCAATACGCTGGGGAAACAATTTAAACTAATTTACCTGAACACAGTGGTTTTGGAATTATAACTCAACAGGAATGTATAATTCTAAGTGGGTACTCTTGAATATCACAAAGTATGCCAGAGAACAATGTAAACATGCAGAACCCTAATCACACATCACAGTAACGTCAAAGCAAGTTTATAATATCATACAATCAAAATAAGCTTTTGTGTAAGTGATGCATCCAAGTAATGAATAACGAATACTCATATGGAAGTGTCATTCAAAATTGCATACTTGCAACTCCAGCCATGTAAAAAATTTAAAAAACAAATCTTAAAAAAATGCCAAAAACCAAGGCACAAATCCTTGCTAAAACTAAAAATGTCTCAAGTCATTCAGCAATATTAAAAACATTCTACACCATCAGCAGATGAATAGCAACTATACCATTATGATGCAAGAAAATCTCTGTATATTTAATGATATGTGAACCAGATAAGTCTAACTGAAGTTCGGGAATACAGCACACATAGCTACATAAACTACACCAAAGAAATGTTGAATTGCTAGTGCAAGACATCATCATCATTATTTTTCTTATTATAAACACTACAGCTACCACTAATTCTCTTCAAACATATCCCATATTTGATCAAGTTTAGTGCAAAGCAAGAATATTTGAGAATTGAATCACAACTGTTAAAATCTGCCATTTCTGTAGCAGCTGCTTAATTAACAAATAAAAGTTATTGTTACCAGAAAACATGCATTAAAGAGGAATTACTTCTAACAGCTGTATTTCTTTCAATAACAATGTTACTTTAATTAATTTCCTTGACATGTATGCCACGAACTGATCACAATGATATTGTGTATTGTAAAAAGAACAAATGTTCTCACCATCGTTTTTGTTGCACACATTACTTAATGTAGTCATTATCATTTTGTTATTTTTGATACACACAAGAAATAGGAAACTTGCAAAATGTTGAAACACTTGGTAACAGTGTTTAATCATGGCACAAAAGAGCATGAGTAATCTGCTAGAACAGCTATTAACATTGTAGTATGAAAGCACAGAAAAATAAACTGTAACAGCAACAATTATTGCTTCAAAATGTTGATTTTCAAAGAAAGTTGCAACAGATGTTTACGGAACAATCATTGGCACATCCTCACTGAAGTTCTGCACAAGAGGAGCATCATCATCAGCTGAAACACATGGAAACACTAAATATACCATTCAATACTGATACCGGTATGCAGCTACACTCCATATTAAAAGCTATTAACATGACAATTTGTCCAAAGTAAGATGCCTCTGTCTCTGCAATGACCACAAATTAAGTTTCGTGCACAAGAAACCACAAAATTCTGTTATAAAGTATTATTACACAGTAAACATGATAACGAATAAATAGTATCTGAGGACTGATTGATGCCTGTCCTAATGCTCATACAGATTTTCAGGACTGGCTGCCTGTCCACCCATACGCTAATACTAGGGAGATGTATGTATGCATTTAAGTATCTTGACACTTACAATATTAGTGCCTTTCAAGCACCTCTCAAAAGTGCTGTCTGCTCAAGCCTAAATGATGTTGCAGTCATTAAGAACAAAGAATTAATAGGAAAAGAGTGATCAGGTATAACCAGAACAGTCAACACAGGCAAGCTACTGCAGACACTGATGGATTCCCATTCATAGATGCCATGCTCAGGGCTCTAGGACTAGGTAGCGTTGATGAAGAGGAGAGACGACAGGCCACGAGTCCCCGGAGTCAGTCACTAAGGAATTACCGACTGACTTGATGAGTTAGCAACTAACTTAACGACCTAGTTGAATGGCCGGAGACGCTGAAGTCGAATTATTTTCAATGCTACGTTCGCCTTAAGAACAGACAGCATTTTCGATGAAAACAACTGCATGACGTCATGCACCATTATGGACATCATTTGGGCAGGTAGTAAGTAAAGAACTGGTGACCTTACATCAACTAATTGTTAGACTGTTAGTCTGTTGCACTGTGACTTATAAACATGTGTTGCTTCTGTCCTGCTGCTGATGTCTTCGTCAAAAAAACAAAACTCTGAGATCGTGATTAAAACAATAAGTAAAATATCAAAGTGAACGAAGTCGTTAGCAGTTGATAGCTTAGTGACTGGTTTCAACTTGAGGGCTTTGCGGCGGCGGTTCCGGGACTACAACACATTAGCACCAACTAGTCTCTTGCAGATGGTAGAAGATACTGCATCCGGATATCCATCTGCCACTGGGTGAAGTCACTAACACTGCATTTGCATTGCTGGTTCTTGGGGTTAACTTAAGGGGCTGCTCTTCTTTCTTGTTCCAACAGGACGGTCAAAGTGCACAATAAAGGTCTAACATGAGATCGTTTTCTAATATTGTTGTAAGGAGATGAGAACCTTATTGTTTTCTTCTTCATAACTGGCAATACTGTTTTACAGATGCCAGTCCCACAGCACACTGAATGTAAGATCTTAGGTTTGGCCGACACCATATGCTACTGCTCTGTGATCAAGTATGTCGACATACTTGTCCTGTTTGCAAGCATCTTAGCAATGCAGTATCATACCTTTTCAAATGAAGCCATCTACCTGGAATGGTCTTCCTCTAGATTTACATCTTACTCCAGCCAAGAATAGCATCAGGAAGATGGAATAAGGAAGATGGAATCAGGAAGATACAGATGCAGATGAAGAGATGGTCTAATCTGCATACCAGTTTTCACCTTTACAACCTGAGTTTGACTTCCATCATTCATGCAAGACCAACATACATAACATTGGCCATCATTTTAGTGAGTAATACCACAAATTCATTATATAATCAAATTTATGAAGACTAATTAAATCCTCACCCAGATCATTAAACATAGCACTGTTGGAATGGCTATCATAGCGACTCAGTTCAAATCGACGCAGGCTTCGTCGTAGAAGGTAGTGGCGACCACAGAGGACACCCAGGATAGCAAGGATAATCACCATAATGATAACAAGTGGAACTGCAACTGCAAGCGCCATTGAGTTGGATGACACTTCATCAGTGCTGGCAGGTGTTAATGACACTGGAGAAATAAACAACAATACAGCTTAATTAATATGTTGCATAACCCTTTCACGTCTCTAAAAAATACTACAATAAAGCATAAATCAGAAACCTTTTGTAATTTTTTTATCACAACACACAATGGTAGTTGCTAGAAGTGATGGGCAAGTGGACATAATTCTGGGCATGTGGATGCTGATTACTGATGTGATCCCTGAATAGTACAGTCACTCATCTGTGATCTGCAGAAGATTCTAACAGTCAGTATATGTATTTATGTATGTATGTATTCATGTATGCATGTATGTATTGATGCTATATACTTTTTAACTGTGTTTATGAGATGTCTGAGATGTCTGTACACTAAAGTGTGATTAGCAATTGGTTAATATACTTATTTATGTATCTGGCTACTTGAACAGTGCCTTTTAAGAACCTCAAAAGGGTGTTAATATATTAAATATACATATATATATTTATATATATACATATATACAGTGTCGACTCGTTAGCTCTTATAGACTTAATTTGATATAGTGCTGGTGAATACGCTGGTCACCTAGATGCTTTTGTGGGGTGCTGAAAAATTGCTGAGACCTACAATTACATTCATATCCAGTGCCATAGCTAGAGAGGAGTGTTGCTACCACCCCAGGCGGCACTGTCCATGAGGTGGCAAAATGGTTGAGAAGATGCTAATTTATTTCTATATAAATACAGAATTGTGCTGACATACTTTAAATACTTTAAAACCCGCACCACTGAATTACCATACATACTTACACTCCGTATCAATGGTATAAGGGAATAATTATCTTGTGTACTTGATGTCTTTCCTGGACAAGATCTCGCATTCCCATTAATAGTTCAGTTTGACAGTTGCTACCTATCGTCATCGGTCTATCTGACGTCATCGGTCACGTGGACCAATGACAACATTTTTCGGACACATCTTTACTCCAAACAAGATCTCGCATTGCACTGGACATTGGGCAGGTTCCATCAATGTCTCTTGGCAGATTCAGGGACACAAAGGCTTATAAGCAATCGTGCTGAGTCATTGAATCGTAGAATATCTCTAAGTTGTCTATATACATAATTTGTACTTTGTTGTTCATAGCTGTTTACTTATTGCTTGCCTTTATCAAAAATGAAGCGACATAAACTAAGTGGAATTCAGTCTAGGAAATTGCGAGAGAAATGAGCAACAACTGCAGAAAGTTCTATCGAGTTTATGGCATATATTTTGAGAGGCATTGATTCCTCAGCAGTTTCAGATGAACAAGAAAGTGAATCCAATCATGCCGCAGCAATTTCAGCAGCCAGAATGAAGTAGTCGGTGCCATCAGGTCTCAAAGACTGCGCAACTATCAAGGCTAGAAAGGCTTTGAATCTGGTAAGAGCCTTGCATTCATGTCACTGACTAACATTCAACACATATTATTATCAGTGTGTAAATTGTAGAAAAAGACTGGGGGAGGGGTTGAATATTTTATCCATATTTTGCAAACTGATGTCAATGAAATCTGAAAGCAGCTGATTTCAATGCTAGCAGTTTTGCAAATCAGATTCGAATCAAAATCGATTGATTTGTTCAGAAAGTTGTTGTTTAAAAATGCATGTATGATACACCATAGAAATTTCTTCTCTTTGTCAGAGACTCAGAGTCAAATAATGCTAATTGACACTAGCACAACTGGGGGAGGGGTGGAAACGACCCCCTGGGATGTGCAATGAAGACTTAACTGTGGGGTCCTAAGAAAGACTAGGGGGTTGAACCCCCAAACACCTGACAATTCCCACCATGATTATTATAATTATACAAAGATTTATAAAGCAGAAATTAATACAACTAAATAACTCTGTGTTTTGTTAAAATTCAAAATTTCTATTTGGGGTGCTTGCTGTTACTCAAACCGGGTGCCAAAATATATAGCTATGCCACTTCACATCCAACAGAATATTAATTTATAACACTTCCACCATTTACTATTTACTGTTTATAACTGATATTAAATTGGTCACCTATCACAGGTTATCCTGGGTAAACAAAATATCTGGCTACATTAAAATTGGTATGATGAAAGCATGCACGAAGATGATGGCTGTGAAGATGGATACATGTACAAACCTTTTTCAATTCCCAGAAGTGGTTTCACTTCAGAAAATTCTCCTGGATAGCCATAACAAGACTCAAAACGCACTTTGAAGAAGAGGGCCACGTTCTTGTTGTTACTTTTTTTCCCAATAAAAATGACTTGCTCTTCCGCTGTTGTAGTAAGTAGTGTGTAAGATGTGCTGTTCACATCTTGGGAGTAATAGATGCCAAATGGACACTGAACAAAAGTAATAAACATTATTGAATTAGAATATATTTTGATACAACAAATGCAACATTAAGATTTGTACAGGACTTTTAATCCAAAGGTTGGCAAAATGCCAAAAACAAAATACCATGAACAAAAGACACGAATAATAAGATCAGTTACTTGAATTGCTACCCAAACAGATGAACATTTTGAAATTAGTTTTGATTAGCCTCCCACAGCACATTATTCCTTAGATGGATCATCGAGTGATAGGGTAATTGAAAGGCAATATATAAATGTTGAGACAACATGTATAGGCAAGTGCATACATTCATGCATACATACATTGGGCAATGTTAATAGAAGCAAATATAAGGAGGCAGTTTGGGAGTAACATGACCCATCCAGACCACATCACCCGGCCACTGAAACCCAAACAGCTCTTGTCATGTCCCCAGCAGTGATGAAGAATTGGTTGATGCTCACTCTCACAAAGTCACAGCACTCCTGTCAATGGTCATAAAAACCCTAAGCAGGGTGCTGCCTATTTGTAGATGTCATCCTTCTCATCAACAGTGAGCGATGCATCAGTTGCCACAGCTTTGTTCGATTGCAGGCTTTGCAGCCTTGTTCAGTCGCTGCCACGAGGTATGCATATGATGGTGGCGAAAACATATTTGTACACACTGACAGTTATCCGTAACAGAGCAAACTGACATGTTACCAATATTCAACTGAACTGTCAAGCTTTAGCTTATGGTTTTACCAGCAGCGACTATGTAATACAGCACCAGGACAAGCAAGACTGCCAAGCATTGCCCGACGAGCTGTGAACAGCAAAACTTCAACTGCATTCGCAACTGGCACGACCATCCTATAAATATCACGACTGCGGATGGCCTCTTTTTCAAAGTCTGGGTATTGTGGAAGGAACTTGGTTGGCACCGGGAGGTCCTCATATCCACCAGCCTCTAATTATCACTGTTACTCCACCATGCTAGTCTAAGTGGTACTTGCGAATGTTTGTTTTTCCATGATACCACCAGTACTACTGAATTTTGAAGTGCATGTTGACCACCAAACTGATACACAAGGGTAAAGAGCTCTATCTGGTGTTGGCACTCCAGTGGAACACAAATAGCTGGAAGCCTGGTGGTTTTTGACTTGGTGTGAAGAGGACCATGAGTCGGGAAGCGTTATAAGCATCATCTGTCGTTATCTCAAAGTCCTGGGTTGCCGCACTAAGCGTAGTCTCTGACACAAGATGATCTGTGGAATCATCCCCTGTGCTGCCGCCGAGTCTTCAAGATGTGATGCAGGGATGCTCGTCCCAGTGATGCATCAATGCTCCTCCCTACCAGCCCAACCCACCACACATTAACAAGTGCAGGACATTCTATCCAGACTGTAGTAATGTAGGGTTATCGAATGCTTTGTTCGTCTTAATTAATTATAATACAGGAATTTATTATAAGCTAGTCAGTTGCAAGTGGCCTCGGGTTTAACGACATAGCAGATATAGCATACAGAATATTATAATTTAAACGTGAGACCAAACTGCAGGCAACTGATTAATTATGCTATCAGAATATTTTGACTGGTTACCATGGTATTGACAACACTAGCCAATGAAATCTCTTCAAACGGGATCTTTGAAAATCAGTGGAAAGGTTAGCGAGAAATGGTCTGGCGATAAGATGTTTAGAGATGCAATAATGTGGATAGTTTTGAATAAATCCTCAGATTTAAGCTTCAGAATTACTTTAACTTGACCACAGGGTTACAGAATTTATGAACTTATGGAATGAGAATGAATGGCTATATCGAATGACTTCTGGCGGTTAGTCTGATTACTGAAAATGTTTTCTGCATTGTGGATAAACTCTGCATCGGGTTTTCAGGAACAAGCTGAACTTTGAAGTTACCAACTATTGAACCAAGGCTTATGTACGGTAATAGTTTAAGCAGCCAAAATGGATTTTATCTAATTCCATATCTGCAAAAGCCTACAGAAGTCAATGATCGATTGTACTCCAGGTAGAAAGAAGAATTACTTGCCAGTGACCTAAGAAAGATTTGCAATCTACGAAAGAAAGACATTTGAAAGAGAATCAGAATTCCTATCGACAATCTCACTCAACTATCAGTACTGGACAATACTCTATTGTAATGGTTCGCTACAAGAGTCCGATAAGATACAGATAATAAAACCAGTTTACCTATGCCGCTTTTACGTAGTTAGGTTTAGATGTTGTGACTGTGAACTGTTTCTCAACTTAATATAATTACCGGTATCAAATTTCCATCTGATGTCTGAAGTTTATTTTGATGTAGATTACTCAATGTCATGCTATTTATTACTTTCAACGGAGTTCAACGAGGCAATAGTTTTAAAACACGACAAAGACCACGGACACAGTGAGGGTGACGGCATTTTTGGCAGCTGGGTGGTGGGGTCCGGGTGGTCCACATTGCTCCCAAACTGTAGTGGGAGCTGTTGGGACTTCTGTGGCTGGGTGATGTGGTCAGGATGAGCTACATCACTCCAAAACTGACACAGAGTCTATTGGGGCTTCTGTGGCTGGGTGACTGGTCCCAAATCACCATTTTATATCTACTATAGGTGATAGGCATTTAGACCCACCAAGGCTATCTCATGTGACACATCATCTCATCTGATTTAAACTGAAATGTTGAGCTCAATTAGATATTCATGCAGGCAAGACTTTCACACAGCACTCAATGTGCCATACATGTCACAGTGCATTCATACATACACACATACTTGTATAAGTGTAATGAAAGGCCACATGCAAGCACGCATGCACGCGCGCGCGCACACACACACACAGATGTCCACATATAGTGTCTACTTAACATGCTCAAATTAATTACGATTTGCACAGAAGACAATCGTGTTACCAATTAGACTTGAGTATCCTTCTAACAATTTTTAACTACTAAATTAAATTTGATTTACACAGATGTTTTAATAAAGTTAACGTAGCGAATCGGAGCGTACTGAATCGGAGGCTTCAGTCTTATTCCACATTTCCCAAGAAAATAGCCAAGTTGATTCTAGGCTGGATAACATTTGAAAATCGAGTGAAGTTGGAGCAGAGAATGGATCTAACATGAAACAAAACACATCATAAATAAGTCTGGTAAACAAAGTTACCAAACACTCAAAACAATGAGGAGTCTCTTTTGTTTACATCCGGACATCACTAGCTTAGTACATGCAGCTATTCAATTTTAGTGTGATGATCAGATTTAACAATAATATGAGCCAGTGATTTTCATTAACTATGAAAATATCAGTGAGCAGGCTGACTCTTTAATTGAAATTTTTACCAGCCTGCAGCAAACCATAGTCTAGTTGATGCAGCATCGCCCAATATAACTTCTGTTGTTGTTCGAAAATTCCATAAATCATTAGTAGGAACATTTTTGTTAGTATGAAAGCTACTAACGATCCTGTTGGTCCTGCTACCCACAAAGGCTTGAAATGCTTCAAAATTAACTGTATCACCAAGATTATATTAAAAATTTTGTTTTTGTTCATCATTGTTGTTGTAAAAGGTGATCGTTAAACAATACAGATTGCTGATTTTCAGGTCTAATATCTGCTTAACTGTTCCACTTGTGTATAAATAATGAATGAGGAAATTGTAGTTAATTAACATGGTTAACTTATTTAGGCAGGACAAAGAGTGATGTCGCAATTTTGCACCTGTGGCATACAAAAGGTTAAGACAATAAAGTTCTGTTTAGCTGTTTATTGTACAACGGCAATTGGTGTCTAAAATGGATTTTCATTTAAGGGGCCACTTAACTCGGGCCAAGATAATTCGTATCTCAGTATACATCAGTATAGTGGCGACTATTGGTGCAGCCAGCATGCTGGCAATCCATGCCGTCACATCTCTGTAACTGCTATGCTGAATAGCGATGCATATTGTTATTGTAAATACAGCCACACCGTGCATTAAACAGCATATATGTGCACTGTCCAATTTCAGCGTTCTAGTAGTGCGTAGCGAGAAGGTATGCAGCTGCCGAGTTTTTGAAACAACTAGATTTGTAGGACGATGAATATCTCGATGATAACAACAGCGATCGAGATAGTGACAATCAAATAGATTACGTATAACCTGTTGGTGATGTTAAGAGTGAGGCAACTGGGTATCGTAGGCCTCGGTTGCCTCACTGGTAATGATAGCTGAGAGATCAAATCTGAGTCTGGCTTTGTTGAAGCTGCAGTGTCAACTGATAACTCACCATCGGTACTGGTATTTACACCTTGCGTTTCGTAATGTGTTGACAATACCGTTATACTGCTGGGATGAACAGTTCTATAAACCTAACTGCCAAGTCAAATCCCATAAATTTCTTCAATTTAATTTTGACAAAGGAAATAATAAGCTTGATGGTAAACGAGTCCAAAAGATTTGCCGACCAATTTCTGGAAAAGTCGGCCTTGAAACGAAAAACCAGGGCCCATAACTGGTAATAAGTGATAAGGGCCGTTCCTTTCCAATTTCTTCACATTTCTGATAATTTCTGATAGGGCTGCTGCATACTGGTAATGAGCTGTTCCGCAGTCAAAGTGGTAATGCTTTATTGCTTAAGAAAAGTTAGTTCCAACAAAACAGTCTTGCCAACTTACCAACTCTGAAGAAGATGGAGTTTGGTGTTGACTGTGGAAAATCTCTTTGAACAGTGATATTATACGTGGCCCCTCTGAACAGATGCCTCAAAGCACTACTCCAGTCATAAGTGGCATTTTCAACGTAATTGACGTGTATCTTGTTTGTCCCAACTTCTTGGACACTAAGGAAATAGTTCTATTAACAGAACAAAACAGAAGAATCCAACAACATTTAATTCAGGGTTCAATTACATGATGAATATTCATCATTCAGGACCCTGTAATATATCGTTTAAAACTGTAATAATTAATATTGTAACATGGAAAAACTCTAATTAATGCATAATGCTATGGAATTTATTATTCACTGGAATTTGAAAGTGGACTACCTAAGGAATGTTTTGTGTATGGTTAGACTGCTCTGTGCTGATTGAATGGGACGATGCAGAAGTACATGTCTTCAATTTCACCGGTGATAAATAGATTTTCAGCACATACATAAAGAACAGCCATATTAACCATAAAATTCAATTCGGCACTTGCTACTGAGGGACAAGAAATTCTAACTTTCACAACTTAGATCCTTCACTGTGAGCCTTGAAGACTGTTCATACGTGAAACACTGCTGCACAAACTGACTGAAGCAACATGACTGCAATTTAACATCTCATATAAATACTTAAATGGCAGAATTGCTTTTCTGGCCCTGCCATCTCAGACTACCATTACATCACCAGTCAGGGCAAGCCAGTGCAAACAGATGTAGCGTAATCTCTAGACATACCATTTGGGCTTTTCGACATCTATCCACAAAAGATACAACAACATCCACAAACTGAGGGAGAACGCCAATTTCATTGGTAATTGGCTCCACTCGAAACTCAGACGGCGCCACGTTAACTGCAAGTAAACGTACCACAGCAACAACAGGCACTTAATAAACACCAACATGAAAATGCAAGCAGACAACATGGTGCTTAGAAATATCATTAGTATGATATCCCAATGTGGTGAAATATTCTTTCTAATGGTAAGAATGTCTTCTGTGCTTTTTATATTAAAATGCTTAGACCACAGCAGAGCTCTTTAATGCACCCAAAGGTAACTAAATCTATTTGAATTGTAGTTATTCAGCTGTTGTAATCAATCACCCGTCAGCAGCTCGCAAAAATAGACTTTGGATTCCTTGCCAAGGAATACCCACATTTTACCTTCCTAGCTTCAGTCCAAGACTTAGGAATCACCCTAGACCAGGAGCTTACATTTGTTCAGCATATTAATCTCCTCTGCCGCAGCTGTTACTACCAGCTGCGTCAGCTCAGGGTCATATCTCGCTCCCTCTCTCCTAGTTCAGCATCTACACTTGTTCATGCTTTTGTGGTCTCCCGCCTCGATTATTGTAGCGCCATATATGATGGACTCCCAACCTGCCGATTGAAGTGCCTCAATCGGGTCCTACGCACGGCTGCCCGGCTGGTGGGTGGCATCCCTAAATTTGGCCGGGTCTCTGAGTATATGCGGGAGGTGCTCCACTGGCTCCCCTACCCGCAGCGCATTGCTTATCGGGTCTCAGCTTTAGTTCGGCGGTGCCTTGAGGGCTTGGCTCCCCCTTATCTCCGGGAACTTTGCTGCTCCACTGTGGCTGTCCAGCATCGTGGTTCACTTCGCTCCGCAGCGCAGGCTGAGCTCCTTGTCCCCCGCGCACGGACTGCTATCCGGCAGCACCGTGCCTTCTCTGTCTCCGGCCCAGCGACCTGGAATGGGCTCCCAGTAGCGCTGCGCCTGACCCCGATAAATTGCTCTTCTCTGTTCCACTCTTGCCTTAAAACTGTCTTGTTTGACCGGGGTTGGACTGGGAGCACTCCTGAGTAGATTACCTTGAAGGGGCGCTATATAAGACTTCTGTAATAATAATAATAATCAATTTCCCTCCTTCAACCATCTCGACTGATGACAGAGCTACCAAAATTTGGTGGTAGATGTGCTACATATTAAATCTTGCAAGGTCCTTGAACAATGTGCCTACCCAGCTGTCATGGCTGCCAGTCCTAAGCAACATCATACCACGTCATTTCCTCCATACGAAAAAGATTTAAGTGAACAAAGATTTATCACTCTAGGACAGTATCGTCTCCATCAGCCACCAAAATGCCTTTTCTTGCAACACCCAACTGGTTTAGACATGCCACCTGGGGACATGATAGCTATTTCAGTATGGAGGGGTAAGAAGTTAGCAGCAAATGTGACTAACCATTTCCAAATGCTGATACGTCTCTCCCCCAGGTTTCAACCTGCCCCTATGATTCTGGTCTACACTAAACCGATTTGCACAGGTCAGGGTTGCTGCGCGTACAATCTCGTCCAGTGGGAGCTAACCACTGATCCGTTGTGCAGAGCTGTGGTACAGTTCAGTCTCGATGTCTGTCCATGAACCGGTTTCAATGGCGGACTTATTGACTTTTTATCTCTTGCTGATGATAACGCTTGCAACTGGCTGGGCAAGAACCGCACATGCTCCCAGATGAAGAAGATCCACAAGCGTACATAAATATGTATACGTGTCGGTATGTCACATGTACACACATATAAACCGGTATACACATGCATACAAACATACAAATACCACATACTCTCTACAGCAACGAGTCCACATTATAATACCAGTAAAGTAACACGTAACATACCTTGGGGAGAGGCACACATCATGGGGCTGACAAGACTGTGCAGAGGCCAGACCAACATTGTCACAAAGCAGTACTGTTCACACTGGGCTAAGCCAGACAATGTAAAAACTGTTTGAAGGACTGGCGACGATGGGTTTAGCAGAATAGAAATATTCTTAGTTGATGTGCCAGAAAAGAAGTCCATAGCCGGTGCTTCATGCAAGTCACTGTCCTTTTTGTACAAGACACTCAGTACACCATTGGTCTGCAAGAACAAGACAAATCTAGTAATTTAGCATAATATTATTAACAACTGCTTTGGATAAAGCTGGAAAAAATGCTGAAATAATTTGTCAAATTAAATTTAAAATTTAAAATAAATATGAGCTATAAATAGCCTCTTAAGAGAATATTGATTGATTGACGCGTTTATCGACACATTAGCACTAACATATAAGAAGTATAACAGAAATATAAGAGATATAATCTAACTGTAACTTATGCACAACATTAGCGCAGGTCAGTGAGTTAGCCAACAAGGGTCAAATAGATCTGTTAAGCACTCAACTGTTTCATTTAGAAAGTTAATACATGAAGATAATGCATGCATTTTAACTTAACCATAAACAAATTTGAAGTGAAACATCGAGTTGAGAGAATAGATTATACAGTAGAGGGTGGTAAAATAAGGGGTCTACAAGTAACCAATCATTAGGCAATATCAGGAGTGGCATTCCTACTGGGTTATTACATGTGTGCAAACTGATGGCCCACATACTAACCAAAAGGTTTCTTAATCTGAGCTTGAACTGATTGATGGTTACAGTATTTGTTAAATCCTCAGGACAAGAATTGCATACTGACGGGCAAGAGCATTTAATGGAATTTATAAGATGCCCTGGTATCATAACCATGCGCTTCGGATCCAAGCTAAACAAAATTGTCAAAATTAGGACGCAGACACCGAAACATGAACAATTATTTGTAATTTAGCTATATCTCGCAACTGCAATATTCTGTGCTTCAGAAATGCGTTTTGTGCTGCAGAACCAGTACAAATTTAACACAACACAAAGAGCATGCTTCTGCAGAATTACCAATGCATTTAATATCAAAACAATATCAGAACTTCAAGTATTTAGTATTTACACTGATTGCTAACAGTGAAGATCTGGACAAATTTTCAAAATGTCGATTTCTTAACAATTATGGTTTTGTGTCGCCTTAACAAAACATAACGCTGCTTTACAGTGAGTGGTTCAAAAGATTTTTAATCTCCTTAGAACTACAGTATTGCAGTTTACAGGGTTTGCGACACAAATGCCAATGCTTCCTAACTTCTTAAATTACACAACTGAGATGTCACCGCTTTGTACAAAGAAAAAGACTGTAAATTAGTGACAACACACATCACTTCTGGAGGAATTCAGCAACTGGGTCAGGTCGCAAGAGATGCTGACATTGATTGACTGCACATCCCCCTCAGCTGATTCAATATTTGGCTCAGGCAACTGAAGACCTACACTCAACAGCACAACAAGATAAGATTGTAAACATAATCTACTTAAATTAATTAAAGAAAGCCCTAAGGATTGAAAATTGCCACAAGGCAGACCATGATCTAAGAAGTGAACCTGAACAGTAGCGTGATCTTGTATGATACGTTTGAAACTAAGCACTGTAGGTGTGACACGAAATCATCAAGAGACATAAAGAGAAATTGATAGACAGATCGGGGGAGTGGGCAATAAATTTCTCTTTAAAAAACAGATTAAATAACGATACACTTTTATCAATCTTTACAAACTACAAAACATTCTACGGGTTTCACAGCCAATTTCACATTTGATATCATGAGGCAAAAGGTTAGTGCACATAGCAAGATGGTCACAAGTTTCTCTAGCATGTCATTTCTAGCATATCATGTTTGATCAATCAGTTGGTCATACATGGATTTTCCATGATAATTTCATTAATTTCGATGTCTAAAGTAACTTACTTCACCTCTTGCAATGTCTCCATAGGTCTTTCACTCAAAGCAAAAGCATTCCTCTTCTTAAAACTATAACATGATTTCTCCTCTTCCCCATACCTCTCTCGCTACTCCGATTCAAAACACCACCGACTATACCTGTCTGACCATCTGTCGGGCTGACCTTTGGTTCTTGACCCAGGACCAAGCTGACCTTACCTGCCTATCGATTTTGATTTGATTGAGCACCTGTGAATAAGATGGTTCCCGTGACTTAGTTTTTTGGGAAATCTCGAGATTACAATTATGATTAGTCTGCATTCTTGGAGTTATTTTCTTAGGTTTTTTGGGCGGTGTTTGGACATTTGTTATCAAGATCTC
Organism: Allolobophora icterica; assembly: GCA_963556255.1. Taxonomy (NCBI): domain Eukaryota; kingdom Metazoa; phylum Annelida; class Clitellata; order Crassiclitellata; family Lumbricidae; genus Allolobophora; species Allolobophora icterica. The sequence continues at coordinate 46,397,122 of OY744606.1, read as the reverse complement.
CCGCAAGATCATGGACTCATACATTGTAATGGGTTTCAGGATACAAACTGGAATAGTGTCAGGCTCTGTTGGAAAGGCTACAAGAATCTGTAGATTGATTTTGAGTTGCTGACTAGTTCTACAGAGGTGACAATATACAACCAGTTGCTGACTGTGAAGAATGTTTTCCTCCACACACCTTCAGTGCTATGCAGTCCAAGAACTCCTAACATGGCGGCTACTATGAGCTCCGAATAGGATTCCATATGCTGGACTCTGTGTCTCTGCGAAAGCTTGCCAGTGGTGACTCTTCTAGTTGTCTCAGTCTGCTTCCTTATTGATTAACCTTTTCCCCCTTTATGACTTAACTTCATTTTGGCTAGCACAAGCAGCACTTTTGTGAAGAACTTTAAAAGGCGCTGTAATAAGTGTCTACATACATACATATACTTCAAAACAGAAACCAAATTAACTGTTTTCTTCTCAGTTTTTTGTTTATCAGCTTGACAAAATGTTGTTTATGTCTGCTTTCTACAGTAACTTTGAACACACATTCCGCTGACTAGGTCTATTTCCTTCATATTGTTAGAAATGGCATCAGCGTGTCTGTTTCATTCTCACTCTCAGCCTCTACCCTGCTATATAACCAGCACAATGCACATTTTACCCAATATCTTACAGTACTCTTTGGCCTACATAATCAAATGATCTTAAACTCTAGCTCAAATGCACAATCACAAATAACCAAAAGAAAACATTGTGATATGCTGCCTTTCAGCTCACCTGTTGTTGTAATAGATCTACACACTGAATTCGGACACAGATAAACAGATTTTCCGGGCATTTGACTTGTAACTGAAATGCTATAGCTTGTGCTTGGATTCAGGCCCATAACTGTTCAACATATGAAACCATGAGAAATTATACATAAAAAGCAAAAACTATAAAAAATAAAGCATTAAATAAAATACAACAAATTTGAATAAAACACAAGTGTCACGCTAAAATAAAGCATTGAGTACATTAAGATTTGATAAAAACTAAGTTTCATTAGGTCGATGTTCCACAGCGTAGAGTTTCCTGAAAGTGCTGTTACACAGATGCCTGATTACACAGTAAACACCAGATCAAATTAATTATAAATAAAATCATGCACTAATTATTAATCAAAAATAAGAAAATTAGCACATGATTGTATGATTCATACCTGGTTATTCATACTTGATTTAATTTAATCTCACGCACTTAATCAGACATTTCTTTAGCAACATTCAAGTACTAGATAAATAGTATTTAAATATACGGCAATATAAAATTATCCTAAGATTTTATCATGTATAAATAAATATTGTAGATGCAGAAGCACATCTACAAAATCACATATCAACATGAATAAAAACACAAGTGTCATACTAAAATAAAGCATTAAATACATTAAATTTTGATAAAAACTAAGTTTCATTAGGTCGACGTTCCACAGAAGAACTCCACTGGCTCCTGCTTTCTGCCCGCATCCAATTCAAGGTCCTCATCCTTGTCTCTAAGGCTCAACTTGGTTTCGCTCCTAAATATTTATGTGACTTAATTCATTGCCTCACTCTGCTGCTTCTCTTCGTTATCTTCGTTCCTCTGACCGTTTGGACCTCCTCGTTCCCCGTGTCAGGACTTCCCTGGCTCAATCTAGGTCTTTTACTTCCATTGGCCCTTCTCTTTGGAATGAGCTTCCTCCGTTCGTTCGTTCTTCTATTCTCTCAGGTAACGTCTCTTCCTCTTTTACCTTTCTTAAAACTTGCTTTTTCTCTCGGGGTCTCTCGCACTGGCAGCGCTTCTGAATGGCCCGCCCGCTACAAGCGCTTTATAAATATCCGAATACAATACAATACAATACAATACAATAAAGACTGTTCCTGAATGTGAAGGCCTGCTATGTGTTTAGAGATCTGAAGAAGTTCTGTTGTGTAAAGTGTATCTCAGATAATACATGTAACTCAGTAAATTTCTCAAGAGGTCACAGGAAGAAAGCGACACACCCTCTAAGCCAAAAACTCAGTGCAGAATGTTTCTGATCTGCTGCACACAAAGATTGCAATGAACATCTCTAGTATGACCAATTTTAGGTGTGCCGAGCCACAAACTGCTGCACAGCATAGAGGAAACATTCAAAGAAATGCACAAGCAATAAGCAGCACAGGAAAAGCCAAAATGTGGGTAATAAAATTCTTTATAGCTGTTCAAGATCGTTCTAAGACTTTAAACTAAAAATATTAATACCTTGCACATTGTACCCATCAGCCTGTGATTTGCTCACAATATAAGTGAATGTTTGATTATACAGAATATCTTTGGAGAAAATTCGAATCGAATAGTTTGTTACGCCATCTGCAGATTCATTTCCATTATATTTCCAAGACAAATAAATTGTTGTCGCAAAACTTTTCGATGAAGAGTTTGTGCTGAATTGCTGATACTGAACATTGCTGCTATCAAGCGAGCAGTCTAACATCACACAAGCGATGTTTTCAGCAAACGTGGCCGTAACCGGATCAGATCGTCGACCCTCTTGTCCATTTGAAGCTGATATCTATAAAATGAAAAGTCTTACTTTATCATAACATAGGGTCATCAGAATAATATGTTTACAAGTAGTATTCCTTCAAACAAGGAAAGCAGTTCTTTGTAATTCTGAAGATTTGCATAAGTGGAATGCTTAAAATCTGGTCAGCTAACCTGAACTGACTAGGCTACAACGTATTTATTGAACGAAAGTCAAATAAATTACAGCACTCCTGTGCATTTAAGTATTAAATATAATGATAGCCAAGAAGAAACCAGCTCACTTTTGTTACTACGTTTCCACTGTTATGATGACAGACACGGTGAAGTTAAAAAAAAGTGAACTAGACTAGTTTTTAGCATGTGACTGTCTGTGTCATGCCACGCCAAGTGGCACCCACTCAGCCCTTCATCCTTGATCAGTCAGTAGATTACTAGCAATGCAAGTCGGAATGTTAAAGAAGGCATTCCATTGTTTTACTGTTGTAGTCATGCTTCTGCCTCAGCTGAGAAGTTTCTTTACAGGCACATAAACAATTAATTATCAAGCACCACTGTCTAATGACCAAGCATCAACTGGTGGTGCTGAGTGAAGGATTTGCTCAAGGTCCCTAAAAAGTAACCGTTACAAGTAGAGCACTGAAACAAATTGGCTATCATGTCCTAAATAAGTGTATTTCCTTCTATTTCAAAGAAATACATATTAAATCCAAGAAATGAGAAATTAAAACTTTTCTGTTAAAACAAAATTATTAACAGCAGAGAAAACCATCTCATTTCAACATTTCTGCATTAAATCTGAGAATTTCTGCCACTTCATCTAATTATTATGAAGCAATGTTGAAATCCTTATTCATCAAATCTCCAAATAACCAGTCTGCAATAATCTTCATGCACGACACTTCTCTCTGCCAGTTTGCTCATCCTCAGATCTCATCTATTAATCTCACCTCTACTCCGCCTGCCCTCTCCTCTGCAGCTTTCCACTCATGACTGCAAACCAACTTTTCAAGCTGTCCTATCCAGATTCTACTCCTGCTCTTTCCCACGACCGCCATCATCAACAATTTCCACCATAGCACCATGCTGCTTCCTTGACTTGACACCCCCCGATTCTGACCTGGCTCTAGACTGGACAAAACAACCTGGATATTGTGGACTTGACTTGATATAATGCCGGTGGTCTCCCTGATATAACTTTTCTGTGGGGCTTAGAAATTTAGGAGATTTACATTACATTATCCCTTATGAGTAGCTGCGATAGTGACTCCTGCATGATGGTTAATTACTGTAATTTTCTACTTTTTACTAATTACAACTGTAACTGTAAACAGTAATTTCTATTGCGCCGATGTGTAACGCATACAACATCAATCAATGATGCACGAAGCCCAAGCCGTAATCACGTCCATATCCAAAAGATCAATCTGCTAAGACTGCAAATAGTAACTTCTATTGTGCCGATGTGTAATACACACTACATCATCAGACTCTGGTGAATAAGCAATTTGGAAAAACTTGAGTCTTACGTTGAGAACAGAACAGAGATAATTTCCAAACCTCGATTTTGAATTTGTGACCATAGGTGATGTCGCTTTGTCTAAGGTGGTAACTGGTTCCTCTTGATGCTTCAACCCTAAAGACTCTGTTATTAGACTGCGCAGAGTTCAGATCGGAAACATAAATCTGGAAATTCAACAAAACAGTTTTTATTCTTCAAAACTGAATAGATGAACTTATCCTTTCTAGATGCTGTAAACCTGCAGAGCACATGGTTTTCTTAAAGTAGCTCTAAATAAATGTCAGCTTACACTACACTGTCATCATACTGAATTCCAAGTTACTTTGTCCTAGGCTTTTTTCCAGCCATATGGAGCCCAAAACTTCTGTTATGACAGATCTTCCTCCGATGGCCTTCATCTGTTGGGCCTTTGTCTGCTGGAGCTTTTGCACCACATCCTAAGAAGTTAAGTCTGCACTCCCAGACTGGAAGAGATTGCAAAGTGGTCACTCATCCAATATTCCAGTTGCTTAGATGGCCCTGACAAGATATCTGGAAAATCTTCCTCAGGCACTACATATCGAAGCTGTATCGGTGGTCAAGAATCCTGAATTCGTGGTCTTGGTTTTTCTGCGTGGAATAAAGTTACAAATTTTAATTATATCTTTTCGTTCTGCACAGGAATCCATGTTCAGCTGTTTTCACCATGGAGATTGGGCAAGAGACATCTAAATACATGCGTAGGAAGTGCTGTACGTTAATAATGGAATTCCTGCCTCCTGAACTGACTGGTTGATCTACTGTACATCAATTTAAACAAAAACTGAAACTATATCTCTTGGATGCACACACATGACTGCTCTATGTGTTTATTTGCACAGGCACTGTTGTTTCTTTCATATGACAGATTTATACTGATTTCACCTTGTCACCTTGTGCTGTCAACTCCTGGAGCGCTAGCGATCGTCATGATACATATTTTATACTGATTTAATCATGTTTATTATATTATTGTCACCAATTGATGATTATATGATTATATGTATTATGATTAATATAATTAGGGTGACCTTGATAGCGGAACCTTATGTTCCATATGGGTTTACCTATTGGCGCCATTATATGTGACTGTCTGGAAATGCATTTTCTTACATGGTGATCAATAAAACAACCTGAATCTGAAATCAGTTAACACATGGGTTTAGGTGCACTGATTGATCCTTTTTTGGTTGACAAAAAGGGTTCTACACTCATTTCCAGACTGTTTCACTCACAGAAATCATAAATGACTGTGGATGATGAAGAAATATAATAACTCAGAAAAAGATCATTTTACTGTAACTGCCTCATCAAATACATTTCATGTATTACCCATCAATGGCTTAGTCTTGTTTCTCATTTTCAATGTCATTTCTTTTATTGGCTTCAGTTGAATGGCCAGATTAAACTACTTTTCTCAGTTTCAGTGTTAAAACAGATCAAAACAGAAATAAAACGCTTCATCACGTAACTTTTGTTATCTTACCTTGTAGGAAACTAGAACGCCGTTAAGTCGGTCAGGTCTAGCCCAGGAGATATTCAGTACTGGACCAAACTTCCAAGGAACAGTTGTTGCTGAAACATTTTGTGGTGGTCCAGGTGGCTGACGTACTGCAAATTGGTACAATACAGATACTTGAACAACAGGAAAAGTACAAATTTCAGGCTCTCACATACTTATAGATCGTCTTCCAAATCATTTCAAAGTTAGACAGGTGTGCAATTATCTATGACATGATGCCTCACGACAGAAAAAGCATATTTTCTACATTTTAGAAGGTAGTGCTGGGGCTGAGTTAAGCCGATTTTGACATGATGTTATGCAACAGATTTTGTCAGGTTATGATGGATATTTGGTCCTAAATCGGAACTGTCTTGAACTTAGAAGAAGTGCAGTCCCTTAAGCTAGCCATGAGGCAGCCATGGGTATGAAGCGTCAGCGACTTCATTTTCTTAGCCGCGGCATTTGAGGGTGGGTGGCCAGTCCTCTCCCTCACCGTCTCATCTTCCCACTGGCAGTGTACGGTCGTGTACTCATTATAGCTAAGTTGGCTAGGGGGTGCAGGTGGAGCAGGAATCTCGAACAAAATTTCTGCCCCAGCAGGATTTGAACTCCCGACCTCTCCATCGACAATCCAGCACGCTAACCACTACACTATCGAGCACCCCCTAAAAGTATTGAAAATAGCAATCCGGACAGACTGCATATAATACAATGCAGCAAGAGAGTCCAAATCTGTACAAACTGTAATTGCAAATGGAAATTCAATACAGCATGCTACTGTTAGAGCAAACCAATCAGGGGCACTTTCTGCACTAACCTATATAATGTTAAAAGTCATTATGAGCAGGAATTTCATCAACAAGCAAAACAATGCACCAGAGGCAGACCCATGCACACAAGTAAAACCTAACCAACAGATTCCTGTACATAAACCGTGTAAACAGCAATCCGCATAAATGGCAACTACTGCAACAAACAGAAACAAATTTACCTACACAAATGCAGGATGCAAAAAAGCAACAAATCTATGCAAAAGATATCATGGACTAACCGGTTACTGTTGTTCGTACACGCAACTCTGGAGACGGTGGTCCTTGAGTACCATTCAAAATGACAGCAACAGTGATCACGTATTCAGTATCTGATGAAAGTTCATCAAAACTCAGAATGCATGGCACTGGCATTGCGGTTGTGTTGGACTCGTTTACAATGACACGAGTCTCCGCAATTCTGCATAATCAATACCAATGTAATTTTATTTACAGAGAGTAGTGTACATCTACCTATTACTATGTAAGTAATGTTATGCAATGCATGGTGGTTAAATGCATCAAATAAAATTACTAATTTGAGTTCCACTGAGGAAGTAAAGGGGCATAGGCTGTAACTGTGTTCTAGAGTAATTCCTGGAATGAGCACTCGGGCTGTGAAGTGGATGCTCCAGTTCCTATAACTTAAACATAAAGAGTGCCTGTTACCACTCAGGCACAGCAAATGACTGACCATAATTGTAATTTCATTCATAATTAGAAACTTTTATCACGCCAGTGTTGAATGCATATATATATATATATATATATATATATATATATATATATCCTGTTACCACTCAGGCACAGCAAATGACTGACCATAATTGTAATTTCATTCATAATTAGAAACTTTTATCACGCCAGTGTTGAATGCATATATATATATATATATATATATATATATATATATATATATATATATATATATATATATATATATATATATATATGTAGAGGGATATGGACTATTTGGAATCAAATTCGGAATCGGCAAATAATGGCCTACACTATACGGAATCAGCAACAAACCAAAATCGGTAATGTTCTATTGTAAACTACTGTAATGTCTCAAATAAAACATAACCTAATGTTGAGTAATATACCCTCTTGTTCAAAAGTCCAAAGTCAGAAGTCTCAGAAAGTGCATGAAGACCAAGACATGTACTTTATATATAAATACTTGTTTATGCATTTATTTCTTAATGCAACTTACCTGAGGAGTGTAAAAAATCTGACCACTTGGCCGATATTAGAACTGAGCCTATCAACTTTGATCATCACAGAATTCTCAGTCGTTTTCTCAACGGACAAGGAAGCCGTGACATCTTAATGCAATAAAACATCAATTAAATCACAATTAAATAATTATTACAATAAAGTACATCAGTTACCGAATTTTCATGCATAAAACCCGCACATGGCTATAACCCATACATACATATAGCCAACGGAATTTCGCTAAATGTGTACAAAGGTTGGTATTGCCCACACATGGACATCTACAGGCCTTCACGGACCATAAAAATAAGGACATATGCACAATTTCACATTATTCAGGCCTGCACAGACCATAAAAATAAGGATATTGGCAGGTCTGCACGGACCATAAAAATAAGGACATCGGCAGGCCTGCACAGACGATAACGAAGGACAGCTGTAGGCCTGCACATACCATAAAAATAAGGACAGCTACAGGCCTGCACATACCATTGAATGAGACTACTTTGCAAATGATAGCCCACAACGTGAAAACTTGGATGTGCAATTTATGTTTACTTCATATTCATTAAATGGAATTAAAGTGCTGATTTTCAACTTTTCTGTTGAAACCATTGCAATATTTGGAGCTTTGTTTTGTCTAAGTCTATACTCTACTTGCTTCCGGTACTAAAAAGACCCTCTTCCAAAATGAAATTGCATCACGTGGAAGCACACGAAGCATTTGCTTTTATAGCACATACCTCATTCACTTCTAAAGAGTGACTAGTGGCTGAAGGTAAGCAAATCTTGGATACAAACTTGACAAAGGTATAGTTCATGATTAATTTCCAAATTAATAATTAACTCACTGTTGCACATTTGTTCATCAGCACTGTTAAAACAATCTGGAACGCCATCACATCTCAACTGATAGTCGAGGCACTGACCAGGCACACAGGTGAACTGATATGACAAGCAGGTGGCAGGTGCAGGTGTGGCTAAAATGCAACAACATCACTCAAGAGCAATGCACGATGTGGAGTACTGTACTGTAGATACCGTATTAAATGTGGCCTGTGAATGTTAATGCAATGTACACTAGTGTCAAATACAAACAGTGTGATGTGAAATCACGGATGAATTTATTATGCCACAGAATGTAGTACTAGCTTTTCTGACCTTGCTTTATAGTTCCAGATACATAATTTTATCTTAATTGTAATTGTAACTGTACACTTTAGATTTCTAAAGCGCTATACTAAAGCAAAGTGCAGGGCACCAGCTTATTCATGAGTGCTGCATCATATCAAAGGGGTTGTCCAGAGATCAAAGTACAGTGGAGGTCCGAGTCTGGTTGCCAGAGAGACGAGAGACATTAGGCAGAGCAGCTGTTACGGCTGGTTTTGTTGACGATGAAAAAGCATGAAAGGCAGAGATTCAGATGAATTAGGATAGAGATTCTTGAAGAGGTGAGACTTCAATTTGGAGTGGAAAGCCTGTGGGTGATAAGTAGAGAAGCCTGAGGCAGATGATGGTGGTGAGTGGTGGTACTGGAGGAGCAACTGACTTACTCTAATCTGTAGGTCCAGAGTGAAAATTTCCACTAAAGATAATTAATAATAATGATAATGATAATGATAATGATAATGATGATAATAATAATAATAATAATAATAATAATAATAATAATAATAATAATAATAATAATAATAGTAGTAGTCAGGGGCGTCTACACCATAGAAACCTTGGAGCAAATGCTCAATCCAAGAAATAGGGGGAATCTGTCAGTGTGTGTGCCACCATTTTAAGGGGGGAAGGAAGGGGAAGAAGAGGGGGAAAGGGGAAGTTGCTCCAATGACTTAGGGGGGATAGATGCCCCTGGCAGTAGTAGTAGTAGTACTAGTAGTAGTAGTACTAGTAATAATAAAATACCTCTATGAGTATCTTTGTACCCATTGCTTTTGAAATCCTGGGCTTAATCAGGGCTGTTTTCATTGAGGATGTTGCTATCATCTATCAGTCGTCACTGGTGAACCTTGCGAGGTAAGTTTTGCTTTTCCAATATCTTATATCTGCATCCAGTGCTTTTCCAATATCTTCTATCTGCATCCAGTGCTATCATGCTGTTGCATTTAAACAGCCATTCCAGGACAACACTGAGGATGAAGTTTGATTTTCCAGACATTTCCCTTTTGTTCCAAAGCTTAACTTTAAATCATGAGGGCTAAAACCTAACTTGGGGCCAAAAAAGACGAGGATGGAAAATACATGTCTATAATAAAAATGTTTTCTAAGTTTAGGAATAAGAGTAAAAACAATACATGTAAAAGCAAAGTGAAGATCTCAGTGTTAAATGTCGTTTTACGACAAGTAAAATAGTAGTGATAGTGATGATATTGCTGACGATGATGATGAAGAAGACGATCTTACTAGAACTGCAGTCCAATTCATCAGAATGGTCCTCACAGTCATAATTTTTGTCACAGACTGCAGACCATGGAATGCATTCATACGAAGAGTAGCATTGGAATTCAGAGTCAGAACACGTGGTTGTTACATCTGCAAAAAAGTTATTCCATTGTTACTAAGTGACTATATAGGCTTCTACTTTGTACTCAGTTATTCTGTGAGCAGGCAGTCCAAGCAATTCAATCATTGATTCACTAAGTAGTAAAACAGCACCCCTTCCCGATATGTCACTGAAAGTACTTCCAACCCAGCAGTGGTGAGAGCAGATGTCCAGCAGGTGCGATTACTATTTTGGCCACGAAAATGTGCAGATACCTGAAATAGCACATTTTTGCATCCACAAAAGCATAAAAAAGGAAAAACCAACTCACCAAAGATCACAGAGTAAATGGATCAGTGGCCCATCAAATTTCAAAAAGGTAACATAGGTCATGAAAATAAGCAGACCCAATACCCAGCTGACAATGCCAGAAGGGTAACAAAAATGTTAAATTTATGGTCATATGCTACAGGAATACAGCCAGTACAATACATCACCTACCTATATTATTAGCTGTATTAAGTGTCTCGATAAAGACATACATAGAGAACTTGAGTGAGATTAAATACAGAAGATTCAGCCTGTGATTACTCTTGCCCCACCACAGATGTCTTTGTTTGGGTCATAGTTTCTAGGGCTCTGACCTCAGAGTCTCGTGGGTTTTGATCCATCAGAAGTGTAAGTAAATTTAGAAATACTGTCAAGTCTGAAAGCTGCACACTGCACAGTTTCCATCTGCCACTGTGAAAGCCTATCCTACTGCTTACAAATGCATTGAAAAGAATGACTGTAGCATCTAATGTAAACAAATGAGTAAAAACTCACAAATTGCACCACTGCAAACAGAAAGAGCAACAAATGAAGTAGTTTATGCTTTTAGCTAAGATCAATTCCTGATCGAGGATTACCAAGATCAAGCACAACATGAGACCAAAAATACACTTAAACCTGAGCATGGCTCAATCAATTGTCCATACAGCATCATCTGTTAGCACATAAGGTCAGTAGTCAACCCAGTTGTAAACAAACACACACCAACACTGCATCGTGCAGATATGGTTTAATTAATAAATGTATTAACAACCGATGTCTTTGACAAACCAACAAGGATTTATTTCCTGATCCAGTATCACATTAGTGTCACACTGTGACAGGAGAAAGAAGTGAAATGGCTCTGGAAGCTTAAACTTCCTTACAAGTAAAGCAATAAACTGTGTGTGCTTAGTTCATGAGATCTAGTTCTTGATCCAATTCTGGATCGACTGACTTATTATTTATCAGTTGTTACATACTAGAACAGTGCCATTCATCATCTCCCGAGCCGACGCAGTCTCTTTCTCCATCACAGACCCAAGACTGTGGGATGCAGTCACCGTTTCCGCAACGGAAGTATCCATTAGAGCATGGCAGCCGCGTTGTAGTTTGTACTGAAATTTGATGAATGAAAATCAATGCAACATCCATCACACTTAAAAATCCTTAACTAATGAGTTTTATTTTGCTGTACATACTGCACAAGTTTTAGACATAAGACCCTCAGGTGTTTAATATCATACTTCTAAACAACTTTTAACAAATATATGTATAACATTTCTATAGTACTTCTCAAAGTAGTCACCTTGTGCTGTCAGCTCGTGAAGCTCTAGCGATCGTCCTGGTGAACACACTCCACCGTCTCCTATTCGATGACAAGTCTCTCAATTCCGCCAAATTCATGCCAGTTCTCAAAGTAGTAGTAGTAGTAGTATATTCGTTTATTACGCAAAACTGGTTGGCACACCGCAACCATGAACAAGAGAATAGATAATGTAAATAATATAGATTAAAGTTATGCTGGTTAAAGAGCAAACTAATCACTAGTCAACATGTCAAATGTCATTTGGAACTAAAATATCACATCATATAATATATATATATATATATATATATATATATATATATATATATATATATATATATATATATATATATATATATATATATATATATATATATATATATATATATATATATATATATATATATATACATCTGAACATTTATATAGTTTCTTTTAAGAACAACTTCTCAAAGGTGGCATATATGAGCTGGCTACAATCACTTTACCGAGGTGATTTACTTTATTTTTTCTATAATTTACTGTCTCGAAACAGAAATCAAGTAATCTTAATCTCTGTTCCCAACTGGAAATGAACACAACAGATTTTTGACTGGCGTTTTCATATTAAGAACTCATGGAGAATAAGCCTAAACAAACTGGCAACAAAGAAATAAGCCAATTTCCTAAGTAACGAGTTATGCTCGTCTGAATCTATCAGGAATGTTAAATGATATTGATATCGTTTATGACTTAAACTTGGCTATCAAAGTTACTTAACAACTGATAATTTCTCAACAATAAATTTAGGTGAGTATTCAAGGAAGTACCATACTCATTTCTCACAAATTATATTAAACTCATATCTCATAAACATTTGGCACTTGGGAAATACCTATGTTTCGCTTTGTTATAAAAATTCCACTCACTGTTGCTTACATACTACATTAACTTTACAAGCTGCATTTCTTTGTAGCTAGTCTTCCGGTCTCAGAACCCATATATCTCAACCAATTCTGTCCAGTGGATTGTGATTTCAGAATCTTCTTCTTCTTTATGTTCTCTGCCCATTGGCAGGTTCGTATGACCAATGACGCCATCGTTCTCTGTCTTGTGCTCTTCTCTTCAGTCCACTGTATCCTTCTTCTTTTGTCATCATCCAGTCTAGCAGCATTGCCCTCGGTCTTCCTCGCGTCTTTCTCCCCTCCATCCTTCCCTCCATGATGTCTCTTAGCAGTGTCTCACTCCTTAGGATGTGCCCGATCCATTTCCTTTGTCGTCCGCGTATAGTACTTATGAGTGATCTTTGTTCTTCTACCATTTGCAGGATTTCCTCGTTCGTCCTCCGTTCCACCCAGCTAACTCTCTCCATTCTGCGCCACACCCACATCTCGAAGGCCTCCAATCTTTTTATGTCGTCCTTCCTCATTGTCCATGTCTCGGAGCCGTACAGCACCACACTCCACACCAGTGTCTTCACCATTCTCTTCTTTAGATTCTTGCTTAAGGTTCCTCTCATCAGCTCTCCTCTTTTGTAAAATGCATCTTTTCCCATGGATATTCTTCTTTTTATTTCCTCGTGGCATCTTGCATCGTCTGTGATTACACTTCCTAGATAGCAAAACTTCTCCACCTGTTCTATTTCTTGTCCGTTTAGTGTGATCTTTATTGTTTGTGGTATTATACCGCTTCTCTTGTTTATCTTCATTACCTTTGTCTTCTTTACGTTTATTTTCATTTCATATTCCAGTGATACCGTATTTAGACGATCCATCATCCTTTGTAAGCCCTCCTGGCTAGTTGCCAGCATCGCCTGGTCATCTGCAAATCTCAATGCCTTCACCCTTCTTCCTCCTACCTTTATCCCCTCCTCCATATCGTCTAGCGTTTCTCTTATGATCTCTTCTATATAGATGTTGAATAGGATTGGTGACAGTGGGCATCCTTGTCTTACCCCTCTTCCTATTTTTCCTGGTTCTGAGTACTCTCCATCAACTCTTATTTTCACTCTTTGTCCCATGTATAGATTACCTATCAATCTTCTTTCTCTCCAATCCACCCCTTTTCTTCTCAGTATTCCCATTAGCTTTCTCCAGTCTACTCTGTCGAAAGCTTTTTCATAGTCGACGAAGCAGATATATATGTCTTGGTCATGTTGGATGCTTCTTTCTGCTATTATCCTCAATGCTGCTATCGCATCTCTTGTCCCCTTTCCCTTTCTAAACCCATATTGGTCCTCTCCTAAGCAATTTTCTGCTTCCGCCTTTGTCTGCAGTCTCTTTGTTATAATTCTTAGCAGGATTTTTGATGCATGTGTCAGAAGGCTTATCGTGCGATGGTCTTCGCAATTTGTTGCATTCTGCTTCTTCTGTATTGGTATAATTATTGTCTGCAGGAAGTCCTTTGGCCATTCTCCCGTGTTGTAGATGTCCCGGCATAGTTGCACCACCTCGCTCATTGCCTTCTCTCCAAGATTTCTGAGTATTTCTATTGGGATGTTGTCAATTCCTTCCGACTTCCCATTCTTCATGTCCTTAATTGCAGCCAAGACCTCCTCTCTCATCACCTCCGGACCCATGCCGTCCTCTGAGGATATTCTCTGAGGATATATTCTGAGGATTTCAGAATAGTTTTTCTAAAAGAGACCATTACTTGCTGCTTTGAGCATCATGATAATGCTGCAAAATGAAATGATATCGTCAACTTACCACAGTCAAGTTCATCACTGTTGTCTCTGCAATCATCTCTCATGTTACAGCGAAGTACTGACTGGATACAGTGACCATTTGCACATCGGAAATGATCGGCTGGAGGGCATGAACCTTAAGGAAGAAGAAGAGTTCAGTTGTCCAGAATTAATCTACGATCTCAATTTATTATATGTGCAGGACAACAACATTTTAACAACATGTGTACAAAAAGGGCTGGGAAACCAATGCAACTTGTAGTTAAAGAGTTAAACAACTTGTCAGATGATTATTATTGGTACTTCGTGAATTAATAACATGTATTGCACCACGTTTTCCATTGCTAAATAAATATTTACATAAATAATTACATCTCACATGCCCCTTTAGGCAGCCACTGCAGACACACTCAAGCTATACAGTTAAAAAATGACACTCATAAATGTAAGAAAAAGAAGAAGAAAAGCAGTCCCTTGACCCAGCCCTGAGGCAGCCATGTGTATGAAGTGTTAGCGACTTCATTTTCTTAGCCTCGGCATATAAGGACGGATGGCCAGTCCTCTCCCTCGCCATCTCATCTTCCCACTGACAGTGCATGGTCAGTGTACATATTATTATATCTAAGTTGGCTAGGGGGCACATGTGAAGCAGAAATCTGGACACAAATTTCTGCCCTGGCAGGGATTTGAATCTCTGACTGACAGTCCAGCACGCTAACCAGTAAACTGTCGAGCACCCCAACACAAATGTAAACATAATGAATATTGTATGAATATTATGAATATTAAGTGAATGAATATTAAGCTGGCAGAAATTGATGTGACAAGATGGCATGGACCAGACTTGTGACCTAAAACAACTAGCAGAAGGTAAACAAGTGATATATGTGATTCATATAAGGTTTAGACTGAGATGCTGATGTGGAGAGACAGGATATGATGAGGAAAGTGTGGGTCAGAAACTAGCATGTAGGTATTTTAGACATGGCCGGTTGGATAAGGTAAAAGGAACAGCCATCAGTGAAATGGTAAAATGATACCGTCATTGCCAAAACAAATTCCAGCAATGACAGCAGGATATGGCTTGGAAGGTAGGGCACAGGTGTATGACAGTGTACAGAAAATATGGACGATGATGAATTGTCAAACTATTGCCCCGTGTCTACCCTTAATTTCATTTCAGACATTTTGGAAAAAGTTGTTGCTAATCATCTGAGCTGTCACCTCCAGTTCAATAACTAGATAGCTATTCGACAATTTAGAATTTGAAGCTAACTTTAAACTGTGTTATGAGTCTTTCATAACTAAAACCAGCATAAATTAAAACAAAGCCAATTTAGTAAAAAAAATTAGTTGTTCAGTTGGTTGCTATAAACACTCCCTAATGCTGAAATTTCTCAAAATTTCTGAGGCTACTGACTTTTCTCTTCAGCGAAAAACCGCTGGAACATTCTGAGGTTCTTGACTTCTCTCTTCAGCTGAAATCTCTGGAGCCTACCAAGATTCTACAGTTGTCTAATCAGCTTAAATCTCTGGAACTTTCTGACTTTCTCTTTTCACCTGAGATCTCTGTAACTTCCAAGACTCTTGAATTCACTCTTCAGCTAAAAAATCTGGAACTTTACGAGACTCTTGACTAATCTCATCTGCTGAAATCTGTCTTCAGTTAAAATATGTGAAGCTTACTGAGATTCTTGACTTCTCTCTTCAGCTAAATCTTGAAACGTTCTCAGGTTCTCGACTTCTTCTCAGCTCAAATCTCTGGACCCTTCCAATATTTCTGACTTCCCTTTTCAGCTGAAAATGAACTATCTGAGGTTCTTGACTGTTCTCTTCACCTGAAATTTCTTGAATTTTTTAAGGTTCTTGACTTTTTCAAGGCATTTCTAAGCCGACATTACTAATGAGAAAAAAAATGATGCTGTGGAAGTCAGTAGCTGGGAAGATTATGGGGTCAAGTCAAACTTTCAGCAGAATGTGACCCTGAGAAGTTTAGACATAGGTGTGAACAAATATCTTACCCTATGCAGCACATTGCTGTCAGGAGAAAGAGTAAAACTTACATCCAATTTCATCTGAATTGTCAGGGCAGTCTGAAATGCCATCACAGAGTCCTTGGTATGGAATACACCACTGACCACTGGCACACTTGAATTCGAATGGTAAGCATGATCTACTCGGAGTTTCTGTGGCTGGACGAGGTGCTAAAACAAAAATATACACACACCAGACAATTTATAAAGTTATCACTCCCTCTGATCCAGAGAGGTAGAAGCCTATAATGTGGACTTGTACAGCTGCTTTGTGGACTTCAAAAAGGCCTTCCGCAGTAAATTCAACTGGTGCAAAATAACAAACGTTGTTTAGAACGTTGGTGTCACAAGATGACTTTCTTCAAAGGCATCAGAGGCAACCTCAGAACTTCGTCGACTAGAGAGAGAGAGAGAGAGAGAGACGGGGAATGAGCATTACCGTCATCAATGCCACCTTACAAATAGGCAAATAAATTATACTAGCAGACCGTACTACTGCAACCAGCTTGAAAGTGTCCAAAACACTCAGAATTGCTGGCGCAATGCCTAGTAGCTTCTGCGTTTAAAGGACGCTGCCAGCTGCCAACACTATGAACGAAAGAACCACACACTATGTTCTGATTCTGCTTCATTGTTTGTCAACAAACAAAAAATGCAAAATGCAAAATTGCTCATTGTACTGCTAACCCAAGATGCTTGACTTCTCTGGCACTGCCTTCTTATACAAACCACCTCTAACCTACTTCAAATACCATTGGGTTCAGTGAAGATCAAGGACAATGATTTTTTGGGTAAAACTGCGAAAACATATCAGATGCTGACAAATCTATCACATCTGAGAGTGGACCGACCCTTTATCATCTAGCCTTTAGCACAGGTGGAAGTGTCACCCAAAATTGCTTTCATTATTGCTTTAACAGTCCTGTAAATCAGTTCTGTTAGACAATCTATGTGTGAAACCCTTAAAACCAACTCATCATCCGACTCTGAATTTCCAGAAATCACACGCCAAATTTCATCTTTCTATGCCATTGTGGTCTTAAATGCGATCATCAAACAAACCAGACGACCAACTTTCACTTAATATCTCAACTATCCCATGTGAACACAAATGACCTGTGGGAAAATGTTTAGCTTACTTATCGCTCTAATTAATGGTCAATTTATTTCTGTAGGTAAATTGATTCTCAAACATCCAACTGCTCTAGTAAGCACAAAGCGCACCTATAATGTCACAATTTTTTCCTATATGGCCTCTGCAAGAAATTTTGCAATCTCACAATTTTAGCACCCTTGGCACACAAGGAGTTAATAAACCTGACCTAGACATATATATATATATATATGTATATATATATATATATATATATCCACACACAAAGGGAAGTAGATTTTTATATGAGAAAAACTCAATAAATTAAAAAAAAATTTATATTGTTACAAACTCATTCTCACTTGTAGAGCATCCCTGTTCATCTTCTCCACCATCACAGTCTATTCTTCCATCACAACGAAATTGTGATGCGAGGCAGACAGACGATGAAGTACATAGGAACCCTGTACAAGGTGCACTGGTTCTATTACAGTTCGCTTCATCACTGCCATCGGAACAGTCTCGGTCACTGTCGCATATCCATGACCTTGGAATGCATACTCTCGAACTCTGACACTGGAACTGGAATGTTGAACATGATGATGGTCGAGTTGTGTACTCACCTATGATTGAAATATAACAGCTGATTTGCATCATTTTGCAAGTGCTCAAACTATAAATTAGGAAATTGTTGGTCATCACAGTTATCAAAAAACAGCAACGACTGTATTAACCCATTCCCCCCGGATCGGGTCTGTAGGGACCCGACATGGGCTCCAGGCATTTAAACAGACTATAAACTATGTATAATATCAACATGTCATACCGAAAAATAGCATCAGTGTTGATGTCAGGAAAATTTCTCAATTTTAGAGCTCCTAGTTTATTGACAAAAAGTTAGATATTGCAGTGGAAAAGCAAGTTTGAAGTGATGGGTAAAGGTATCCCGAGCCCCGAAGTTTGCAGGCATGTCATGTCATGATACTGACAATGAATTTTCATCTTCTGACAATGAATTCATCGGAGATTTGAAGATCGCACATTACCACGTTGCTTGGAACGCGCCTGTTTGGCAATTTGGAGCAAAGTCTGATACCGAACCTTGTCTTTTTGACTTGGAACTTTTGCGGAAAATGCGCTGTCCATCTGTGTATCGGTGACTGTTTTGCACGTTGGCATTCTAAGTCTGCTATATAAATCAAGTTTTGTTCACAATAAAATATAAATTTCAGTCTGTTGATTCAGAAATACATACTTTATTATGCTTAGCTGTAACCTTTGTTGCATTTTTGTTGGTCCACCATGGGTACCATTAATTTACTCATTTTTCGAAAAAAAACAATTCAGGTGGGAATGGGTTAAAGAAGATGATAACTGTGTAAAATTATCGAACTGATTAAAAATGTAAACATACAGTTGAACTCATCACTTCCATCCTGGCAGTCATTGTCCAAGTCACAATGCCACGACGAAGATATGCAGCGGCCATTGTTGCACTGGAACTGGTTTGGAGCACAACTACGAAATGCTGCAAAATGAAAAACAAAATGAAGCACAGCTTTCACCAATCACTGTTACACAGCTGTGACAGAAAAAACCCATCTAAAAGCATTTAAAAGCAATGAAAGCGTAAACTTGACATTCAGGTCTAAACTCAGCCTGCCTACCCACTGGTAATGTACATCACAAAAGGGCATGTGACAACATTGTGACATAAGTGCAGGTGCATTATAAAAGCAAGCGATTAAAGGTCAAGTGGTAAAAAAGCATTGTGAACATATGAGCGATTGAGCATTAGGACAAAACAGCATGTGACAATAGGGCATGTGAAATCAAATCACTAAGTTCATATAAAAGACATTTGTTGCATAAACCATGGAAGCATAAACCATGGAGGAAGAAGGCAAAATCATGTTTCCTGCCAGCCATGTGCATGCTACATGAAAGGGTATTTGGAAGGATAACAAAAAAGAATAATTTAGAAGGCTGACAGCAGGCATTTAAAACCTAAGCAGATAGCCGTCAATCAACCCTCAAATTCCTTAAGACTCTCTGGACAGTATGAAGTGTTGAAAAAGCAAGAAAGCGTGAAGTCTCAACAATGAAGCTCATCATTAATTATCCTTAGAACATTATTGGCCAAAAAAGTTTCTACTGCATGTTTCCCACAGAATAATTAAGGCTGAATAAATTTAGTTGCAATAAAAAACCTGGCTTATTTATTTTAAATTGCTCTTTGTTAATTTTTACATGACCTTTGTTGCACATGCTGTTTTGTCTGTATGATGCTTTATGTCACATGCTTATTAGCATTAACATATGTATTGTATGTTCACCTTCAAACAATGTATACTAAGAACCTCTCAACTGCACAAAGTCAGGCTAACCTAATACTGTTCATAAAACAGTTATTTTTCATCTAGACAGTGTCCACTGTGCATTATGAAGGCTACTTATTAGTCATCACAACACTTGGTAAAGACCAAAACGAGGGTATGACCAAACGAGAGCAAAACTTGATGATCATTCAGATAGTTAACTGTATTCACTTGTGTACTGAACCAATAATACTCAAACTAACAGCAATTTGATGGTTCATCAGACATATCTCCACAGTCATTGTCATGATCGCAGAGATAGCTGGACGGAATACAACGTCCATTGTTACACTTGAACTGATTGAATTGGCAAGTGCGGCCTGCTGAAACATAAAATGCATGTTACTAAAGTTAAACTAAACTCAACATTAACTATGTTCTAGATATAAACAGATAACCGACTGCATTATACTTTGAATCTTGCTGTACCTTGCGCCAGAACAGTATTTGGTGTTCATGGTGGCAGATCCAAAGCTTTAGAATTCACTGTAGTTCGTTCTCTGCAATCTATCAGTTCTGTCACATCATTCAGGTCTTCAGACTTACCTGCTTCTAGAGGCTCATCCACCAAAGCCTGATATCTGGCTTTATTGTTCTATTAGATTTCTAACAAAGCTTCACCCGTGGTTATGAATTTTGGCTACAATCGCACTTGAAGCGACCATCGACTGACGATGCCTTGAGTATTAGGATACAGGAAGAATAGACGTCATTAGATGAGATTGAATTGTGGCTTCTGCCAGGGTTAGGATTTTAAACCTTCGTCAATTAAATAACCACCAAATAAAACTAATAAAATTCCTGAAAAACACATATACTGTATTTGAAACTTGTGGTCACTCTACATTTACGAAATTCCTTAAATGTACTATGCGAATAATTAAATAATCAATGCTCATATCAGAAAGTCATTAAATATACTATGCATATAATAAAGTACCTACCACAGCCTAACTCATCTGACCAATCTAAACAGTCATTATCACCATCACACGTATAACTTCGCGGAACGCAGTTCCCGTTGGTACAAGAAAATTGATATGATGCACATGTAGATCCGTCTAAAATTTAATATTGCAACCAACAATCAAAAATAATCACAGAAATAATCACAAATATAAATAATAAGTGGTGATAATGTTCTAGAAAATTTTCTAAGCAAGAAGATATTTAAATGAAATGTAACCAAAATAAAAAATTTACTAAAGTGCAAATACCAGCAAATAACGAATCAGTTACGACTAACTGCGACAATTACTTACTGCGAGGTAGATGGCAAGTGCCATTTGGTGACAAAATTTCACCAGCGCCACAACTGCAAGTGCCATCTGGCAGTTCATTGAATACATCAGCGCAGTGACAGACGCGTTCACTGGACATAGTTGAGGAATTATTAGGCTTCTCAAAACACAGGCTTTGACAGCCACCATTGGAAACATTACAAGCACTTTGTCCTAAAACACATCAAAAGTTCTGCAATCAGCTACATACATAACTCTATGCTGCAAGTTTTATTGCATCATCCCAGCAGAGAAGCAGTAAAATTAGACTTGACTTTTCTATATCAAGTTAACTTGGATTTTGAGCAGTTTAAATGAAATTCATAACCACTTCATAAAGTTCAGCCACTATAAGGATATCAACCAAAGGCCAATGGTCAATTTGTAAGTTTCTGGAAGGACATAAACTGTCAACTGTGGAGATGTTATCAGGACGAGCACTTCAAGCAGCACAGATTAAAGTGTGTACAGGACTCCCTTGCTCAGAAGTAAATTTGTAATTGCAAGCAATGCTGATTTGCTACATTCACCATCCTCAGCATAATCACCACAGGACAGACCACATGGGATGAAATCCCAAATACAAATGGGATTTTACAGGTCAATTTCTTCAAGTCTGTGAAACCCATCCTGAGAGACCTTCTTCATCTATGATAGTGTCATTCAACTACAAATGAACTTGTAAACATTATATACTCTGAAATTTTGGCTAAAAATAACTCTTTTGCAACCTTTAGAATAGATGGTATACAAATGTATAAACCTACGAAAACAAACAACATGAAACATGCAGAATGACACAGCACAAATCCACAAACTAAAAATAAAACTAAACACTGACAATACCTTCTTTAATACAACACACTGCAAAAAAGAACTTTAGTGTTCTGCCTGGATGATGATCACTTAATCATAAATGAAATTTTTCAAATGAGGTTTTAACCTAGAGAAAGCAATAGTGAAAATCAACCTTGTTGTGACAAGACATGAAACACTTTCAAGTCCATTATGCCTGGAATTCCAGATATAAATGTCCGAATAGTCTGATTTCCGTGCTTACTGGCCATCATCACTGCATTCAGGGACCAGTCTGTCCAGTAGAGCTGATCCTATTTAAAAGTAAAACAAACACCATGTAATGTAATGTAATATTTAATCCTTTCCAGCACCACACAAAATCTACATCAGAGAAACCATCCTATTGGTTGGCACTCAGTTAAACCAAATCCACTCCAGCCAGTTTCAGTGCCAATTCAAAATCCTGAAACTCAAAGCTGTGCTATACATTCGTGCTATGATAAGTTGAAAGTCACCATGTGGCAGTGGAATTTCTAGGGTGGCAAATGAGAGATACCTGGTGGCTTCAGGATTATAAGCAATAAGTAACAATGACAAGCTTAAACAGGACAGTTTGAAAAGCTCAATTTTTTAAACAGCACTCCAGGTGAGAGGAGAAGGGAAAATCCAAAGTAATTAACAGATGACCAAAATTCAAAGAAGCACATTAAAGTGAATTGGTGAGGTCTTTAGGATGTTCATACCAAAAGTTCAGTGCAGCTCAGACTAAATCAGCAGTTAAACCGTTACAAAGACAGAAGGTAATATTGAGTTAGGAAGTGTAGCACTATAATAAAAACAGACAACAGGTGTACACTAGCATTTCTGCATGTGCTAATATCCTCTTTCACCCAAGCCGTACTAAACATACGGGGTCTTCAACTGTATCCAATAAATAATTTAAAATAGCTAGCAACATCGTAAACTGGCATTTAAGCAATGGCAAAGGTTTTTGGTTGACCAACCCATTCCAGCTATTTAATTAATAAACAATAAAATGGAAACTTAACCTACCTTAAAAACACCAATTGCGTAAGGATGTTGCACAAAAGCAGACTGTTGATACATCACTCTGAAACCCTGTCCCCAGAAATCAAAACAGCTGATCCGATCGAGATAAGCATCCGTGATGAAAATCTTCATTGTCTGCTCATCAATTGCCAAACCGTTAGGCCAATACACTTTATCAGTTCCATTAACAATCTGAACCATGTTTGAACCATCCATTGCAGCTCGTGTAACCCGGGGATTTGTGGCAGACCAGTCCGTCCAAAACATGTAACTTCAAAATTAAAACACAAAATGTCAGAAACCAACACTCCATAAAATCCTTTTTGTACTATCAGCAGTTTTTGGATAAATCCTCAATAAGAAATCAGTTGTTAAGAAAGATATACTAACACCAGAAACAAGATCACAATTATTATATCAAACAAAACAGCTAAAGAATTTCTGGCCAGATAACAGCAACACAATATTCTAAATAAAACATCAAGAAAATGTTGGATTTGGATAGTTAAGCAGATTACGAACCCAAACTTTGGATAAAGAACAATTGCCCGTGGCTGGTCAAGGGTTGTGTTGATGAGGACCTTTCTGTTAGTGCCGTCCTTTCTTGCTACTTCGATTCTTTTGTGCCCAGAATCAACCCAAAAGAGCTGTTGGCTCATCCAGTTGTATGCCAGGCCTTCAATCAAGTCAGTGTTTTCAGTGATTAGAACTTTAGTTGTGACATCACTGCCTCGTAAGCATCGTGTCTGAAGTGAGCCATTGAAAAACAATTGAGTTAAAAGAATAGGCTTCTGCATTCACTACAAAATATTACACAATATTCTTACTTAATAGATTCAAACCATGCTTGCATACTCAGCATAATATAGTCACATATGCATAACACAAAAACAACAGCATTATAAATCAGCCATTAAGTCAAATTCAGAAGTTCATATAAACTTAAATTTAAATACCTCAAAGACGAGACATAGGGGCATCATCCTTACACCAAACTTTGGCAAATCTGCTTACCAAGCCTTTCCCCCAAGTTTTAAAAAACACGTCTTGCCAAATTTCTCAGAGGAATACAGATAAATAGCATTTTATGACAGCCTTTGTCAACTTTACAAAGTAAAACTTTCAGTTAAAGCCTGATAATTAAAAAAATGGTAAAAGAAAACTTAAATGATGTGTGTCTTAATGTGTGCGACTTCAGACACGAACAGTAACCAACCAACTAACCTGTATGTTATGGAGGCGTGAGTCAGCCCAGAAAATGCAATCGTTGGCATAGTCATACTCCAGAGAAATGGCATTTTCCAGAACAGTACCAAGTGGCAGAACCTCGTCCAGACGTCGCTCAAAAATGTAACGATGAATTGTCGTACGATTGACGAACAACAGAAATTCCTGATTTCCTGAATTCAGAAGCAAATTGGTGGAATGCTAAGTAACTGGTGATAGTGGAGATGCTGATAATCTAAAGACAAACTAAAACCTCCTTAAAACAAGCTTCAATACAACATGCATTATTACACAGTATAACTTAGTAATATAATGTGGTTCTTGAAGACATTTACGTTTGAAGCAATAATGCAATATTCAGTAAGTAGTAACTTCATCACATCTGTTGTTAACAAAAGATAATCAGCAAACAACAATACAATCACATGACTATTAACGATGAAATGTTGTTTCATAATAGTATTGTTTAATATATTAAACAAAAGAATTGCAAGAGATAGTGTTTGAAGTCAGTACACAACTAATGAATGCCTACGTGTAACTGGGCAGATTGTTCTCACTGGTTCGTACTCCTCACTTAGTCCTCCTTCACACGTGTCACCAACAACACGACGATAACTAATCAAAATAAAAAATCTTTGACTAACTGTTTGAAGCAGTAAATAAACAAATGATAGTAAATAAATAAATAAAATCAGTCAAACTAGTTATGCAATACTGACACCTGATAACTTATATTGCATTACTGTAATATTAACAGATAAAAAATCATCAAAACTTCTTGACGTTAACAGATAAAACTGTAACAAACCCTCGATGTAATTGACTGATAATGGTGCATAACTAGATCGTAAGTCTTGTTCTGTTAATACTATCAACTTTAATCTACAATGACCACAAAATTTACACTTGCCCTTTTGTTCGATTGTAATATGAGCCTTCTGGACAGTTTTCAGGTGTGCCTGAAGGGTCAACTCCAGACGCAGGGTCATACTCGCAGGCATTAAAGTTTGTCGCATTCTTACGGTAGCCGACATCACTGTTAAAACAAATAACACCATTAGCAACATGGTGAGCATAAAATGCATAAAATGCAGCTCAAGGCACCTGTTGGCTTTCACCACCACCTGTCTCAAGGTCTCTTCATTGGCTGCCAGAGCGAAACAAATCACATAACAAGTTTGGCAACAATGCTTTGCTTACCCTCCGTAGCCTGACTTCTGGATTCCTACCTGGATTCTCTAATGGACTATGACCTTGGCTATGGTTTCACTTAAAATGACCATCAATTTATGATGCCTTGTGCATTATGACAGCAGGATTATAAAAGTAATTAAATTAGATTTAAGGATTGGTTTAAAATGCACTTGTTCACATTTGCATGACTTCATTGACTATGTCCCTGGTGTTAATTAGAAGCAGACCCACACATCTGCTGGCTCTCATCAGCATTCAGATCATGAATATCTAGTCGACTGTGCTATTAGGTGGAATGTTCACGGCTGATGCCACAGCTATCAGCTGCTGCTGGTGAGAATGAAATATGACATACAGTGAATACAGCTTCCATATACAGATCAGGATGCCTGTAACTCAGTCTACAATTTCCACAATGACAGACTGGGAGTTTAAATGTGGACTTAAGATGTACTTATCACTCGCACTGAAATTGATAATTATTTTCAGTAGGTTACTACTACTAGACGACTACATGCAGTGGTAGAAATTTTATTTTTGTAAACATATATGTGTGTCAACATTTCTAACTGAACAAATACCTGCTCATTTGCAGGTAAGTCACAATATAGTGCTATTGAACGTGTAAATGTAAATATACATTAGGAATCAATTAATGAAACATGATTGTATAATCTCAGTTTCAACATCTTAGTACTTTCTGGATGTATCGGTTCTATCTTTGAAACCAACCCTGGCCAACACAAAAGTCTGCAATAACTGACATTCCCAAATCTATAACCAATTCATGCACTTAGCAAATGTACTGTCAATCATCACCTCCTCTGCTCATTGACAGTGTACAGTCGTTGTATTCATTTCATAGGTACCTTTTTGGGACACCAGTGAAACAGAAATCTGAAATATCCTTTCCTACAAATTCCACTACACTAAGACTAAGTATTCATATTTGTAAATTCTAAATTTGTAAAGTAAAACTTAAAGCTAAGCATAAGGCACCAGCTTATTCAAGACAGAGGTGTTGCCCATAATTACCATGGGCATACAAATTAGGTTGATTGAACATCGAAGACGGAGAAAAGAGTTGTTACTGTCGGTTGCATTTAGGTTACAGCTAATACAGTATGCAGTTCCATGTCACTGAATGATTTTCTCTCACCATTCATAGTCTTCAATCTTGCATGGACAATTCTCTTCATAGACTTCGCGATCATACTCTCGGCCGTTGAAACACACAGCGTCGGCCTTTCGTCGCTCATAGACAGTTTTGCGACCAAGAAGACAGTCAATGTTCGGATCATCAGTTGGTGCCCACTCTTTGTAGTCAGCGTCAGTGCATGGCCGACCTAAGTTACAGACAACCAGACTACATACAGAAGTGAAATAATGTCACCTTGCATTTTACTTATTTTGTATATTTAGAACACAGCTAAGTAAGAAAGAGGCACTATTTCACATTGCTAAATAATTCTGCATGAAGAACTTGCCATGCTGTAATGAATCATTGCAGGAAAAGCTTGAACACACTACTCCACGTTACAAGGTGACAGTTCAATCAACTGGCCAGCATGTCACGGCTTTATGATGAAAACATTTAAACCTGAAACTGTTGCACAGAATGAACTGACAGGATACACTTACCAAGAACACTGCTCAGGTTGACTTGTATGACAATCCAGCTATGGCTAATAGTATCTGCCCAAGAGCCAAAGATTGAAAAGACTGTTGTCTCTTCTCCTGGTTCTGTAAGTAATCCGTAGACTCGAATCTTTGGAGACTCGATGAATGTGTATGAATTCCACGTCTCTCCTTCATCATATGAATACCTGAAACAGAGAGCAGAATTTCTATTACTGGGTTCTCTACAACTTAAGAAATTTGGATGGCTTAAATCTTTGAAACTCGACGAGTCACTTGTTGAGTTGCCTGCTGCTGCTCCTTGGGAGTTGTTTTGGATTCTACTATGTCTCTCATCAACTATGGCATATGGCATGGCATTTGTAAGTTGTCATATACATACATATGCACAGAATTACGCATCAGTTTACTTCCCAAACTTATCGTTATTCAACCAGGTCATCTGTCTTTCTCTGGTCATACCTAAAAGTAGAACTGTTCATGGTGAACGAGCTCTTTTGGTTGCTGGAACTAGATTTTGGAACTCTCTCCCATTATCTGTTCATTCTGCTTAGTCGCTTACGTCATTTCATTATCAGCCTAACATTTACCTTTTAAGACTGCATAATCACCATAGGCTGCCTCTATGTCTTACTGAATTGATCTTCTGGAAACTGAATTAAATATGGCCTGGTTTTGACGCACGAACAATTAACAAGTATAGAATGTTCAAAAGCAAGCTGTTATAGTGCAATATATATGAGTGACAATCTAGTTCCTTACATAAGGTCTCCTGTTATTTCATACATTCTGATGGCTACAATAAGACCTCCATGGTCACCCATTGTGCAGTAATGTGTTCCACCTAGTACCTAGAAATGAAAAGAAATATGTACAAGTATGGTCACGAATTAAACAACATATATTGCACAATTAACATGATACTGGTTAAAAAATTATATCCCCTTTCACATTCGTGTTTCTTACTACAGACAGTGTATATACTGGGTTTACATAGTCTTTGTGCAAATATATGAATCACACAATACATAACAGGCAATAAAAATATGGTCCGATCTGCTGCTTGCTCCCAAGTCAGAAATGGCATGGATATTGGAAATCAACATTGGCCAACGCATTTCAAATTTTAATTTTCAACCATACAAATATTTTACAGTTTATAAACCCGCCAGCATTATTACATGCTGTATGCTTGTGCTCCAGTGTGTGGTTGCCAAGCTGTTGGCTCTAGGTTTTTATAAATGTTCAGTTACGATTATAATGCTCAAATTTTTTAATCCATCAAATTCTTACAATTAAACATTAACTTTTTAATTTGTCATATTTACTCTATCAGTAAAACTCTTCGCATACATAGCAAGATGGCAGTAGTCAACAAACTGAAATGCCTCTTTTGGCATTGCACCATTCAAGAATAATTTGTCCATTTCTTGTTATGCACCACGATTCTAACATCAAATTCAGCACTCACAGACAACTTCATGACTGCCTTGAAACCATACAGCAGAAAGTCATGCCCCAGTTACCTCATTCCACCGTAGTCCTCCATCATTTGACAGGTAAACATTGAAACCACCACTGGAGACTCTGCTTCCAATGTTGCCATTGGCCATGACTAAACCAATCGCCGAGGCCGAGGTAAACACGGCTGCATATCTCGAATAAGTAGTCTGTGCGAGAAATTTCTCCACAAGGTGAAGAGAACAATTTGCCTGAAGTTAGATGACAATAAGAATCAAGACAAAAGACATGATGCCAATCTGCTACAGCCATGTTAGCGATTGTCACACATCTTGCATTATAAAATAGAATTTCTAAAGTATCTTTTATGAATATGTTAAGAGGCACTACAGAAATGTTAAACATGCGCACCTAAATTTGTTCAACGTGGGCATCTAAGTTTGTTCAACATGGGCATCTAAGTTTGTTCAACATGGGCTTTCAAGTTTGTTCAACATGGGTACATAACTTGTTCAACATGAGCATCTAAGTTTGTTCAACATGGGCATCTAAGTTTGTTCAACATGGGTACATAACTTGTTCAACATGAGCATCTAAGTTTTTCAACATGGGCATCTAAGTTTTTCAACATGTGCATCTAAGTTTTTCAACATGTGCATCTAAGTTTGTCTTGCGGCTCTTGCCCACACTTTTTTCGAAATTCTCCAAAGTTCCGACTATAATCGTGTCCAAGTCTGCATTTCAGAGCCAG
This sequence comes from Allolobophora icterica, assembly GCA_963556255.1. Taxonomy (NCBI): domain Eukaryota; kingdom Metazoa; phylum Annelida; class Clitellata; order Crassiclitellata; family Lumbricidae; genus Allolobophora; species Allolobophora icterica. Next base: position 46,367,836 of record OY744606.1, on the reverse strand, counting down.
CTTCAAAGTCTTCCTTACGTTGTGTTTTGTTTTAAATGGATTTGGACACCAAAACCTAACTAAAACCTGCAATTATACATGGGTCTATCTCCAACACAGTGGCTCTCGTTTGGAAAATGCCAGCCCATGCTCCCATCCTATTCACAACTCGGAAGCCACAGATTCAGGTATGCAAGGTCACTCAACATCTACTATTAAGAATCTAATCAAATCATTTACTGTGAGATCAAAGTCACGAATCATAATCCGTTAGAGAAGTCAAATCGAAATCCAATATTTCAGCAAAACTACAAATCAGGTTTGATGAATAAGCAAGTTGAAAAAGGTAAGTCTTAAGTTTAGACCTGAACAATATCGAAAAGCTGACGGAACAAACAAACTGTGCAATGAATTCCAAAATATTTGGATCAAACACAGCAAAGCTCCATGTGAGCCAATAAGCAGTATGTTAAACATGCTGATCACAGACTAGCAAACAGTGATCATTCATATGTGCTTACCTGTGGCATAGAGCTTGTGGAAGTTCTTCCACAAGTCAAGTTGCCATTTCGAGTTCTTTCTGGTGCAGGTATTACATGCCAGTCACCGCCCTTGTTAAACGTCATCAAGGTGATCTGATTAATTGAGGACAAGTAGCGTGATGAACTTACTACCTGTGTGGCAATGTATATGCCATTCAAACCTTCAATCTTTCGCAAATCAGCAAAAGGCACTGATCCACCCCTAAAATATTCACCAAAAAGCACATAATCAAATACAAGTTTGCAAAATGGTCATGACATGTATGAAATATACATATACTAAGTTACCCTGTTAACATCAATTTGAAACTTTTCTCCTTTCGGTTTGCCATTGCTAATAAGTTTTGACAGACAGTCTTTGATATAACAAAAAAATTCTAGTATAGGCCTTTATATTCACATCAAAAGCTTTGAGCATTTAAGTAAGAGTTAAGAAACATGTACAAATTTATGACCAATCAGCTAAAGACACAGCCTTTTTACTCTTGCACTTGATCCAAAAAGAGTTCTAGATGAAATATCTATCAGCAAACATCACTAACTGTAGAAAGTGAACAGCTGCCCTATGAAAACACTTACGAAAGCCAGCTGTAGGAATATGATGGACTGTAGTACATGATGTTCTCCAACGAGAGTGAGTACTCCGTGCCATGAGATCCTGAAATGTAGAGATTAGTTGAAGTGGAATTGATGCACGCACACACAAAAACTTGGTCCTCAGTTGCATCGGCGATGAAGAACTCCTATTTTTTAAACGAAAAAAACTGTATTTAAAACCAGAATATAAACATATATATGGTAAGGCAACATCAGCTAAGAAACTGAGTAACATTTCTACTACAAAAAAAAACCATATGTTTGCCAGTTACTTCCACTAAGAGAAATAACTTTAAATTACCAATCTTCAACACATTTCTCCACAGAAAATGCCTTCATTTTACAAATCACAGCTAAAAACTTAGTAAAGCTGCCTTGTACCCTCCCTATTAGAACACAGGGGTTGTGCTCATTTTCCACTCTTCAGCCCAAGAGCCGAGAAATGATGAATCTCAAAGTCCTGGACACAGGGCATGCATTGCAGGATTTGCTGTTTACTTGGCAGCTTATTCCAGAAAAAAAATTATACTGCATGGTGACAAAGGCCCATGTGTGCAAACACATTGCCCACAGGTTCATTACGTGGAATCTGCTCAGCAGATTAACTATGAACCCTCAATCATTCGACTGTAGACCCAGCACGCTAACTGAACAGACAGTAATGCATCCGCAAACAGAAAAATTTCCATTATAGGGGCATTCCATGTCAAATCAACACAGTCATCGTGCATCACCATCTCCGATTTTGTTAAAATTTGGTATGGTGATAAACTACTATGAAAAACTCTCAAAACCAAAATTTTTGATTTTTTGGTCAACCGACGTCCGAGATATGGGTCAATGAACATTGACCAAAACGGGCCGATTTTCGCTGACCGCTGATGTTCAAACTGCTGTATCTCAGCTTCTATTGCACCTAGAGACACAATTAAAATACCAAATTGAAGGTTTGAAATAGCTCTATCTGGGCAAAGCACTCAGAAACATTCATATTTAGTAAGAAAATATTTTTTAGCAACTGTAACCTAGTGACACTGACCTAGGTCAGTTCGCCATCTCAGAATTTCATCCAATTTTTCCCATGCAAAGCTTTCATTGTTCTTAACAATTGTTGAAAATTTCAGAGTGGGCACTCTCACAGTTTTTTTACAGTGATTTTTTAAAGGTACAGTCATGGTGGCAATTCGCGACCATCATTTCTCGCCCGATAGATCTGAACTGTTTTGAAGAGCCTGGTAGCTGCAGTAGTTTCCTCGGATGTCAGCAAGTACATTCTTCCAGTAACAGTTGTTGGAAGAACAGTTGTTATTTAGTCCTGGCATGAAATTACTAAGATGTGTGTTGGATGCGGATATTGATATGATTGAGCTGGTCCATGTGGGTGTAAAAAATTGACTTCCACCTCATTTGTGTCCAGAAATACTTGCAGAACACAGCCAAGCCACCAATGTCTGTCGTACTTTGCAGTGATATGCCCTTGATATCTGAGAGTTTATTGTGGTCTTGTTGTCTATCTCTACAGACTGCAACACAAGTTCAATTCTACTATCCAGGCTGCTGGAGAAGTCTTTCACTTCAACTGACTCAGCTGATGCCGGGCAGATGCAGTGAAGCTTTTGTGTGCCTGCCAGATATACTTGAAAATTTAAATATTTAAGATTCTCCAATTAGCTGTCTATTTTAGGTAGTTTCTCACAACTTCAGTTATAATAACATCAAAAAATTCTATAAAATTGAAAATTTATGTCATGCGAACATTCAGACAACAGGAAAGACTATGAAACCTAGAACTGAAACAAGAATTCATTTAAATAAGTAAATAAGTAGGCAATGGGCATGTATGTAAGCCTAATTTTTGTTCAACATGTTGTGTGAGATAATGTTAGTACACTGAGCAAAGTTCATTGATGTTAACAGCTGGGATTCAGCAATTAAATATTCATGGCATATCAACGGTTGCCGCGAATCGCGACCATGACTACCTTTAAAATATCACTGTAACAAAACTATGAGAGTGCCCACTCTGAAAATTTCAACAATTGTTAAGAACAATGAAAGCTTTGCATGGGAAAAATTGGATGAAATTCTGAGATGGCGAACTGATCTAGGTCAGTGTCACTAGGTTACAGTTGCTAAAAAATATTTTCTTACTAAATATGAAAGTTTCTGAGTGCTTTTCCCAGATAAAGCTATTCAATACCTTCAATTTGGTATTTTAATTGTGTCTCTAGGTGCAATAGAAGCTGAGATACAGCAGTTTGAACATCAGCGGTCAGCGAAAATCGGCCCGTTTTGGTCAATGTTCATTGACCCATATCTCGGACATCGGTTGACCAAAAAATCAAAAATTTTGGCATTTAGAGTTTTTCATAGTGGTTTGTCACCATACCAAATTTGAACAAAATCGGAGACGATGACGTCCATTTTTTTTCTAAAGTGTGTTGATTTGACGTGGAATAGACGCAGAGCACCAACTGAATGAATAGACAACTGTGTCACAAGCAGTCAGCAATCACAGTATAAATATAAACATGGCTTATAATCATTCGTTTATTATAGCTGTTAATTTTCCTAACAGCTACATGCCATAACACATGAGCACTATTCTTTTGCTGCATTGCTCATTTTAAAATATGAGTATTTCAAACTGATTTCAACATGAGTTAGTATAAGCTCACAAAATAATTCAAACACAAAGTGACTCACCGTGAAATTACTTCTGCTCGGAAAAAATGCCTTCTGAAATGTGCCACGATTGTAGGACACCCAGAGTTCCAAAGCATAGTTTGTACTCCAACTCTAAAATGTTTTTACGGTAATAAGAGGTCACCAAAACAAAACTTTCACTGAAATTTTGTGTAAACATTGGTAAACTTAGTGCAACTGTCACACAAACAGAACTGAAAGATTAAATATTGTCTGAATTAAAGATTTATGTAACACAGAAAACATACAGATTTAATGTAATAATTATACAGGGCAAACCAGTTAATGCGTGGCCCGTTTATGAGCGAATCCGCTTAACACACCTATTTAACATACAGGACCCGTTAACACGTGGTACAAGAAACTTGCTGTGTAGCAGTCTGGATAAGATGTGCACAGCTGCCTGCATATGGACCTTGCCTAGCAGCAGCTGGACCTGCAGTGAGCAATTCCAAAGCATGTGAACATAATAGTTGAGCTGTAACCAGATAACTTAAAGTACTTGTGCCCTTTCCTCTCATTCCAGCCCACTTAATTAACACTAGCTTTGCCTTATCAGTGTCTCAGCTAAGGTAACAACAGGTGTTTCCCAAATGATTGACAGTTCAAGCCCATTTGAAATAATGTCTGGAAATAGTAGATGTTATTGACCTCAAACACAAATTGTGCTAAATAACTTTTATAAATCACTCCCATAAATAGACAGCAATGTGGCCTTTCACAATAACTGTACAAATTTGTCTAAAAGCTACAATGCAAATGCCTTCATATTACATAGCCTGTCACTCAAGCCACATTACGACTTATGTAAATCATAAGGTACTGCATTGTGGCATGCCCGTTAGTAAGTGGTCCAAGGTTCAGCATTTTGGCATGCCCATTAGTAAGTGGTCCATTAACGAGTGATCAATGTGGTTTGACTCCCAACGACCGCAAGTTAACGGGTCTATCCTGTATTTACAGCATAACAATACAAACCAATGAACAATGAAAAACAGAGATGAGAAAGATGCTAAAATAGTTTAAACCATGGCAAAAAAATTTTAATCAGACATATCATACATATCTATTTTAAATATGCACATATATAATCAGGTGGACTTAAAATAAGACATAGGATAAATCACATACTGTGAATTTTGTATGCCACATAATGTAATGGAATGTAATCACAGATTTATATAGCACCTCTTCAAGAGAAACTCATCAGAGGCGCTTTCGAACTAACAACGGAAAACCAGGATCGAACAAAATGGTTTTCAAGCACTTACGGAATAGAGGTAAAGAAAGACCGAGAAGCTCATGTCGTAAGAAGCTAGGCAACCTATTCTAGAAAGTTGGACCTTCCACAGCAAAGCTTCTGTGCTGTACTGTGGATGTCCTGGTAGAGGAATAACCAGGTCACCCTATGCAGCAGAGCGATTAAATCTATGGCCAGGAATGGATGAGACATAAGTCAGACATACAACACCATGGTCAGTAAAAGTTAGAAGTAAAAACCAACCCCTTGTTTGGTGGCAAAAAGGAATTCATTGACAGCATTGAAATCAAGGGCACCAGTAAATAACTCTTCTGGAGTACGACTTGAACGAAAATCTGAGTATTTAAGGATCTTCGCAGAAGATAAAATTCCCGGTGAAGCGTGTACATATACAGTGGTTGCATTGTCATATGGAGGAATACCCCTAAAAAACAAAGTAAGAGCAAAATCACACAGCTGCACCTGAAGAAGTAGCAAGGTAGGCATCCTTAAAACAATAGATGCTAGAATTAATTATGATACAATATTTCACAGATAAATGCTGTGAATATAACAAAGAATGTGTACTTATCTAAACAATATGATTTATATGATTTATAACAACTTCAATGAAGTGGTATATCATTTCTGTAAAGTCACACATATAAATATAACCACTTCCCTATTTGGCACTGACTTTCCCAAGATATTCATATTTAACTGTCATTCAAAAGTGGTTAGAAGAATATCTAATTCTGAAGACTATAAGTAAGCCTTCTGATGTGGGTGGCATTTTTATGCAACCCGAATAAGTGCGCAATAAATATGAAGTTACCTTACCTCAAAAATGAAAATGATCATAGTTAGTTTTGCAAATAAAGCATTCTAGTTTATCACAAGAGGCACTCGTAAATTTACCAGAGAGTGGTACATTAGCTGTACACCAGCAATTATCTGCAAGTACAGTAGTACACGATTCTTACCAGTAGAAATCAGAGACACCGCTGCGCAAAACTCGCCACGTGGAGCCAAAATCTGAAGAGACCCACAGCTGCAAGTAACCAGACCAGAGAAAGATCTTAATGTTCCAGAATTCCTAATCGAGAATAAATAATGGTATGGTATCGACAAGCAGACTGACCCTTATTATGAAAATTTTTATCAGCCTGTATCAAAGACCTGCAAATATATATATTAGTCAATGATGGTGGTGCTTCAATCTACTGTCTGACAGGCAATATATGCCTGTTCTATATACTGTACACCTGGCACCTTGATGAATGGCTGGAGACAATAAAAATACAGCTCCAGACCCATCTTTCTAAACAATCATTTGACTGTCATTGATTTTTTTAAACTCATGTACCCTTTTCTTCAGCCCTACTTTAATTATCATCCCAAAAAATGTGAGCTTATTAAGCAACTTCCAGTTGCTTAATAAGCTCACCTACAATCTTGCAGTTTTGCACCACTGATGTGCATGGATCAGTTGGGACTGGAATGCACCGGAACGGTGTCCTGGTTCTTGTTTTGATCGCCATACCAGTTCATCCAGTGTATAGCTAGAAATTTATAGATTAACATGGCGCCTGACACCAGCGTTCCGGTTCTGTTTTGTTTAGGACGAGATCCCTGCTGGTGTGTGAAAAGTTTTCTAATGTTGTCTATCAACCTGCGACAATTGATGTAGCATTATTTCAACCTGTTGAATGTGGTTGCCATGTTTGACAAGGTTACCAAATTTGGCCTTGCTCCTGTGTTGCTATTATTATCATAAGTAGTATTTTATTATTACTACCATTTAAGTACTAATTAGGTAACAAACACATGTATGAGTAATAATCAAGAAAGAGGGGCATCACCTTGTCACCTTGTGCTGTCAACTCCTGGAGCTCTAGCGATCGTCATGATAAACACTCTCCATTGCTTCCTATTCGAAGTCAGGTCCCTTAGTGCTTCCAGATTCATGCTAGTTACATCATGAATCTCATCCATCCATTTCTTCCTTGGTCGACCCCGTCTTTTTTTCCCCTCACCACAAGCCAACAGCATAGGTTACTATAATTTAGCTTTTCTTGGCTTCTGTTGCACAGTACTTACTGATTCATGACTGTAACTCTAACACTTGTTTTGTACAATAAAAATTCAATTCCAATTCAATTCAATTCATAGTCAGGCCTAACATCACAGATAACGTAATTTATATCGCTATTTGTTACATGTTACATGTATTTATGTTACATGGGTAACCCTGCTTAGTGGGCTTATAGCCCTTTTGGGTTACCATTTGTTGTCAAAACTTACCTGCCTTTTTTGTACACTGATTTTTTTTTGGCTACAATAAAATCCTTGATTGATTGATTGATTGATCTTCAAATAAACGAGGAATTACTGTTAAATTACTATATTTAACTGCACAATAAATAATGCACAAGAAATGATTCATTATGAACTTTGAAACACGAACTCTTTCTGAGTAGTCCAAAGAATTGTAGCCAAACATGTACAAGTAATTCGTAGGATGAAGTTCAATGTATCGTGGGACAAACTGCAAAGTATGTTTCTGTATTGTCACGCCGTAGTCTACAGTTGTCCATATTGCGCTGTGAAGGATGTCCACAAAGACATACTGAAAACAAAGAAAATATATCGGTTAACCCTTTGCAAGCCAGATATTTTATCATACCTACCATATATCTCCTCCTACAAGTTGACACCATGCTTAAGTTAACCTCTAAATTTTCTTACCTTAGAAAGTCCATGACCAGCATGTAAGTCGAAGCATGTTTTTACATATAATCTGAATATATTGTAGTGCTTTCAAACATTAACAAAGTTAAGGTTAGACTTTAAGATGAGAACATGTGCTGCATGACCTATGTTCCACCTAGATTTTAAAAATCCCATCACCTGCATTTGTTTAACTGACTAAAACTCACATGACTGTTGTAGACTGGGCTGTTTAGAAAATAATTGAACAAAGCAGGAGTCCAGGAGTCGTGTCTAAGAAATTTCTCCGTGAAGTTTTTCCCATAGTCGTAGGAGATGTACAGGCGGCTGGTCGAAAAGGAAGTAGGATACTGATCACGGCTGAGGGCTACAATGACCTCACTTCCTGCACCAGCCCAGTGGATGTACATCATGTTATGCGAGTCATTCAGGTGGACCTGACACAAAAGTTCAACCAATTAAAATCTTATAGAAAATCAAGAAAACAAAAGAAAACAAAAAGAAATGAAGAAACTTAAACGTACACAGTGCCGCTCCCTGGTATCATGACCAACACATCTCCTGCACTGAGCCTCTCCCAAAATTTTTGGACAAACATCATTCCCTTCTCCCAGTGGTGGACTGGCCACTGTGCTTATGTGCACGGTTTCAGCTACATGGCCATTAGAGTAGAAAGGAATAGGAAACAATCTGCATCACAAAATCAATCAAATAGTAAGCCTATATTAAATAACACTTTAAAACAATAACAGCAACGTTTGGGGCCTGTCATTATTATTAACGTAGTTATTTTTTTATATTTTTTTTATTATGTATAGTATATGCCAGGAGATAGGACAACTAAGAGGAGACATGACACTACAACAAAGGGCCATCAGACAGAAATTGATGTACTTTGGACACGTTATGAGAGCAGACGGTTTGGAGAAGGAGATGATGCTGGCGTGCGGAGAGGGGGTGAGGAAAAGGGGCCGCCCGAGAACCCGATGGATGGAGGAGATACACAGGAGGACAGCGATGAACCTTGCACAACTAAGGGACGCGGTACGGAACAGGGAGGAATGGAGGAGGCTGCTCATGACGGTCGCTAGAGTTCCATGAACTGATGGCACAAGGTGACAAGGTGATATGCCTAAATTAATTTAAGTCATCTAATGCTGCATTTTATGGGCCAGGTTGGGCCTAGGGCTCCTTGCAAGATTTAAATGGCAAGGTCCCCAAATGGTTCCATTCTGACTGCCTTTTCCGTGCTTTATTGCCTTTTATTACAACCTACCTTTCCCTCTTTATAATCGTCTCCACAAATCTTCACTCCCCACATCCTACCACTGGATAGATCCTTATATTTTCCTTTCCCACATCCTTTCTCTTTCCCTTTGGTTACCTGTCTCTCATTCCTGTCTGACACTACGATTACAAATGTTTGTATATGCATCTGCTCCACATTAAGCTAAACACTTAAAAATCTATTCTGGCTTAAATCTACATTGTTTGCATTTTTAAGTTATACAGCAAGTGAGAGAGTTGGTCAGCTAGCAGGATGGGTTAAAAAAATTATAAAATGAAAGCGATTTTGAAGAGACGGAGTTACTGTGCAACCATAGGCATGAAATGAGGATAGGAATTGGTAGCCTGGATTGATGAATATACATGAGACAGGCATGGCATAATTTATATTTGGGTGGCCACTCGATTTTTGATGCGATGTTAGTATTTGAACAGTAACTGTTCATGGATTACCACACCACCTGGCCTCACCCCTCCATTCTTTAGCAGTTGGTAAATGAGATTCAAGTTGGTAGGATAAAAAGGTTCCCCATTTGTTAGATTGCTGCGGTCTTTTGTGAGCCAGCTGATTGAGGCTTTGACCTCAGGACCATGCCATCCGTACCATTACAATTCCAAGTGCTGTCATCTTTCGTTTAGCCAATTGTAAGACCAAGAATTGAGGATAGCCAATTCCTTCCCTTACGGATTTTATTTTGATTGTATATTTATCAGTAAGCTAGTAATCTTAAGTTTTGTGGTCCTAGACGAATGCAGCACTCAGAATCTTCATTTGTGAACACCTGATGAAAGTTTTCTAAAGAAAACAGGCTTCTTCATTACTGTTCCTAAGTTATCACAGCTGTCCTGAAGTACCAGATGAAGCCCCTGGCATTTTAACAAAAAAAACTTCGTTACATGAACATATTTCCTAAACTGATCATCTGACTACTATTCTGGTGATTACAGATGCCAGGTACAAGGCTGTTCTAAACAGATGGTCCAACAACAAAACTCTGTAGACCATAAAGTGTCATTCTCAAAGCCATGAATTGCTAAGCTTTTGGATTACACGTAAAGTAAACAAAATACTAATTTAGTTGAGTCAAATAATAAGTAGTTGTAGGCAAACAACAACAAGTTGTAGCAGATTCTGCAGCCTATGAAGACCCACCAAATATCGTGCAGAGCTGCAATTATGTGGTCTAACATTTGTGAAATTCTGTAGAACCTGGGGTTTGCTGCTACAAAATTCATCCTCCACATTTAAATTCAGCAATAGCTTATACATGTTTTCAGTACAATGCTGAGTACAATGCTGTGAAACCAAACTGTTTTCATTAACATCAAATCAGCATCTCATTTTTAACTGTTGTACTGGGGGATGAACCTCAAGTGAATTCAGAACTTAACCAAATAAGCTAATCAAATCTCAAAAAGTATCAATTCGTGTTACAAAAATCTTGTTTAGTACTGAAGTTGGCAGTGCATGTTGAACAAACCAATACTACTACTACTACCACTACTACTATCACTACCACTACTACCACTACTAATAATAATTCCTGTTCAGTTGTTTATATACAGTTGCACACTTAAATAATTCATTTCAAACAATATTTACACTTCCAAAGGGTTCCAGGATCTGAATTCATTATAATTATCTCATAATTTTGTTTAGATTGATTCAACCAATAATATTTTGCATCTTTTATTTGAGTTGATTCAGCCAATAATATTTGCATCTTTTATTTGAGTTGATTCAGCCAATAATATTTGCATCTTTTATTTGAGTTGATTCAGCCAATAATATTTTGCATCTTTTATTTGAACTCTGGTCAACCACAATAATGACAATCAGTTCTTATTCCCCAGACTTGTTATTATTCAACCAGGTCATCTCTTTCTCTGACAATACATTACATTATTAGAACTGACCTTCGTGAAAGAGCTCTTTCAGTTGTTGGAACTAGATTTTAGAACGTTCTCCCTGTATCTACAGGTTTATTCTGTTAAGTCGTTTATGTCATTTTGTTCTCAACTGAAAACTTACTTTTTCAAACTGCTTATCCACCATAAGTTGCCTCTCTGTTATAATGGACCAATCCTCTGGATATTAACCTGATTTATAGTTTTGTCTTGGTGTGCCAGTGGCTCATCATGGTCATGCCCTGTGCATTAGACACTGGCACAATAGAAGTTACTAATTAAGTAATATAAAATAATGACTGATTTACACTGTGCCTTGCCACTGAAACCACCTAGTTCCAAAATTGTCTGATTCACCGTCCTATATTTCAGTTAATCCAGTATCAGTCACGTTAAGTCCTGTCATCTATCACAACAAATGTATTCCATTCAAAATAAATCAGACTTTTCACTTGAAATAAAGTCAAAAGCAATATAGAAATTTTAACCTATTTCTTTAATAATTTAATTTTTCAATCTAAATGCTGTCCTACCCTAACCAATCATTAAATTTGTCTACCTCCCTCTATGGTCTCTTGCATTTCTAAAGTAGAACATACTTCTGGACAACCCATGTGGCTTCAAATTGCGCTTATACATAAGCTGAAGCTTGGAGCTTCACGTTTAATTGATGCTTCTGAATGCTCGAGAATACGATTATATTTGTCCACAATAACATATTGAAAATCAAGTACATAATACTTCTTGTCATTATCACAGGCCCTTAGCCAGAAAGTAGCCCATCCAAAAGCATTCGTGACCGCCCGACGCCATGAGCCTATGAAGCGTGGCTGCCTGAAGCCCCCCCCCCGTCGTATGAGTCCGACTGCAGTGCCCCTATGCTGTTTGTAGAGCCTAATTTCAACCTGTGCTCCTTACAGAACTGTCATCTGAACGGTGGCAGTGGCTCTAGAGAAGAAGCTGGATGGTGCTGGAGGAGAATCATGCACAATTTATGCCCATCAAAAATAATTTTCACCCGTCCAAAGGACGAGTGGCTTGGCTAAGGGCCTGCATCATCATCATCATCATCATCATCATCATCATCATCATCATCATCAAGATCCATGGGCCGAATGTGTCCAGTGCAAGCACCTTCACTTGTCTCCGCAACTGATGGTGCCTGATCCTGCACTGCTATTCTCAAGCTGTACAGATCTTGTTTGCACCAATCCCTGTTATCATCCGTCCACTCCTTGTTAGGTCTTCCTTTTCGCTCACTTCCATCCAAAATTCCCATCATCAAATTTTTTATTTGTCTGTTGTCATCTATTCTACATATATGCCCAAATAGATTCAATTTCCTTCTCATTATTGTCTGTATTAGATCTTCCTTTAATTTCAGTCTTTTTCGGACCTCCTCATTTGTCACCTTCCTTGTCCACATAAAATATAATGTTCCTCTACAACAATACATTTAAAATGCCAGTATTTTATCCTGGTCAGTCTTTTTAATTGACCACAACTCACAGGCATACTTCTTGTATCACAGGCATGTCTTCTCCTGAAGATAACCCTTCTTATGCCCAACTCTTCTCTACCATAAGGAGCTTTAGGTCATGTCCTTCACGATTTATTGCCTCAAATTAAATTCCCAGGATACATGTTACGCCCTAGAGTTCATAATCTAACTATACCCCCACACTGATAATCTGGTTAGAAAACCTTTATTATTAGGATGCTTTTTGTGTAATTTAATATTTAAAACTTTTCTACTTCTTTTAAAATCTCTCTCTTAATTTTGTTTGCCTTTAACAAAAATGACTGGTCTCCTTTTGTGTACCTTAGACTATTTAACTATAGACTTTATACTTTTCAGTTTCTTATCTCTTTTGTTATGTTTTTGACGTAGTATATACATGTTTATTTTTCAACTCAACTTTTTACTTTCTTGTCATACCACGACACCATGTCAGGGTTGCCCGGGATCGAGGACCAGCGTGCCCATGCAAGCTGGATCTCACCATATGTCATGATGATACCATAAAATAGATTTTATTGCACATAATCAGTGGTTAAATTCAGTCGAATCACAGATCTGGCAGCTTTGATTTGAGATCCACCAACGAAACTACGAGATTCGCCATCTAAAAGTGGAGACCCATTACCTAAAAGTGGAGACCCGTCACACAAATACATCCTTGGTTACAGTATTCGATAATACGCATCATATTTCATGCATTTTTAGTTTTATCAGAATAGCAAAAAGCGAATATCAGTTATCGATTAGCGTGAAAGACTTGTGTTTGTGCTTCACAAAAATTTTGAAATCTGCCACCTCTGGATGACCAATCTAACCACTGCACATAACAATAATAGTAATAATAATAATAATAATAAATAATAATAATAATAATAATAATAATAATAATAATAATTTTCCAGAAATAACAATAAATAGTCTAATATCTAAGTTCCCGAGGGACAGTGGCGGTGATCTTGTCTGGGAGGTGGGGGGACAAAGTCGGCCACCATCTCATCGACGACCGTTTTTTGGAAAATCTTGTCCCCAACAAAAATTCTTTCTGCCACGTCATCTCCGAAAAATTTCGCTTTCATCTTCGAAAAAAGTTGATGACCTTTTTTTTAGTCCTTCGCCTCTTTTACAACTTTTTCTTACACTCTCTTTTTTCCCCCACTTCTTCACTTTTTCCCCACTTTCATTTTCACCAATTCATCTCCGCAAAATATCGATTTCATCTTGAAAAAAAGTTGATGACCTTTTTTTTAGTCATTCGCCACGTTTTACGACTTTTTTCCCGTCTCCCAACAATAACCTCATAACCCTTTTCTTTTTATTATTTCGTCTACAAACTTTGAATTCTTTTGACTTTTTTTACGAATTCCTTCTTCTTTCTCAGAATTTCGGGGGGACACTTCTGGTCAAAATTCTATTTTTACCTCGTCTGGTCAGAAACGCTGCGAAAACCCTCACGCGCAATTACATTTCACATGTCACCCCGTCCCCCCCCCTAGATCGCCGCCCATGCCGAGGGATCATATGTACCTTGGGGCAACAATAAAAAAAAGTAATAATAATAATAATAATAATAATAATAATAATAATAATAATAATAATAATAATAATAATACGAAGCTGGTCATTCCGTTGTGGAAATTAAATTTCATTCAAAACTTTGAGTTAAAATATAAGTCTTCGTTTACTTACGACCGACTTCTGGATGCCACTCGTGCCATTCGTGCCGGGAGTATCTTGAGCTTGTCTCTTTTTCCGCGCAAGGTGCTCCAGCAGCAGACTGCCCTGGGACCCAGTCTCGTCGACAACGAACTCTTCGTCTGCTCGCCACTCCACGGTCAGGACGTCTCTCTTTTGCTTACCAAGAATTCGATTGCTTAACTTCTCAGCGACATACAACGTCCGCGCAGTCGATTCTTTGATCGCAAAAGAACAGTCGATCGCCAGAAAGAAAGCAACCCCGATTAACAAAAATACAGACTTCGCCATTTTGCCGTCTTGGCGTAACCAGGAAGGTTACGTCTGTGGCTTTCGATACACAAAAATTTACCAACATAACTCACGCACGACCCTGATGAATGCGCCGCGAAAGAAAGTCCTCATCTTCAACTATTACTTTCGCGCTCTAATGCCTTGCAAATTCTTATTTTGTTCAATTATACAAACTACCAAGATAAACAGAAGATTTGACTCAAACCGGGCATTTAAGAATATAAGTTTCTGAAATTCTAAGTTTTTAAATTCTTTTAGTGTAAGCGGATGACTTCACCTGTACAGGTAGGTTCAAGCCGAATGCGCTAGGCGGAATTTACCTGTGCATGAGGTCGTGCGTAATACTCAACGACCTATTAATAAACAACTTCATTGCTTTTTCTAGACCTTCGTGACTGGTTGCGCAGTGAACACCACAAAACGTGTTGCCTATAGTTCTTGTGTGTTTGTTGCAGATGTCCCACTTTTTTCAGTACTGAAATACTAAATCAATCAATCAAGTTTATTGAAAACATTTTGTCAAGGCACAGTAATTGCAAGGTAGGGGGCCTACAAAGGCTTTCGTCGGTAAATGCGAAGATGAGTGCTGTTGTTTCTCTTCTCATGATAAACGATGCCTTCTACTTCGCTGACTTGCCCACGTGGAGCCCATACGAGACCCATGGGGCTCGTCTAGAGCCGAGAAAATTTGGCCTGAGAATAGGTAACAGGTTTTGATAACTGTAGACCAGGGCTGTAGTGGTAAAATTAGAGGTGAGTACACGCTACCGGTTAGTTTTCCGAAACAAATTAGAGGTGAGTATACGCTACAGTATTTTGTGAGTATACGTTACAGTATTTTAATATAAATAAATATAAATATTTTGTGAGGTGAGTATACGGCCTCTAGGCTCTAGAGGTGAGTATACGCTGTATACCCGCGTATACCCTCAACTACAGCCATGCTGTAGACAGCTGCGATGTGCTTGTCAGACGATCAGTATTCCGATCTTGATCATGAATGGGACATGCTTCAGCTTCAGTCCACAAAACTTTCAAGATGGCATGAGCATTACGAGTCATTACTCAAGTACCCACCAACTTCGTGGGGCGTGGTGGCTCTGGTAAGTTCGGCGCCTTGTGACCGGAGGGTTGCAGGTTCGAATCCCACTCTAGCCGCTGCGTACGGACCTTGGGCAAGTCCTTCACTCGCAATTGCTCGTGGCGCTTCGGCGTGAAAATTCCGGCACAGTATCAAATGCTGTAGTCGGGAGCGCCTCTGAGTAGTAGTTGACTTCGAGAGGCGCTATAGAAATATCCGGTATGAATGAATGAATGTATGGACGAGCTCCAGGAAGAATTCCAGTGGGAGATCAAAAACTCAGGAAATCTCGAGGAACTAGAGACCATATTGCCAACCTAAGGTGGATAATGGAACGGCAAAGGGAGTATGGACAAGAGGTGCACATCTGCTTCATCGATTATAGTAAGGCATTCGACTGCATTAACCACGATCTAATGTGGAAAACTCTACTTGAGATGGGAATTCCGAAACACTTGATATGGCTATTAAGGGGACTGTATGAAGATCAGATAGCGGTGATAAGAACAGAATACGGAGACACTGATAAATTCAATATTAAGAAAGGGGTGAGACAGGGATGCATTTTGTCTCCATTCCTGTTTAACTTATACGCTGAAAGAATAATGAGAATGGCGGAAATGGAAGGGGCAAAAGAGGGAATAAAAATTGCGGGAAGGACATTGAATAATCTTAGATATGCGGATGATACAACACTAATGGCAAAAAGAAAAGATGAGCTGATAGAATTAATAAGAAGGGTAAGGAGAGAAAGTGAAAAAGCTGGCTTATACTTCAACATAAAGAAGACAAAGGTCATGACAACAGCAGAATGGGATACTTTTGAGATTGACGGAGAAGAAATAGAGGTGGTAGAAAGCTTCACTTTCCTGGGATCATTGGTTGAAAAAGAAGGAAAATGTGATACAGAAATAAAACGAAGGATTGCGATTGGGAAAGCTGCAATGATTGGACTGGAAAAGATATGGAAGGACAAGCATGTGAGCATAGATACAAAAAAAGGCTCGTGAGAGCCCTAATCTTTCCAACGGTTCTGTATGGTTGTGAGTCGTGGACAATGACAAAGAACATGGAGAAAAAGGTCAACGCATGTGAAATGTGGATATGGAGAAAGATGTTTTTTAGCCGTGGCTGAGCTGGGAGCGCACCTGAGTAGGTATCTTGAAGGAGCGCTATATAAATTTTCAGAATGAATGAATGAATGAATGAGAATATCATGGACAGAGAAAAGGACGAATGATTCAATACGAGTGGAGATTGGTGTTGAGAATGAAGAGTCATTAAAACAAAAGGCGACAAGATTGAAGCTAGGATTCTTTGGTCATGTTATGCGATCTGATGGGCTAGAAAAGGAAATGTTGGCTTGTGGTGAGGGAAAAAAAAGACGGGGTCGACCAAGGAAGAAATGGATGGATGAGATTCACGATGTAACTGGCATGAATTTGGAAGAACTAAGAGACCTGACTTCGAACAGGAAGCAATGGAAAATGTGTATCATGACGATCGCTAGAGCTCCAGGAGTTGACAGCACAAGGTGACAAGGTGGGATATCATTTCCATCATGCTGATGACACTCAAATCTACATTTCATTTGACAGTCTGTCATTTGACTCGTCTGTGCAGCTGCTGTTTGCTGTTTTTGATGAGGTACAGTCTTGGATGTTGGCCAATAAACTCCTTAACCCATCAAAGACTGAGTTTCTGCTACTGGGCTCTCCACAGCAATTGAAAAAGTTGATCGGCTTAAGTCATTGAAACTGGGTGACTCAATTTTAGAGCTGGCAGACACTGCTCATAACTTAGGTGTTGTTTTCGATTCTACTATGTCTTTCGCTGGCCATGTAAACAGTATCTGTAAGTTATCAAATATGTTCGTGACATACGCAGAATTAGGCATTATGTGCCCTGTGTGCAAGGATATCTCTGGCAAATGCATTGGTTTGCAGTCGCCTAGATTATTGTAACTCAGTTCTCACTGGTATCAATAAGCCGAACAAGCTGAAGCTGAAGAGTTCAGAACTCTTTAGCTAGGGCCAGAACTAATGCATCAAAATCTAAACATTTGCACTGACTCTCAGTACAGAATTAGTTACAAATTGGGATCATGGTTTATAAAACTGTGAACTCGGGCCAGCCACAATACTTAAATCAGTTCTTATTCCCCAGTCTTATCATTATTCAAGAGGTCATCTGATTATCTTTTTCTGGTCGTACCTAAATCAAGAACTCTTCTTGGTGAAGGAGCTTTTTCGGTTGCTTGACCTACTTTTTGGAACTCTCCCTGTGTCTGTGCGCTCTGATGTGTCGCTTGTGTCATTTCGCTTTCTCATCTTAACACTTACCTCTTTCTAACTGCTTATCCAACTTAGGCTGCCTCTCTGCCTTACAGATTGATCTAGATATTGACCTGATTATGGCTTGGTTTTGGTGTGCCATCGGTTGATGCCTTGTGCATTAGACACCGACAGAGCGTCTGATTTAAGGCGAGCGTTCGGTCGCTCTCCTTGGTCGCTCGCCTAGCAAAGGTACCAGTTAGCGAGTTACCGCTCGCCTAGCCGAAGGCTTCTCACCGTCGGTGACAGTCGGTCGTCGCTCGCTGATTTTGAGTTAGACTCCAAGATGATAGACGAACCTGGAGCCAGACCATTATTTGATTTACCTAATTCAGATTACTTAATTTACTTACTTGCGGCAGCGGTGACTGCGCGCCGTGACCTGTCCTAATTACTGCTGACTGATGACACTCCAATTTCATGCAATATGATTGGCCATGAGAACACGGCCGACACCTCACGCCGCGTGAGTCATGACATCATCCGTAACATCACCAATTTAGGAAATTATTTTAAACAACAATGGCGCCGAAGATGAACAAGTCGAATAATAATGTACAGTTGAGCACGTATCTGTCATGGAAATTAGGCGACTAGTTCGATGTCGATGTAGTTGAAATAGAAAACCGTCGGACTGTGAACAAAATTTACTGCAAATCCTGCAGAAAGCAAGCCGATAAATTTCGAATGGATTGCCAGCTGAAAGCTCAAGCTAAAAATAAGTATTCAACGTATGCCAAAGGCTCAACCAACGTTGTGAGATCAGCCGTCACATGTCGTCTGATGCAGTCTTGTTGTCAAGACCTTATACCTCAAGACCAAGACCAAGACCAAGACCTTGAACCTCAAGACCAAGACCAAGACCAAGACCTTGAACCTCAAGACCAAGACCTTGAACCTCAAGACCAAGACCAAGACCTTGAACCTCAAGACCAAGACCAAGACCTTGAACCTCAAGACCAAGACCAAGACTTTGAAACTCAAGACCAAAACCGAGAAAAATACCCAAAAAATCACAACCATATCCAGACTTCTATTCCTTACTAAAAAAATTGTCAAGTGGGACTACTCGCTATTTTAATTAAAACATGAATCTTTTATTTTATTCAAACAAAACAACTCCGAATGCAGAGTGCAGAGAATTCCGAATTTATATTTACAAAAGTCTCATCCGAAATGTTATTCCAAATGCCTGTTGCATTTTATAAAAACCAATTCACTCAGAATTTTCTGACCAAGACGTGATCTGTGGGGCCTCATAAAAATTCTGCCATGTGAAAAATACGTTCTACACTGCTGAATTCACTGGCACACTGAGCAGCTTTTCAAGTACCGGATGTAAATGTACAAATTGTGAGTCTGTTTTGAAATCATTCCATGGTAAATAACCGGGTCAAAATAAATGTCCAAAACAACAGTAGGCTAAAGTCTCACTTACACCATGTAAATACTAAAGCAATTGTATTAGTAATTATTGGCTAAATGTTTAAAATCCTTGCTTTTTGTTAAATGACTGTTAATATTGTCAAAAGTCTTGGTCTTGGTCTTGGTCTTGCAAAATCAAGACCAAGACTTTGAGCCTCAAGACCAAGACCAAGACCAAGACCTTGAACCTCAAGACCAAGACCAAGACCAAGACTTTTGGTCTCAAGACCAAGACCAAGACAAGACTTTTAAAAACGAACTCGAGTGCACTCGAGACCAATACCTTGGTCTCGAGGACAAGAAGACTGGTCTGATGTCAATGGTAGGTTTCTAGTGAATGCTAATTCATTCATTCATTCTGAGAATTTCTATAGTGCCTCTTAAAGAGACCTATGTCACCTACCCAGATAACGGAACTGATGTGAAGTAGGCCTACTAGATGAGTACTTTATGCAGCAATACAAGTTAAAAATATATACACAAAATACGCTGTACACAAGAGCTCCCGAGGTCGACCGCATATCGCTCGCCTACTCGATCGAGTGCGATCGATTTTCAACCCGCCTACTATTTTCAAATCAGACACACTGGACACCGGTGCAATAGAAGTTACTAACTACAATTACAATAGAAACAAGTGTGGAATAGCATCTTTTGATAGCTCTCCAGGAATATCTCTGGGTAACAAAGAATGTGCTAATAGAAGAACAGTCACAAATCGCAATAGGCAGAGTAGTTGGTCATATTGAGCCGGACACAAAGAACGCCTTTGCAATTAGCCCACTGGATATTTCCACCCATACTAGATTGTCATTAAAGTGCAGTTAAGACCAGTAAAGCAATTGCACAATTTTCCCCAGATACGGTTGTGCAGAGAGTGGCATGCACACATTTGCAATTGAAGCTTTACAGCAATAACACTGGAAAATGCGTAAATGTATTATACACTTCCAGAGCACCCAAATCTGGGCCGTATTTAGAAAGGGCTAATGGTTCAATGCCACCAAACTTACAATTATTCCCTCGCCGAGTCAGTAAATAAGAAAAGGTTATAAATACCGGAAAAGTTGAAAAGGTAAAAAACAAAAAGCAAAAAGAGAATGAGAACAATTATGGCACAAAATAAGTCACCAGAGGCAGAAACCGAGTGCTAAAAAGGTCAATATTTCATCATCAGTAAAGCAATGACTCTCGGAAAAGTTTGTCAAAAGCCTGGGTACAGAGGGTCAAAACATTTTTGTGTTTGGTAAATAAAAGAAAGGATGCAATGTGACTTAACAATGCAAACTACTACATGTAACCTGGCGCTGTGCATTACCCAAGTGTATTTTTCAACTCATAGAAATCTGCCTGTCTGTTTACCAGATAGTTTCCTTGCGTTCCTAACTCAGTTTTTAAACATCACTCAGAAGATCATTTCTAACTCAGGGTTGCAAAACAAGCTTCCAAACTCAGTGTCAAGGCTTTGTGCTGTGGATGCTATATGCTGTCAAGCAAGTGAAGTTGTTACATGTAGCACTTGTTTGGAAGATGGTCTGTTGAATATCAGGCCATCTAGGCCAACTTAGCCCCCATCCTTCTGGACATCAGTATACATGTACCAACTCTAATTTGGTGGTGAGAAGTGTGCCTGTTGACAGTTGTTGATTGCTTGTGTTTGTGCTTCTTTCAAATCTTGGAACATCACTCCTGAGGATTATGGTACCTAAATACAGGTGGGTAAACATTATTTTATTTATTAAACACATGTAAAATGCTGTGTCATCACGCTGTTGGTAAAAAAGCTCGTCTACCTTCGTCTAGAGTTTAAAACTGGATTAAATGGATGTCCATATAGTACCCCTGTACATAAAACACCTTACCACCATACAAACACCAAATAATCGATAAATTTATAAAATTATATAAAAACCACAAACAACTCTTTATGCCGTCTATTCTATTATTATGCACAGATCTAAGTAATTACTTTAAAAAATGGAAACTGTACAAAAATGCATAGATATGCCCAACGATTTTTAGCAATTCTCTATGGCAACTGATATAGAAAACAAGATGAAAATTTCCATGGTAACATTGGCAAACGAACACATGCAGATTGAAGAAACAGCAGTATAATGGCAAGAATAATGAACAACGCTATGTATGCAAATTTAGCACATTAATTTAAACTCATCACCAAATCTCAAACCCTAATCGTATACCTCCAGATAATTATTCCATATTGTAAGTCAAGTCCATACCTTCGTAGAAAATGTGAAAAGAGGCAGTTAACTTAGATTTCTTGTCAAGGTCCAAACATGGTCAATGGTCATAACAAACAATTGTTGAACACACGTCACAACCAAAAACATGGTCTAGCAAAGACAGTCGACATTTTGAAATGTTCAATGTCTACACCAAAACATGCATGAACAACTGCAAATGGTAGAACTTAAACTGCATGAAACAGGAAGAATCAGAATGACCCTCGTAATTTTATGACATGTTATGCAGACACGGTGAGAACAAAGACTTTATTGAAATTATCCATGATGATTCTACCCACTCCCAAGCCAAAAGTCTGGAATATAGTGGATACAATGAGATTTTAAAATGCTGAGTACAGATCTCGATTTGCAGTACAACTATGTCTTGAACACCGTTAACAATGACTGCCTTAATTAAAGGCAAACAGTCAGTTTTATCTAACGTTGCTACACTAAAATAGCAGGCCAGTTATTGCCAAGCTATTTACAGGTCAGTACAGTTAGACTATCATCCAGAAATACTTGTTATATAAAGATAAAAATGCTCAATTAAGTAACAATTCGTCCAATCAGTCGATGATTAATCAGAGAAACACATAATTAGATACTCTCAGTCACTAAAACAATCATTCAATCGGCCAATTAATTTGGTCACTCAACAATTAATTTTAAAAAAAGCCTATAGAAAGGTATTGCTCTCCACAGAAATAAAAAATCAACCTAGAACACAACAGCTGCCAGCTTAATTATTAATTAAATGCAGTAAGAAAGTACCAAGTAATTCCTTAAGCTACACATGCATCTGAGTGAACTGCTACCTTGTAAAGTAAAAGTCTTAGTTCAAATATGATACAGTACAGTTCTAATCAAAACGTAAGAACTGAAAGAAAATGCATGCACAAGAAACACTCTTACTAAGCATATTAAGTCAACTGTGTAACATGAGGTAGCATTAAAATGGATAGTTGTTCTCTAAAGCCCTGCTTACCAATAATGCTCATGAGTAGTCTTGGGAAGATGAGATCAGTTAACTCAGAAAAATTTTAAGCTGCTTTGGCAGTAAAGCCAGGTGGGCTACATTCATGTCTGGAAGAATAAGGTGTTTAGCTGAAATAATGGCTATTTATTCTGGATATTTCTATAGCGCCTCTCGAAGTCAACTACTACTCAGAGGCGCTCCCGACTACAGCATTTGATACTGTGCTGGAATTTTCACGCCGAAGCGCCAAGACCAATTGTGAGTGAAGGACTTGCCCAAGGTCCGTACGCAGCGGCTAGAGTGGGATTCGAACCTGCAACCCTCCGGTCACAAGGCGGTCACTGAGCCACCAAGCCCCATATTGTTCCATCTTAGGGACATAATAAAAAAAATTTAAGCTATTTGCTTAAGTACATATAACAAATTGCTGATCAACAGCATGAAAACCCTTTCTATTGCAGGTCTAGGCAAAAAATTTGCCATTTTAAACTGAATCTTCTGGACTTGAAAAACAGTGGTGAAAGGCAGTAGCTTCACGAGTATGCCACTAAACCAAAGTACAGGATGTCCCTTCTTAAGTGAATTATTCACTTAAATGGAATATACAATATGAACATATCCAGCTCTACTGTCACCAAATAAGTCACCATAGCATTTAATTAGCAAACACTGCTAAAATGCATTTGAGATTTACAGGTAAGCTAATTATGCAGGTTCTGAAGTCCTTAGATTCATTACTAATTAATCATTTTACAACAAGTATCCATATTGCACCAGTTTATTACTGACCTCAAATGCTCATGGCAACAGGTCGAGCTTTGAACCTAGCACCTATGCCACAGTCTTGACCAACCTTTGCTCGACCCGAAATCTAAAGGCCGTGTGGATTACATAAAATGCAGAGATTATGATGTCAATGAGTATCAACGAGTATCAAGCCAAAAAACAAGAAGTAGAAAGGCAAAGAACTTCAAAAAAATTTTAAAACCGGGGTAAGTGTTTGATCAATTGTCTAGTTTCAACACTAGGCTACTAGAACAGTGGATGACTCCCAACATACAATTAACCTGGCAAATGTCTGTTTGTCAAGCCAACAGAGCACCTGCAAAGAACCAAAACTGCAATTTCCATTTACATGAACATATCTTGCATTGCACTAATGTAAGTTTAACTTAACCTTTGCAAAGTGGTCTCTAAGCAATCAACTTTCCACATTCCTCGTATTTTCGTAACCTCAGTTGTGACATTTTCATATGACCTACGCCAGTGCTTCCCAAACATTTTCTTGATTGGGTCTCGCTTCGAACTATCTTCAAAAAACACGACTGTCTCGCAACCAAAACCATAATTTTCATATAAGTTAGAAAGATTTGTTCTAGGAGTAAACGTATTTCAGCTATTGTAAACGAAAACTGCAGAAGAAAGTTATTCGATGAATTGTTGACAGGTCAACAGAAATAGTTGTTCGTTGAATTGTTGACAGGTCAACAGAAATAGTTGTTCGTTGAATTGTTGACAGGTCAACAGAAATAGTTGTTCGCCTTCACTAGAAATTTTGATAACATTTGCGTTTTTTGACTGGCAATTAGAAGCCTGATGTGACATATATATCTTTCGTCTTTAAAAACCTGGTCACTGCTTTTGTAAATAAAAAAACACGTCTGATTTTAGATTTGATATTTTAAGTATAATATAAATTTTAAAAATATAACAAAACTAATAAATATATTAATAAACAGCACTAGCAAGTATATTTATCTTTTTTTAAATGCAAATTTTTGATTCATATCAGATTAGTACAAAGTATTCAGTTGATATTTAGTACTGAATTATATACCCGCACTACTATTAAACACGTCAGATTTTAGATTCGAGAGCCTACACCGTGAGAGGCGCTTTATAAATGCACATATACAATATACAATACAATACAATATTAAAAAATAATTTCACTTTTTTTACCCAATTTATAGAGGCCCACTGTTTCATTAGTTAGTCACGTTTAGTCATTGTTAGTGACTATGATTTTATTTCAAATAACATTAACTTGTTTAAAACTTGTTTAATAATTAGAACTGTCATTAAATTTGTGACATTTTGCCAACAATATCTGCTCCTTCCAATATAACTATATAATTCTGTACCAAATTCCAAAATTTGTTTTACATTTCTTGATTCTTAAATCTTATAATTAATGCATATTTAAGGTGATCGAAAAAGAAAAATAGTTAATACATTTGGCACCGTCCTGCTGCATTGGGGAAAATTCCCGCCAGTCCGTCACACTGAAAGTAAATTCCTGCCGGTCCATCACACATAAAAGTTTGGGAAGCGCTGACCTAAGCCATAACAGAATAGTAACAGAACGTTCATATGTGGGGTCACTTCAGAACCTTTCAGACATTTGATTGTGAACTCAGCTGTAGCACTTGCATGTTACTGCAATTACAGCATTTGCATATGACCTCGGTTGCAACATTTGAATACCTTAGTTGCGGGGACTGCATCTAAACTCAGGCAGTGCATTTGCACACAATTCGAGTAATTCAATTTGTATACTAGCTCCATCATACTACTTGCATACTGTAACCAAAGTTGCATAAGAAATCGGTTGCAATCCTCGGTGGTAGAATTTGCATATGGCACATCAAGTGAACAACAGTGAAACACTGATTCGTTAACAAAACTAAAATCAGTTCAAATGGAATTGCTTTCCAGTGTATTTCCCTTATTCTTTGCTGTCTCCCATCCTCCATCTTCCTTCAACAAATCTCATTCTTCTCCATCCATTCAACAACAAACATTCTACCTCTTCATCTACTAGCCCTTACTTCATCCCCCATCTTTTTCTGAGGCCCTTTCATCTGTCCACCCTTTCCTCATCCATTTATCTGGGCAGCCAGACAACTGTTCAGGAATTATTTTGGCTTTTGTCAGTGGAGCTTGAATCCCGCTGTGAAGTTTTCCTAGAAGCAGAATTTTCGTGGCTGAATTCCAAGCTCCCATTAAAGTCTTTCCGCAAAGATTCACCCTGAACTGGAATACTGTCACTCTCCTTCAACCCATGAGTATTTTCTGAAACACATTCTCTTCGATTGTCCATGTCTGACGAATTAGTCTCAGCTGGCAAGATGATACCTGTGACCTTCGACCCAACTTGGTCACCTGTAAACATATACATCATGACTTGAATTAGTTATCCAATTCAAACACAGAAAGGCCTCTTAGAATCAGTTGGACAATTATAACAAGAGAGTATGCATTATGCAGAATCAACATTTCTCTAGACAGCTGTGCAGCCCATAATCAATGGGTAACTTCTTTCATGGTAAAGCCATAGTAAATCATAATTTACCACTGCTTGTCACACCATAGTAAACTTTACTGATGTCGAGATGGGTGGTTCTCAACTTTATTCCAATCACATATTATGTAATGCCTTAAAATAACCACTTGTGGGATGCCACAGATATGATGATCAATCACAGTTCAATTGGTACATGTTAAACTGTTCCCAATTACAAGCCAGGCACAGTCTTGTGGGTTTGCATAAGTCTAAGAAAGAAAATCTTTTGATGGAGCGCAGTTTAAAAATTAGATCTTGCACAATTTTTTAAAATATTGCTAAGGTTCTTTCACATCTGATTCGCATCTTTTTCTATGCTGAAACAGAATCTGTTGTCAGAAGAAACAATTTTATACAAGACAGGCAAAATAGCATTTATCCCATCCTAAGGAGTAGGGGTCCACCGGAAAGACATTTTCCACCGGAAACCGGATCCGAGTATTTGGATGTACTATTTGCCGGATCCGGAAACGAACCGGAAACGAACCGGGTACCATTGTTCCATATGAGAAGCTTCACATTTTCATGTAATAAGAAATTATCGACATAAATTTGTGTACTTGTAATAAGTGACTAATACAATTTGAATTGTAGTCATTTCTGTGCAGTTGTGAAGTTTTCTGTGTAATTGTTTTAAGGTTCAACATTTATAATTTTATATACGTAAGTTTATTGAATAAGTTTTAAAAGAAAAAATTTTGTTTAAAGAAAATTTGTTGCAACCATTTGCGTCTACAATATTTGCTGAGGCGAACACTTCCGGAAACGGGATTTCCGGCAGAGGCAAATGTCCGAGGCGGTTTCCGGTGGACCCCTATTAAGGAGTGGTATATTGGGGGAAAAGGGGAACTAAAATATCTTTTTCGAAGAAAAACTGGATAGAAGCCTTGAAATTAAAAGAAAACACATAAAGAAACTTTTACAGGTTGCTTTATCTACAAACTTTTATACAGAATTACAGATATTGCAAGTACAAAATTTATGATTCTGTACCCCTTTTCACATACACAAGCCAGTTGTCACATGCTTGGGAATTACTAATCTGCTGGTTGTCAACGATTTATTCCACTGAAGGGTTAATAAACAATTGGAAAACACTATTCTAGTCTTAGTTTATCATTAAACCATTTTTGGTAAAAATTGTGCAAAGCTATGTGCAGCATAAAAATACTCTTATCTTACCATACCCTGTGTAGCTACAGCCTACTGCTTGTGATTCTTACAAAATACTCAAAGTCCTTTTTGTACCTGGCTCATGTTTGATGTTGGCATGGTTCAAATGCCTTGCAGCTGGTCTTAGATGGCCACTTGACACTTGCGATGACGCACTTAGTGACCTATCAGAAACCTGTTCGTGGCGCCCTCGAGAACGATCACGCGAGCGCCTTGTGTGCTCGGGAGAGCGGTACAGCAGCTGACACTCGTGCAGCCGTGGGATGTGGTCTGGGGATGTGTTTGTGTGGGACGACGATGGGTAGGAATCGAAGCAGTCAAAGTTGTGGTGGCGGTAATCGGACGATGAACGTGACGACTTGAGCGACAGCTGCTGGAACGGAACATCTTTTGGACGTGATATTGAGGGTAAGTCATCTGGTGGTTGGGAAGAAATGGCAGGACTGCAGGCATCCACTGATGGTCTTTGCTGCAACTCAGGATCATGACCATCTGCCTGATCTCCACCTGTTTCAAAAAGCAGAGATATAGCACTAAAGTTATATACACTGTCATCATTATCAATGATCATTTTGATTTACGTATAGAGAAGAAGAAAAGTGCATTATTTAAAATTATTATAATTCACAGCTAGTATGAAATTTTACAGGAGTCTATTTGTGCCCACGTTTAGAGGTGAATATACAGAGAAACAGAAAAGTGTATTTAAAGAAAAACTAATATAACTCACTGCTACAATCTCTGGTTGCAGATAGCCAATAGTAATGGCATGAAACCAATTTCCACTCAGGTACTGAATGACTAGTTCTTAGTTCCAGTTAGTAAATCACGACCGAGTGCACGTGAGTGCCTGGCCAGATGTACTGCATCTTAGTCAGTTTCAATTGGAGTCACTTGTAAGACATCCACAACTGTACTTCTGCCACAGTATCCAGCGTAGATGACACACAGGCATGTGCGTCGGATGTGTGACAATTTCTGTACAGTTGAATATCATCGGCATACTGTTGTGCTCGTGCTCCCAGAGCAGTGACGACATTTGTCAGGTTGACAGTATACAATATGTACAGCAGTGGCCCAAGTACTCAGCCCTATGGTACCTGGAACAGAACTGGTGTCTATCCCGACGTCTGAGCCCATGGTCACCAACGTCGTTCACTTGTTCAGGAAGAACTTAAGCTAGTCTAGGGATTGACCGCCATATCCATATGAGGTGCTGACACGCTTCATGACTGACTGTGTAGAATGCTGAGCAGAGGTTTCAATATATTGTCTTAGTCATGTTAAGAGTGGTATTAAAAACAGCAAGTAGTATCAGATGTTGTGACCCAAATACATAATTACAAGTTAAATAAAGTATGTGGACAAGTCACTTGAAAAAGGAATCATTTAAAACTTACTAGAACCAGAAAAAATCACTGAACTTGGTCGCTGTATGTCATCACAGGAAACCCTAGGCATCACATATTGACCTTTGAGACCATCATGTTTGACTGAACTCAATGTTTTCAGAGGTACTTCCTGTAAAGTAACAGATTCTGTTCAGTATGCACACAGAGCTCAGGTCATTTAGTTGGCCAACCCAACAGTTAGCACTTGTGCAACAACCCTAAGTACATTGTAGAAAAAGATTAAAGCAGAATATGAAAACGTATATAATTTATATATACAATGTCTTGGGTTGAAAGCAGAGAAAAACAAAATGTATTCATCTCATGACTAATCTAACAGTAACTATATGATCACAAGACAGCCATTCTTTTTTTAACGAGCTGCACTGATTAGCAATGCATTGTCAACTGCACATGTATTGTATTTTCCAGACTATAAGTCATGGTTTGTTAAGTCGGCTTTGAGGGTAGCAGTATACAGACAGATGCAACACAAGTGCAAAAATGTCTCCAAAATAATACTATATTCAGCAAAGACATAAAGAAACAAAATTAATTAAATTACATTTATCAATAGCAAAATTTGCATAGCAAAAGCAGCACTAGGCTTACCATAAGGCACCAGATGGGGCAGATGAATAAACTAAAACCCAAACTATAATCACAAGACATTTGATAATCGGACATAAATATCTCAGAGCAGACTATTCATGCTTTGTATATGCGCAGCTGCTTACTTATTGAAGTGCTTAGAGGCATGCAGCCCACAAATCTGAATGCAGTGCTGAAGAATGTTAGATAAAGAGCCAATATTAACACTCAAAACTCGTTAAGAATACCGGTGATTCCTATGTCATCTAAAGACATAATGTCCGATAATTTGACACAAGTCTACACTAGTGCTGCTTGCCTGTTTTAAAATCTGCACCTTTTATGAGACATCCAATAACCTTGCCTACTGCACCACCACCTGGCCTATTGCAACACCACCATGGTTTATCCCTTCTATCCCTTCCAGGATAAACTTTCTGTACAAAGTTGTACAGTGTCAAGGCTTATCTACAAATTTTTAGTTGATGGCCATGCAAATTGTTCATCATGAGAAAGTATTAGGACTGTCAATAATAGGTAGAATCTGCCTACATTTTGACATTTAGTTCAGTTGGTGAAGTACGCCCACAAAATTTTTCTGTTTTTGCATCACTCTGACTTATAGCACAGATTTAGGAAAATATGGTACAAGGATTCACATGTTAGACAAAGAGGCAGATGAAGCTCATGATCTCACAACTCTTTCACTATATACAATCAGATTGGCCATTTATTCAAACCTCTTCATTAGTTCTGGAATCTGCAGCATCTCTCAGTTCATATTCGGACGTTGGATTGGCGTTGGTAGGAGCAACGCCATTGCCACGTGTGGCTAAGTAGCCGTTTGTTGCTGTCTTTCTCGGAGGAACGCCAACACCATTCAGCAGAAAGCTACCTTCAGAAGCTGACTTCAAGTGACTACCGACATAAATCGTCTTCGACGGGTCGTGAAATTTTCTACGACCCTCAAGAGCCGCTACAAGTATGCCAGTGACAAAAACTAGACTACCAAGACGTTTGAAGTATTTTAGTATAAACGCCCAATTTACAATGAATAATAGGCAAAAACGTCAATATAAAACTCAGAAACTATCCTGGCTGTACAACTTTTAACAGCAATGAACCATAACACTATGTTTCCTAATATTAGCTACAAATGCCAAGCTATATGTGTTATGATCCACAAGAAGATACCAAGTCTTAGCTCACAGTTTCATCAGAAACCAACTAGAAAGGAGGTTTGGGGTCACCTATTTTTAGAAGAAAAAAAAACTTTTTGACTCATCACAACGACACATCTTGGTAGTTTATAAGTACGGTATGCTTGTAAATTTAACAAAGGAATTTCTGTTAGCATAACATTTCTAAAAGTTTATGGTCAGATAACAGGTACCAATCCTCAGACATCAGTGACATTGCTGACTACAGAGCTAATGAACTATTTTGTGCTGTGTATGGACATTCATTTTAACTTTTAGGTGTGCTAATTTAAAAATTACTTTTT
Source organism: Allolobophora icterica (assembly GCA_963556255.1). Lineage (NCBI taxonomy): Eukaryota > Metazoa > Annelida > Clitellata > Crassiclitellata > Lumbricidae > Allolobophora > Allolobophora icterica. The sequence continues at coordinate 46,337,267 of OY744606.1, read as the reverse complement.
TTCCACAAGTTTATAGTCGTTTAATTTGCATTTACACACAAAGTCTCGTACACTGTAACCCTACATCCAGGTAAGTTATCAACTTGCAATTCCATTCAACAATGCTTATCAAACAATCATTCAATCAACTAAGCATTTATATAGCACCCCTTCCAGGAAACTATTCAGAGGCGCTCCCAGCCCAGCCCCAGCGAAAAAGAAGAGTCTTTAGATGCAGAGAAGAAAGCGGTGGACAATTTCTCGAGGAGGAAGCCCATTCTAAATTGTGGGTCCAACCATGGAGAAAGCGTGCTGCTGCATAGCAGCAGTGCATGCAAAAGGAACAGAGAGGTCACCACGGGTGGCAGAGCGAAGAGAGTGGTGACCAGGTGGAGCAGAGACACGAGAACAGAGCTCGCGCAGATAGTAGGAGGTACGGCTAAGCTGATATTGTCAGACAATGGAGGCAACCCGGTAGACAATGTTCATATTAGAGGTGTGCAAGACTATCATTGATGTCCTTGAGAATGCCTTGTTTAGTAGCACAATGTGTGCAGTGGTGCAATCTTTTTAATTTTGACTTTCTTGAAATTCTACATTTTCCACTGATTAGGCATATTCCATGTGACTTGCAATATATTTTTTGCACAGAACATATAGTATTACCTTGAATATGTTTTAATGTGTTCAGTGATGATGTACCTATGCTCTGGAAGCTATTACTCCATAATTAACACTTGGTACATTCTCTAGATTTTAACATATATTAGCAAGAGTTAGGTTACATTAGCATGAGTGAGTAATTACTAAAAATTATACAAATTTTTAAAGAAAAAGTACAATAACAAGACTAGCAACTTAAGCAAATTGTACTAGTGATGGTAGATCTACTTGTACCACTATATATATATATATATATATATATATATATATATATATATATATATATATATATATATATATATATATATATATATATATATATATATATATATATACATATATACATATATATATATATATATATATGGAAAAGATGGAGGCAGTTATTATAAGATTAAATGAAATTTTGACAGTATCAGAACATTTGTTTATGGTTCTATAAGAGCCAATTTAATGTACTAGGTATTTTTTAGCTTGGTCCACAAAGTGACAGAAAGTGCATACGGCAGTAGTAGCATATCATACCTATACATCACATATTGTACCAAGGCACTTGAGCAAAGAAGAGCAACATAGTTGCACTATGCAACACATCTCTTGATGCAGCCAAACTTATTCTCGTCATGCTTTCAAGTAAAAAGTGCTTCACCATGTGTTCTTTACCACAGCAAATCAATGCCAGGACATGGTACTTAAGTCTTCTGCTTAAGTCTATAAATAAAAAGCTAGCACTGCCTCAAAGATCACTAATGCAATGCAATGTAAATGTACACGCTAGCGAGTAGCGATAAAAGTACATGTTGATCTCTCAAAAGTATTTTGAAAAACTATTTTCAAAAGTATTTTGAAAATACTATTTTATTTTGTATTTTCAAAATACTTTTGTAAAGTATATTGTAAAAGTATTTTCAAAATGATTTTCAACTGATCAGTCACCACTCTAACTGTTACCAAACGCATTAAGCACTCACCCATAAGCCTTCGCTGCTGACGCTGTTTGAAGGCGCACATTACCATGACAACACAAAGAATTAGCATCATGATGCCAAGCACAACACCCAACACCACAAACAGCAGTTCATTGCTCGCATGTGTGTTGACACGGTTGGTAGCATAGACTGTTCGCATTGTTGTTGTCGTTGCTGGAAGCTGATCCTCGGCTGGATCAACAAATTCTTCTCTGTCTGACGGTGTCTGGGAGGATTCAAATAAACCTGAAATCAGCAAAATGCAAGACATCACTTCTCTGATATTTCAAATTTGTTGTTATTCATCAGTTGAAAGCAGAATACTGGTATTCAGTGCACGGTGTACCAGTCCACTGGTGAGACACTTGACACATGCACTCGTGTTTGTTGTCATTGACAGAAACCTGTTATAGATAGAACCACTAAGGACATTGTTCAGATAATTCAGAATCCCTTGCAGAATTAACTAACCGATTGCAAGCCAGAGCAGTAAAAAGATACAGACCAGCGAACACGTAGTTCACCAGCGCACAAGCTGCCAACATATATCCACAATTCAGTCATTGGAAAAGATCTAATATTATCTAATTATTTGTAAATGCCAGCAGATATCAATTTCATTACAAGGGAATATTTCATTACAAGGGAATATTTCATTATAGGGGAATATTTCATTACAAGGGAATATTTCATTACAAGGGAATATTTCATTACAAGGGAATATGTCGATGCTTCTACATGCTGCATGAAATATAAATAAAATTGTAGCACTAATCAGCTAATAAGCATTACTATTACAGTTAACATAACTGAAGTTTTTCAATTATAAATCCCACAATCGAAGAATCATACCAAGAGTTTTTCGCACAACAGAAATGCTGGAGTTACTCTCTCCATCAGCATTGAAGCAAGTCATTCGGATGCCGTACAGAGTATCAGGCTGTAAACCAGTTATAGCCGTCTTGCGGCTACTGGATCCAGTGACCTTTACACTCAAGTAACTGACGTCTGAACCATACGGCTTATAGAAGACATTGAAGCCATCGATGATCACCCTCTCGATAGGCTGATACTAAACACAGAGCAAATATATAAAATTAACAACAACTGCAATTCTTGGAAAAGTAATGACTTTCAACGAAACAATTACTCTTCTAAACAATAATCACAAAAGCAAAAATGACAACATATCCTGATAGCAAAGCTGTTACAGTATTTTTAAAGGTACCATAATTTATCAATGTGCAAATAATTATAGCTTACAGTACAATGTCAGGGCTACAACTAATGGGTTGATTTTCTAATCACTTAAAATATAAACTGTCTACAACACAACAAACAAAGGTCTCTGGCACAACATCTTTGTCTTTTCGTTTCTCCAGTGCATATGAGAGTCCTTGAAAGGAGCTGATCATAAGGTCTAAATATATACTTCAGCCAAAATTATTGTGGCCACATGCAGACATCTATGAAAGATTCATTTTACCTGCCAAGCAACAACAAGACTGCTGACATTTGCACGCACATCCACTATCATAGGACTTGTAATTGGAGATCTGGATCTGGGGGTCGGGGAACCAGTCTTCAGAGTAAACCGGTCAGAAACTGGGCTGATTTTGTTGTCATGGTTTGAATAGACTGCAGCAATACGAAACTGGTAAGTGGCACCTGCAACCCAATACATATTACCAGTTAGAATACTTCAGCTGTATGTATGCATACACAGGTTTCAAGACATCGAACAAAAAGCCTCTTAAGTACCTCATAAATAGCAGTGCAATTGTGTAGTTATAAATCAACATGCATTAAACTGTGAGTTGCAAACCAAAAGGTTGTTTGTACGTCTTGCCCAAGTTGGTCGTCCATCGATTTCCGAAACCATATTTAATATTTTGTATGCGCAATTCTGAGTTTACACACATATCCAGTGCATCACAATGCGACCAAGGAATAACAAAGTTGGTTGCTGGGCAATACGTTAGGGAACCACTGGTTACAGAGCACTTGCGAAGTAATTCAACACTGTACCTAACCTTAAGAGTTATACAGCAACCACTGGATGTTCAGGGGAAGAGTTGACAGTTCAATGTCATTCACAAGAGCAAAGTAACAAATTAAGAGTCTTTAAACTGACAGCAGTTGCGTCAAGTTTTAATTTAAAAACATTTGGTAAAATCAAGCTGTGATAAAAGTTTGAATTACTAAGTAACTGCATTTTTGTGCCACTGTTTTAACCTGACTTTAGGTTGAGGATATCATATGATCGGGATGCGGGTGATATCTCTTCATCGCGTGTTTGCCAGCGACTCCGTTTGCTGTCGATGATCTCTTTGTACTGGACTTTGAAGAAGACAACGGGAAGGCTGCCATTTTGTGTCACGGTCCAGCTGAGAAGAACTGACGTTTCAGAAGTCTTCGACACAGTTGGCTTTGATGGTGGCCCAAGCGTTGCTGAAAACAATAAAAGAACGAACACTGGTACTATGCCGTTGCAAAGCATCAATGTAATTCAAGATAAGCTAATTGCTCATTTACTATACCTTCATCAATAGTATTTACTACTTGCTTTTTTACAGTAGTTGTCATTAAAATATGAATCAATTACAGAAAACATTTATATGAAATCCAACAAACCAGGTCCGTCTGGTGCTGAATTTTCTGTTTTCACTGCATCTGTTACCATGGCAACAGCTGGCGGCGATGAAGCACGTGGATGGCCGCTGGAGCTTTTCGGTAGCTTTTTGCCTCTGTGAGGACCGGTTGGGACTGCACTGGATGATACCAGATCACCTACAACAGAATACATATATCGTCACCGTCACTTACTGTCTTATCATCGTTCACAGTTTTGCAGCTGCTCATCCACCTGTCTGGAACCGCCTACTGTCTGGCATTCATGACCACCAGGTGTCGATGGACTGATTTAGGACAGGACGTAACACCTTCAGCTGTGTTCCTCTACGTGTATCCATGCAACTGAGTGAGTCCATTACAGCCCAGGCAAACGGTCATGAAAATAAAATGCCTTTATAATAATAATAATAATTATCAAACTAATAATAATAATAATATTTATTAATAACAATTGTATTTTTGAGATAATTTTTCAATTCCTCAGGGATCATATGTACTTAGGGTAAAAAAACATACTACTACTACTAATAATAATAATTAGTGGTTACATCAAAACAATCTCAAACAGTAACATCATTGTCACACAGTTGTAAATAAGCTATTTGAAATTCAGGGATTCCTACATGGTAATGTGGTGGCAGGATTTTTCTATAACAGTTGCAATTACCACCTGGAAGTCTCCTTCTAACTGAAGTAAGGCTGTACACCAACTCAAAATACAGTAGGTTTTAAAAAATGAGGAATATATCACCAATACTGCTAAGTCATTGATGATAGTTACAGAAAAGTAGGGTAATTCAGTACTTTTACAGCAAATACCACAACACGAGCCTTGTATGATTTGCTCAAAAAAGGATATTGGCCTTTGACCTCTGCATGAAGAGGCACTATATAAGTTACATACTATGTCATTACATTGCACTTTAAAACTGACAGCTAGTTAGTTGTCAGGCTGTACAGAATGGAAAGGTAAAGTTTTCAGCCATTGGATAATAGCCACTGTCATGTTTGCACTTTCCTTTTTAAGATCCGTAAGCAATACAATTGATCGATAAATTAATAAACAGGGTGGTTACTCCCGATTACCTTTATATTACCGAAGCCAGTATGATACCAAACCACCCAGACAGAACACAGAGCTAACAAAGTGATTAAGCCAATGGGTGAGATTAGAACATACCACTAGGTGCGACATTCTGCATCTCGTTCTGATGCCCAGCCTCTGCGTCTACCTTCTCCATCTTGGACTGAACAATCAGTCTTGCAAATGAGTGAACTGTACCAAACGGATTCTCTGCAAAACACTGATACACTCCACTGTGCCTCGGCTGAGCATCACGCAATGTCAGGCTGCCATCTGCAAGAGTGAACAAAGCAAAATCCAAGTTCTGCACATACCAAAGGCTTCTTACATCATACAGTCATGCATTTCTACAATGTAAAATTATTGCTAACAGTTGAAATACCATATACGCAGGCTATCAGCTGCCATACTACAACTTGTTGAATGTCTCACTATTAATCATGGAATGTTTACCTGAAGCTACTATTGTTGTAAAATCTCACCAAAAGTGCCTTATTTAGGATGCAAAAGGTGGTGGCAAAATCAGCAGTGTGATATAATTCAAAGCGTCTGGGTACCATACACCAAACTTCAGCACATTTTTTAGTCACCTCGTACCAGAATTTGCAAAAAGCATGATTTGGCAAATAGCTAGGAACTAGCTGTGCAACTTCTTATGCTATATCCTGTATGAGGTACTTTACTAGTTTATTAAAGAAACAACATTTAATAATAAACTGGTAATAAAATTTTAGTAATGATGGTTGGATATCATACATAAGAAGGCAAACCTACATTAAGAAATGGTCAAAATGTCTTACTAGAAACAGTGACTTGTGGACTGATTATGACTGGCATTGCATTATGGAACCAGCTGATGGAAATCTTCTGCGATCCTGTCGTCTGACAGCTAAATGTCACCCTATCAGACTCTGTCACATTCTGATCGGAAAGTGGTGTCGTTATAGTTGGTGGCTCTGTGACAGAAGCAAGATCAATTCATTAGAAATAAAAAAACTCTTTACTCAGCCAAAAGAAAAGAAATATTCCAGCATTTATTTTTTTTAAATGAAACTTTTAGCAAAAAACACCAAGAACTTTTCAATCTTCACTGGATGTCAGTCTATCTAGACAAATTCAGAACTTCAAAAATAATCGTGAAACAGCAATAAAAGCTGCTGCAACAACTAAGCTATGCAACAAGGACTATTGTAAACTCCATACAGCGCACCTTCATGGCCTACCATATCACAAGCATGCCAGTTTCAAGATAGTTTGCTAGCCTTACATTAGCAGTCGTGCATATCATCTCCTTCTGGCAGTTTATTTCACTTCAGTGGAACTCTCTACTTCCACACATTCAATCGTCTAAAGCAGTTAAGCATTAAAGAAAACCACAGTCTTTCGCAACAAATAATATTGCTAGATAGCATGATATGAAATCGCAACAAAACATCAGAGGAATTTTTACCTACCCAGAACGTCTATGAATGCCACATTTTCCTGGCGGTGCGTGTTGTTGACTTCAGCCTGACAGATGTACGTTCCCTCGTCCTGTTTCTGGACGTTATTTATCACTAAGTTGCCTAAAACAATTTTATCATCAAAGAAAGCATTGAAACACAATGCTTCCAGAAAACGAGACCCTGTGAGTTAGGAAGTTGGGCAAGACAAGCTCTCTTAAACAAGGAATTGCCATCAGGAAGCTATATTTGTTAGGATAACTTTCTGAAAGCATTCCTCCCTGAACAACAATGAAGAGGATGGAAATATTTCATACAGCCTCTTAGATCTTGTGTTATACACTGCTGGATGTTTACCAAATATTCCAAGACACAGGTGATCAATCAACCAGGTAAATATACCAGGACATGGATGGTTATTTTAATATTACAGCTTGCCATTGCAATATGAAACATTACACGGAGATGATATTATTATGGCTAAATTATTAGGCTATTATCTTACACTGTATCAAAACTACAGTTCATTAATTGCATTAAGCTGACACAATAACACCAAACAATCCACGATAATACATCCCCCAAAATAATTACACTACAATAATCTATAAAATTTTGTAGCAATCTCCACATGCAACCACTTGCATTCTGACATCCAACTCACTATTTCTCCTAGGCTTTCAAACACTTGAATATCTAACTGCATCTTCTCCTGGTGGCTGACTATCCGCGACTCAGATTCACATTTCGGTGTGACCATGCGCACATTACAAATTTATTAATAACAAATAATAACTTAATTGTCATCTGACTCAGGGCAAAGCACAGAAAGAGCACACAGCAATTCTAAGATACTCTGAAGGGGACCAAATTAATGCACTATTAAACAACAGTTAACAGTCACTTTGAAACTAATTCCAGAAAAACAATGAAAATCACAAGCAGTGAACTTTAATTATACAGAAATATAGAATGACACTGCCCTCTTACTTAGCCTTACATTTCACAGCAAACAAGTTATATTACAAAATTCAGACCCTGGAAATTCTTGAAAAGATTTATCCAATGGAAATAAGTCAAAGTCCGCAGAAAAGTACTAGGGCTGTTGTGCTAAGATGTTGGCATCCAGCAGGAAACAATCCAATAAAGACCTGATTTATGTGAGGTACCACTGATAAAACTTGCCCCATATCGTCATTGATCTTCCCTCCGGCAGAACTCCACCATATCTTTTCCACGTCAGCCTTGGCACAGGCCAACCCTCAGCAACACATTCAAGCGTCAGGTTCTGGCCACAGATGATTTCGAGGTGCGACTGCGGAGTCCACGTGAACTGTGGCTGGCTCACGTTTACTGGTTCTGAGAAGACAAAATTCTCACAACTCTAAGAATTCATTAAACTGGACTAGAAAATAAATAAATCTTCATAGACTTTCTGTGCACTGCAAATAAATTCTTTAAATTAAAGATTTATGCCAGTTACAGTTCAAATACCTTCCGTATTTTCTGAGTTTACAAAACAGCTATACAATGTTATCTTACCTAATTTAATTCTGCACTATCCAAGTTAGACAACAGCTATTAACCTTATTTTATCTAATTAAATTCTATCTATCCTGGTGCCTAGCACATCCATAGGGTTCCCAAAGTCTAGCAAAGTGTCCAGCTGATTTTGAGGTGAGAAGGTCTTTAAATTTCCTTACAGGAAATCAAAGGAGACCAGGAAGAGAAGAGCATCTGGTCATGAATAAACTTGGCTTAACTGTTTATGAGCATTTTCCTTTGGAGCAATTAAATAACCAGGCACAAAGTCTGTAAAATGGTGTGTATATGCTCTTTCAATGTAACATACTTGCTCTGGTAAATCCTATTTTATTCTGACTTCAAACTTGGAAATAACTACATAGCCCACATGCTAAGCTGCCACCTGATAAGTTAACTGATGAAAAATGTTCACAGCAGACTGATCTATTAGGTTCTGTCCTACTAGCAAGACAGGCCATATACCCTCACGCACTATCACCTGTCAGCGTCTCTCTCAGAAATCTTCTGCTTCTGCTACTACTAATCGGTCATTTTTGGTGTGGGTGATGAAATCTTCTATTTGCATCCTCTGCCACACTGGAGCTCTTCCCTACCAGCTATGAGTCAGCTGGAGTCATGTTCTGACAGTTTTAAAATGGAATCCTACAATATTGATTCACATACAGTATATGCATGTCCCCCCCTGCTGATCAAATGTAATCCCTTCTTTTTAAGAATTGACAGATATGCAAGTTAAAAACTGTACAGCAATGATGATGAAACTCTGTTGCAACTCCTGCTAAGAATCTGGACACGTTGGTATGGATTTGACATTCTCCACAGGAATCAGTCACTTCTGATAGGAAATGCCATTCCCAGCGAGAACAACTCAGAACATGTTATCGATTTAGGCCTTGTCTAATCTTGTGGGTTTCTGTTCATAGACCATCTCCCTGTAACCTAGGAAATCACAGTCCTCAATCACCTCCAGTCCTGGAAATGAGTTAGATATAATTCAGTTCATCTCCTCTTAACAACACAATCACCCATCACAGGCTCACCCTATATCATTAGCCCTATCCTGGAATCTCAACTGCAGTTCCTGTTTATGGCAAATGGACTGACCTCCACTGCACTAGTCATATAGATGAAAACAGATATTATGTGTGTGTGTGTGTGTGTGTGTGTGTGTGTGTGTGTGTGTGTGCGTGCGTGCGTGCGTGCGTGCGTGCGTGCGTGCGTGCGTGCGTGCGTGCGTGCGTGCGTGCGTGCGTGCGTGCGTGCGTGCGTGCGTGCGTGTGTGTATGCGTGTATGTATGAATATAATCAACATCCCAGCACAATCAGAGACACACTGAATTACTACCCATAATTACAGCCATCCAGAAAATATTAGGAGCCCCAGCAAGGGAGGAAGGGTTGTAGGAAGAACCCAATTGAAATTGGATTATTATCTGGTCATAATGGGTTCTGGATACACAGGAAACTAGGATTACACAGACAGATGGGCAGAACTGTTGGGACGGACTGTTGCAACACACAGCAGAAGAGGGATACTTAGCGGCTCAGATGGAAAACAAGCACAGGTGTACAGTGGATGGGGAAAAGCAGGATGATTGATGGGGGAAAGACTCCTCTGCATCCATCCATCATCAATCAGCCTGGCAAATAAAATCACTGGTGGTACCGGATAACCTCAGCCCTAGTCAGTCTCTCTGGATGTCTCCATCTGCATGTGTAACTCTGTCTGTGTGCATGTTTGTATCATTTTCTATTATTCTGTCCGTCTACTACCAAATCAACACAACAATCCAGAATGCCCAATTGGCAGTTCATGTCAAACTGAATTCTTTACCCTGCTCTCTTCCCCTGCACCACCCCATACCTACAGAGTTCAATCTTCTTTGGGGAAGAGCAACTGTGAATGAAGGTGCCCCTCCACAGATGGCCTTGCAGTCCAGTGGAAGCAGCCCAAGCATTAAGAATGCACCAAACAGAATTCAGCACAGCCATGTGTCTAATCAGTAATCATTAGTAGAGGTGTCAAAATTTTAACGAAATGCACCCAGGTTAGGAAATGCACCCAGGGTAACTGTGTCCATTTTGAACATGTATCAACTACCTCTCACTACATCATTGGATACCTAATTTTGCCTTGCAGTGTGCATAATTTTGATGTAATCAATATATTTGTTAGCGAAAGGCTTAAGACTTGCTTTTTCCAATTGCTTATCCACCATAGGCTGCCTCTCTGTCTACGTGAAATGATCTTCTGGAAACTGACTTGACTACTGATTGGTTTTTGCACATATCAGCTTATGCCTTTACATTAGATGCACATTAATCGATGTGACAGAAGTTACTAATTAATAATAATAATAAAGGAAACACCAATTTCCTGTTTCCTGTTTCTAATGACTGACTATTAATGCAACAAATACTGGCTCTAAAGTAGTCAAAAGATGACACCAAAGACATTGACTTGATTGATATCGTTCCATGTATTAAGCTCCCACTAACAGGAGCCTAGGATCACACTACCAAAGTAATTCAAGGTGTTACAAAATAATGCCCAACTTGAACATCAACCATTTACATCATAGTGTAGGCATAAACATGACAATGAAAACACTACAACTTTATAGTCCAGCCAAGGGCATACAATAGAATCCAGGATAAAGAAGAATCCAAATCACATCAGATGAACAAATAAAATACGCAACAAAACGTTCATAAATCACTGGATACTCCATAAGGAACTGTTTTACACCAACAAGAAGTATTTACAGTTCTTTTAACAGGAACATAAAAGGAGCCACATAAAAGTCCACAGACATCGATGAGGAAACACCTTCACACAGACATTCCCACACATGCATACCAGACAACAGATTAAAAGACAAAACGTGTGGACAAAGCATCGAATCACTGCATCATGCGACATCAATATTATTATGATAGGTGCCTACTCACCGAACACTGTCAGTGTGACAACGTTTGGGGCAGAACGTCTCTCACCGGTCACTGGGTTAATGGCAATGCACCGATAGATACCTTCGTCTGCCTTTTCTACATTGGCAATCTGCAGATTGCCCGAAGGAAGAATTCTGTGTCGAGCTGAAAGCATCAAAAGTTGACACACTTCATACAATCTAATAGAAATCCGAGCTGCTGTGCTTGCTGACTAAAAACTATCACATCATATCAAAAATCATTTCACATGGCGATCAAGTTAACACATGTGTCGACTGATTTCACTAACAAAAGATTTCATTTCTGACTTACAATAAGTGCTAACTGATAAAAATAATTATTTTGACTCTCATCCAGTTCCATCTTGAAGTGATTGGCAGTAAGTCACTATTTAACTCATCCTCGGCAGAGGGTCATTATTTAAATATATATATTCTAATATTGTATATACATACAATCTCAACTGTGGCCATTTCCAATCATAACTGTAACTGATAATCACTATCGTGCAAGAGGCATTTCCAAAGCATATGGCTAACAGCTGGATATTAAACAGTGTCCTGAAAATGAAAGTCAAGTATGATTCACAATTTTACAAGATAACTGCACCTAAAATGCTATGTCACAAATCAGGCATTTATTAACCAATGAACATTTGGAATAACAGGTTTCTCCCAGATGTTTACCAAAATACTCTAGCTGCGTAATATAATTGCTAATTTGTCAACCAGCATTGTCCCACAGAGACAATGTTATTGTTTGAACAAAAGTTGGATGTACACCTGATAGAACCTTAAAGGCTTTTGAACCAAAATTAAGTAAGTACAATGACTGTAAAATAAACTTCTAATTGTTGGTTATCAAGATAACCAAGGCAATAATCAAGATAATAATAGAAAAAAAAACAAATAAATGCCACCATCGTGTTTATCAACAGTGACAGCACAGTTTGGCTGTGGGGGTGGGGGCATAATAAATTCTGTAAAGGCCAAACAGATGAAGTAAAGAGTAGTTCCATAAGCTATCCATCAAGAGACAGCCATGGGTATGCAGCCTAGGCATAAGAGGATAGTCCTCAGCCTTCTCTCTCACAACCTGATCTTGGCACCAACAGTGTAGATCAGTGTACTCAATTTATATCTGAGTTTGCTAGAGGTTGCCAGTGGGTAGTGTTGTTTTAATAATGTCTCAATTTTAGCTTTAGTTTTAGTTCTAATTGTTTCTGAATATTAGCTTTAGTTTTTGCTTTAGTTTTCATGGATGAATTTTAGTTTTAGTAATTTAATTTCAATTTTAGTGTTAGCAATTATTTAATTCTAAACACAAATAACTAAATATTGAGACTGTTAAATTGTTCAAGTTCAACAGTAAACCATTTAAAGTAAAAAAAATACTAATTAATAAAGGCAAATTGTGCTTCAAAAGCACTTTCTTCTCCAGAGTTTTTGAAAGTTTTAGCTTTTGTTGCCTGTATATTTTCGTTTAAGTTTTAGTTTTTGTTAACAACGTTTAATTTTTGTTAATTGCCATTTTTGTTTTTGTTTTTGTTAATGAAAACAACACTGCAAGTGGGTCGGAAATCTCAAAACATTTTAACCTCTCAGGGGTGATGGGGTTCAAACAGTCCGACACAATTATCTCACAAGACTCGTTCAATCCCAAGGCCAAAAATTTGCCACAGCTAGGCTTTCACATTCTGCTAAACACTTAAAGCAAATTTTAGTCTGGTTCTATGTCAGTCAGTATATTAATGGCGTGTTGTTAACAAGAGATGTGGGACGTGATGGGCGCCTTGCATGGCTACCACATACAGTTAAAATTCGACTCCTGTAATAACTTGTGATCATCCGTTCATACTGATTTGTAATCATACTGCATAACTGTCAGTTTTAAAATATTAAACGAAGATTATTATTACTGACAAACAAGTTACATATTGCTGTTACCAATGGTTAGTGAACTTAACAATTCCTCCCCAAGCTTAGGTATGGAAAAGACTCATTTCTCACATGCTCTTTTAATACCAGTCCTCAGTGGCAAGCTCCTGGGCTTGAAGAACACTTTCTTGAAACAGTAATGGCAATCAGAAAATTGGATGTTTTTCTTATGCCCCAGATGGCCTGATAATGAATTGCCACTGTAAAAAACCATATGCAGAGGTTAAAAGCAAACACAACAGAGATCTGCCACTATGGCATCCTAGACCTTGTTTCAAACCATACATTTTGAGTTAAATAATTCTATTCCCTAAACCATGCGATTGCTTGCATTTTTTATGGAATACTCACATCACATAACATCAAAAATAACTGATGAAGTGAAAGAATTATTCAGCGATAAATAATTTCACCGCATGGCTGGTGTGGAGAATTGCAAAGCCTCAGCACTTACAGCTCAGAAAGAGTTTTGTTGAATTCTTTTCAAACTCTGTGAGTGTTGGAGGGGATCCTTTAGGAGTGGCACATGGGATTACGGCTGTATTCCTCACGGCCACTTGGATGTCACGATCTAAAAGGTCATCTTCAAAATCTGCCATGTCTAAAACAAATCATTTTAATACTATCTAAACTGGTAACAAGAACCGATAATGAAAATAGCAATAACACTTAATGCATCACAATCTGAGAATTCATATACTAGGACAGGCATGGCGAATCTTTTCTAGCTCACGTGCCAGAAAATAGTTCTTAAAGAAGTGGAAAAATTTTGCATGCCAGAAATTTTATTGAACTGACCACACGAACTGAAATGAAGAACCCAAAAAGTGATGGGCTGGTCACAAATTTAACAAAAGCAGTTTCTTGCAACTGTTTACATTATTTTCAATTCGCGCGCTACATATTCCTTTTGCTAGACTTTCTTTTTTTATAAAAGCCATTTGTGATTTGTCTCATACTGTCTTTTAACAGATGATGTCCTGCAAATGACCCTCTTGTACACACACAGCGCTTTCTCATTTTTCCTAACCATGCCATATTTATCAGTTCACACATCTTGAAAGTCCCTGCCACTTCTCTTATCTGAAAGATTTTTTTTCTTCAAATTTGAAAACGACATTATTTTACTAATTTATTTGTAATAAATGTCTAATAATCTAATAATTCTAAATCATATTCTGTATTAGGCGAAATGCCTGTTAGCAGCTTCCGCTAGAAGAAACTAAGGTTAAGGTTACAATAATAGCAGACTGATATGACGCAAGAATAAAAATTTAGTCATCTGTTGAATGCAATTTAAAAATTAAAACCTAACAATTACTATAATTTATGTGACAATGAAGCAGGAAAGAAACTGCTGAATGTAAGAACTAAAGAAATATAAAAAAGTATGAAAAAAAACGAAAGTTCAGGTGGCATGCCAAGCAAAATTTGTTAGCACGCGTGCTATAGGTTCGCCATCCCTGTACTATGACAATCTACCTTCATAATATGACATCAGAGAGTTCAGGTAATGAAGACCAAGAAATCTGTATTCCTAGGTGTAGTATCACAGTATTCCTTAGTTTGGTAGTAGTCTGTTACCTATTCAATATGGCATCCATAGGTAAACTACCAAGTGATGAACAGCAGTGCTCATCAAAAGATTTCTGTGCAAAATGGTGTTTACACCATGTTTCCACTAATGCCAAAAGATTGTGTTACAAAACATCCTAGTTTCTTCTTGTAATCATTAAAATTTATAGAAGAGTCCTATATGAGCAGAGTAACTTCAAAACGTTGCAACAGTTCAGCTTATTTAAGATGCTGATATTCTAAATCATTTACATGGTCCATTCAGCCACAGGTTTGCTTGCAATAGTCCCACACCACAAAATGATAAAACAAGGTGCAGATACAACTTGCCTTAAAACTAGATGACATAAATTGATTGCATGAAACATCATAGAGTGAATAATGGAACAAAAACAGAATTTCTTTGGACACACATTTAGTATCCTAACACATGGATGATCAATCAAGTCACAATTCAGACACCGAAACCCACCCAGTGAGGCAAGCACCCACCCAGTGAGGCATGCACCCACCCAGTGAGGCAAGCACCCACCCAGTGAGGCATGCACCCACCCAGTGAGGCATGCGACTGACACCAACTGGCAGTGAACCCATGGACAATATGGTTCCCAGTCAAAGCTTTTGTTTATATTTAACATGCCTTGAGTGTTAAATATGTGCAACATATGGTTACTGATTAATTGACTGGTCATATCAAAAGGCTGAATATTACTGACTGACTGGCACATCCAGAATCTACTACTACTACTACTACATGGATTAATTGACTGACAGGGAGCCAGTGACTGATTAACAACTTGGCTGGCTGATTGACTGATTCATCATTCATTCATGCATTGTACAAAATATTACAGATACTCACAAGCCTTGCCTACATAAGCTGCTAAACTGAGGACTGCCCCATCAGAGTTGTTGGCAATGCACTGGTACGGTCCCTCTTCCCACTTGGAACTAGAATCAAGAACAAGACGACCACCGCGAGCAGCTGTTCCCCACTTTGTTGTAATCAGGGAGCCATTGTACAACCAGCGTATACCGGTGTCGCTTGGCTCAGTGTTACACTCCAATGCCACTGTCGATCCTTGATGCCAGAACACAGACTCTGGTTCAGCCACAAAGCGTGGCATTTCACCTTCAACAACAACAGAAAACAAATTCATTGATGCATCCAAAACAGATCATTCCAAATGCATCTTCGAGAGAAGCCAGATATAACTCAACTGAGTTTTATGACCTTCCAGGTACACAGAGAAACCTGAGTTAAATTTTGACCTCTGCCTCCATCAACTGTATCTCAGCCAGCACATTTAGACCAGTCTACCAGTCTCTCATTAAAATTTTTACTTCTGGCACATTAACCTCTTATTCACCCCATTCTCCTTTTCCCATTAGCTGTTCAACTGTATAATTACGAGGTTATAAATTTGGCTCAGTATAAATAAGCGGAAAGTGCTTAGAACTGGCAGACCTTTAAGATCTCTAGTAAGAAGCACTTTCACCAATTCATGCAGAATATGACATTTTCAAGAAGTGATGAAAGACGTCAGTGTTGCATTGTTTTATGATGGTAACAGAGTCAAGACCAGCCAACAACTTATGATGATTAGCCAAAAAGAGCACATTAGGAGTTAGCCAAACCTTAACAGTCAATGCAACATCTTCAACTGCAAAAACCATAAAATAACTAAATTTATTCAGAGCAATGTTTCTGCTGGAAGCAGACGCCAAGCAATCATCGCCTGTGTGTTTCACAGCTGTCTTCCACTTGTCCCGAGAGTCCTGCATCTTAATAACTTTGAGATCTCAACACAAATTTGACTCCTTCAGTGTTCTAATGGGCCAAGGAAACAACTAAAAGCCGGGAAGACTTATGCTTGAACACACAGATGTTCACCAATCCACTTGCAACATGTGCACCGTTCGAAACAAAAAGACCGGCAGCGAAAAGACTGATGTTACGCTGAATAGACAACATAAACAAAGACATCAAATGCCTTAAGAGCTATACACGAGAAGAGCATTCAATGCCGAGCAACGAATGGCAATGCAGATCGCTTCTTCACACCGACCGTAACCATTCAACAGTACACTTACGCTTCCAAAACCCTCCAAGCTATTCAAGCCTTCTTTGATACGCTTCAACTTAATTAACAAGTAACCAATTTTCTTAATAAGTGAATTAACCACCCAAATATTCAGCTGATTTGCTCATATCTAAGTCACTTCTACCTCCAGGCAGACAACAGTTAGACCAGTCCAGTAGTTTTCAAAATTTTGTTTTATTGTACCACCAGGTAAAAAAATCGAATGTTGGTGTACCACTAGCAACGGTCAGGTAAAAAACAACCGGCGAGCGCAAAATCCCCTTGCAATTAGTGTAGGACTGTAGGTAGACATATTAAAAATTAATATATAATTTTAAGAATGTAATCATATCATCAAAAAGGAGAAATAAAATTCTATTAGAAAGTGTTAATGTGAGCTGTGGGCTTGTTTCGACAATCACAGATTTACAATATCTGGTTTAATATTTGGTAATTTTAAACACAAAGCTTGTTCAAGTTCAAGCTTTGTTCTGTATTTGTTTTTGATCCTGCAAGCACAGCTGAAAAACCAACTTTCACCAGTTTAAAAATAGCCCATGCATTCCAAACTGGAGATCCAATACATTATCCAAAAATAAACTGCATTAGTGTTTCTCAAGTTCTAAATGCAGAATGTTAAGTTCGATGACCAAAACGTGGTCATTTGGCTCATTTGCTTCATTATACTTCATTCATTTTGCACAAAGGCTTCTTTCAGGTGTGTTAATTATTAATTTTCATTACCACCTTCTTTGATCCCAAAAGCTATATGGGCACTCTTTTACAAGCATCTGGGTAAAGCAAGACACAGGCAAAGCTCTTGAAATTTTGAACCAGGTAACCTTTGTACAACCCTAATATAGGCTAATATGCAGCATTTCTCTTAGAAACCTATTGACTGTACATCTGGTTCCACCTAAAGCCAAAGACCTTATTAAAAACAAAGATAAGCACTAGTAAATATGGATTGAAACAGATGATTTATTACACACTTAAATAAGGATATAAGTATTATTACGGTTCAAGCAGTAAATAGGGCTAATCTAGTTGTTCCATCCTTTCTATTCTGAAAATGGGTCCCATTGAAAATTTTAACCACTAAAACCGGCATGTTTTAATATTATAAAATTTTCACCTTTCCAGATGTTACAAAGGTAAACTATAAAGGTAGAAATGAGTTTAAATGAACAAGGAAGAACTTTAAATGAGCAAAAGCTTCACCTAAACATGAAAGAGCTTAAAAATAACAAAGCCAGAAGTTCCCATATTGACACATCTTAGCATAATGACACATGTATGGGAGTCAGCCCACTACGGTTTTTGTCTGTAGCCTAACACATGTTCAATTAACACTAATACAACCAATAATATGTAACACGCTGAAGATCTCAGTTTATACAGCAATTCTGTTGTTCAAGCATTGATTTCATTAACAGAACCAGTTGTGTTTAACCAGATTTACCATTCAATTTGTCCTAACACTTTGTGTATTCCAGTATATTTGTTTCTATTCTTTGGGATGTAACCGCCAAAAAATGGAACAGATTTACAGGTATCAAGTCTGAGTAGTGAGTAAGGAATTAGGAAATCAATTAAACCATATATAAATCTGAATAGATGCTAAAGCACAAACTCAAACTGAATAGATGCTCAAAGCACAAACTCAAATCAAATGTAACACTTGATAAATGTCAAACGAGGGTTGATCATTCAGTTTGGGGTAGACTGTGATGCTGTCCTTAGACCTGGCAAAATAAGTGATATAGTCAGAAAGCTGAGACAGTAGGAACCAAGCAAAGGTGAAATCTTGAGGTCAGCTGCATTGCTCAGGGGCAAGACTACATTGGCTGTGTAGCCAGACATTTGAGGATTACTAGTGGCATCAGATAACCAATCTCCCGGCTGAAGGATAGCACATTTTAGGCAACAGAGCAACCCATAAATTATGCATCCAATCTTCCCACCCACACCCTGTCCCGTCCGGTTCCCTATGAGTTCATCAATTTCAAACTCCTCTTCCTCCTCCTCCTTTTTTCTTCTTCCACCCCTTCCTCCTCCTCCATTCTGGTCTTTGGTCCAGCCGTGGAGACCTATATAAAGGTAACTGTTAGGCAGAGAGGCCATGTTTCCACATGGTCCAGCTGCCCAACTAAACAACGGCTGAGCATATGCAGAGTCAATCACCATCTTAAGCATCCCTTCTTTCCTATCCATAACTACTTCTCTACCCAGGCCAGCTGTCAATCAGGACTTTTCCCTCCCTCACTTCCCTGCTCCATCCATCCCTCACGACTGGCCCTTACTTCAGCCAGCCTTGGGTTGCGGCTGCTGACAGGCAGGCATCCCACCATTGGCAACTGTTCTCAGGAATCAGTTAAGTAGCAACAATCGCAGACAGAGGGCACAGGAGGCTTGGGTAGCTAAAATTTAAAGCAGGCTCCACCCGGGGATAGAAACAACACTACCACGCCTCCTCTTCCTCCTGGTCCTTTTCTTTCTGTGGATCAATTGCAAAGTCCCTTGCTAATAAAACAAAGGCATGGACTCTCCCACTCAATCACACTCAGATGTCAGGACATTTAATTAGTCAATTCTAGTTTTACTGGAATATTGGAAATGTTATGGATATTAAACTGAAACACATGTGATAATGGCAGCAAACAATTGCAGAATTCTCAAGAATGCAGGCACTTAGACAAAACAAATTACTGAGAAATATGAAAACCACACCATATTATGTATTCCTCTTAGCAGTTTTCAATAAATATCTCAACGTCTGCACTGTATGATTTCTCTTTTTACATTCATAAAGTGTCATTATCCAGTGACAAGGCATCAACTGGCAGTGCTCAGCAACTGTGTGGGGTTGAGGATCTTTGCCCAGAGAAGCTACACTGTGACAAATTCAATCCAGCACTATCTCCTTTAATAAGCTAACAATCGGATTAGCAGCTGTGTAACAAATGGCTGTCTACCGAATAGCACTCTGGACCAACAGTACAGCATCACAGAGTCTCATTCTCAGTCAAGTCAGGACAAAACGTAAAAAGGTTATGGTAGTACACTTCACTCCCGGTAGACCCACTGTGGATCGTATTTTCATGCCAAAGTCTGATTCAATTGAGAAGGGAATACCGGCAGCCAAGGTGGATTGCTTATGCAAATCTGAAGGCAGCTTCTGATTCTGTAGGCCATACAGCTCTCTGGATATTGTTCCTCTCTTGGGTTTCCTGGGAAGGTTGTGGACCTTGTAAGAGATCTTTACACCAACAAAGTGAGCACTGTATTCATTGATCATGTGACTGCAGGCTTGCCCCAGACCTGTTCTTGTCGCCAATGGACTAGATTATGTAGCAGACTGTTGCCAAGGAACACTCAGGCACATGCACTGGGTTGGAGATGTCATTGGATCTGGACTTTGCCAATGATGTGACCCTTCTTGCTGAAATTCTGGAGACCCTGGTTCTGTCTTTAGAAACACTGGATCGCGAAGCACAACTGCTCCTGTTGTTGGAAATAATGGATCATGAAGCACACCCATTGGGAATGGACAGCAATTGGAAAAACAAATCCAGAAAACAGGAGCACAATGACAAGTGAATATATTGACTTCCATGCAATCCTTTGAACAATCGAGTTCTTACCCAGCAACAAAGACCACGCATGCACTCACACCGTCTCATCTTACCAACTTTTGACACCTGTAATAAATGACCTCCATCGGTGGTAGGTACAGGTAAATTATCGATTCATGATTCCCAAATACAAATCAGTAAAAAAAATCAAAGAAAAGGAGAGAACAACTGATGGACGACAGAAATAGCATTAAACAAAAATGCAATTAAATAATAAATAGCAAGAACCTTCATACACAAACCAGGCATAAATGGTGAAAGTTATGCTCACAGTAAAAATAGACTGCATCACAGTACATGAGTAATGACAAATTGAAACAGATAAAAACAAAGAAACAAAGAACTGTAAATGTATGTAAAGGATGACAAAGCTTAAAGCAAATTATAAATCAAACAACAGATAATTATTGGCTGACAATGAGTGCTTCATAAAATCCCAGATACATGCATACATACAAAGCATCATCAAAAGTCAAAATGTCTATTGAGAACCAACTAAGCTGGATGAGAAGACCTTTAACGAAATGCCACATGTCATTGCTAAGAACACCTGCCAATGAAAAATCCATTTAGGAAATACTGTGTAGACCTCCTTAAAGTTGATTTAGAAATCCATTTAGATGGTGACAGGACAACTAACTGCTAAGACCTGAATGAACATATCTGCTACACCAGAACAGGTGTTAGCAGATGAAAGACAGCTTTAAACTAACTGAAGCAGAATAATGAGGCACAATAACAATTTGCTTTGTCTGATGTAGTAGATCATATACAGCACAGATTGGGACAATGTCAACCATTACTCAGTACAAACAGAACTGAGAGAGAGACGAACAAAACGCTTATGGAAGCACAATGCACGTCTATACTTGCATGCACATGTGTGTAATGTATGTGCATGTGCTAGTTTTTTTATTTAATTTGTTTATATGTGTATTTATTTTGTAATTTATATGTGTATTTATTTTGTATATGGCAGACTTTATGAAAGCATAAATATGGACTAAGAACTAAAGAGCCAACTGATGACAAAATAAAAATCCCATTTATAAATCAATACAACACTATTTCGGGCACAGTCCTTGAACAATATACACAACATCATGATTTATATATGCATAAAACATAGCTTAACGCTCTAAGAAACACATGGAGAAAAAGCAGATAGAAAGAGACAGAGAAAAAACAGTTAGAAGGCAGACAGAGGTGGCAAATGGTAGGAGCATAAAGAGAGACAGAGGGGCAGACAAATAGGTGCTGTAACCAAACGAATCCTGACTACTTGAAAAACTGACACAGCTTCAGTGCCATGTAAGTGTGTTGCTTCCTACCTGACACATGTCCAAATCCGAAGACTTTGAGGACCACAAAGGACCAGTAAACTGTCAGAAGGACTCCTGCAGAAGACCGTTTCCATTGTTGTGTTGGTCGTTTCATCATCATAAGGCACTGGAAGACGGACTGTTTGGAAACTCAGCACCATCCACTTATCAAAAGCACATGCCTGAAAATCAAAGACTATACACTTTATCTAGTCTTAAAGCAGCCTTTTATGTTAAATTTTACAAAAATCAATTTCTCACCTGGAGCAATACCTAAACGATGAGATTTAAACACAGCTCATGAAATGTTCAAACTTAAGATTTAAATATTACGGACTCTACGGGAAAAGCTCAACCAAAAAGCAGCAAACTCACTCGTTCTTGAACTACAACTGGGATAAAGCCACTTATGTTTAGTCTTTCCAGAAAGTTTGTCCAGTGCAGAAAACAAAATTGATCTGGACTGGTAGGAAGATTTAGGTAAAAGAAACCAAAGTGTTAGCAGCTGGAAAAGGCCATCAGCTGTCTTTCCAGTCAGGACTGAGGTCAACAATAGTGCAAGTTGTGGAAATATTGCTCAAGCTGCATAGCTCATCAAGCTGGAAAGCCATTAACAGCCTCTCAGATAGCTTCTTAATTATGCTCATGGATCAACTCCTTCTTGAAAAACTCCACCCATTAGCATGACATCACACTGGAAAGATCAACTGAAGGTAACATCAGCCACAGCTCATTTTCCACAAGCTCATCTCACGCTGATTCCTTGCAGGTAAACCCATACCAACATACATACATCTAACACACAAGCACACATGGAAGCATAAATACACGTGCATATACACATACATGTATTCTGAAAGTGTTAGTGAATATCTCCATCCACGTATAATATGTATAATTGAGTCTAATATTTATAGATATATACATATATTTATTATATACACAAATCATATAGATGTTTATTAGCTTTTCCATACACCAGAGTCGGCTGGTTGCTCAAAGGAAAAATATAGAGCAATTCTATGGCTAGATGCTACTATTGGCCCCTATCTATCTGTAAGGTCACAGCAAGGCCTAGTTACTGCACATATATACCTGGTAGATACAAAATCAACAACACCTTCCAGTATATCTGCAAGTAATAATATTCATATATTTTGGTATGCATATTGTTATTATTATAAAGTAATCAACTGAGTCAGGTCAAGTGCATACACAGGTCCACCTACAAAGCCTCTTTCTTTACCACTGCACAGCCATTCAGGTCTTGCCTGCCCCCGTAAACAGCTTGCATTGCAAGCCTAGACCTCCATACAAAAGTTGCCTATTCTGAATTAAAATGCCTTAATAAATGCTATACAGCTTTTCAGAAATTGGTTCTCACTGCTTGAACCCCTCTTCACAGCAACGCATGCCCTAATGCTGAAGTAAAAAGGCCATTACCATCACAGTGGGGGTTTTAATCTCAGTGAATTGTGTGAAACTGGCTCAGCCATTCAACCACACCAAAAAGCTGTCGTGTTGAACTGTTATAACTGTATGGTTTGCCTTAACAAATTCTGCAACTACGCTTTCTAGAACTATGACTGATGATGTTGTGTAATAAAAGAAAGATTATTAAACCTTGTTTTAATCGAGACTTACGGTATCTAAAGCACCACTACAACAGTTCATGCAGCATCAACTGATTCCATACCACAGCTTCCTGCTTCCAAATCCAATCAAATCAGTATATTTGGTAAGACAGAGCAGCAGCAGCATCCTATGGAAGATAAACATCTGAACAGGTAAGCCTAAGTCAAGATCACAATGGCAATGCATTACAGAAAATGTGCCCAAGCAGCAAGTCTAAGGTTAAGCTTACAGTCAACACTCTACAGGAACATGTGCCTCATTGTGCAAAGACGCATCTTGTCTTAGCACATTTTCTGGTCAAGCCAGACCCCGTCATTTGTAAACTCTCCCATCCTAGTGCTCATCTCCAAATGTGCAATGGCCTGGCACGGGCAATATAAATTCCAAAGGGCGCCCTCCGCACGCCTTTGAAGTTTGAAGCAACATCACCAACCCACAGCAGCTAAATCAGCCTCACCTCTAGCCTTCATCACCAGAGACCACACATACACAGCATCTGTCCACCCACCCACTCACACAGGAATCTAACAATAATTAATTGGGTTACTTCAAGCATAATCCATAGCTAAATACATTTTAATAACATCTGTGTACATCATATATATAATTATATATATATATACACACATATGAATATATAATTATATACACATACACACACACGCACGCACGCACGCACGCACGCACGCACGCGTTCACTTTACATAGATGTAGCTTCAAAGAAAGCATATGTACACGTACATTATAATGCACATTTATTATTATACATACTATAATACATATATTATAGTATATGATATACATATATCATAATATGATATAAATATATATATATTATATATATATATGTTAGATGTCGGTTGATGTATTGAAGAGACATTTTCTGTTACTTGCTGGCGAGCAGCATGGACTCCTTTGTTATAGATATACTTTGGCAGGGCTGTTAGCATTGCAAAACAGTATCCCAATAACTTAGTATTGCGATACAGTATCGCAATAACTTGGCATTGCCAATACTTTTTCATTATCACAGCGAGTATTGCAATAGATTTATTTTGTTAGTATCAAGCGATTTTTAGCCTATAATTCACCGATACTTGATACCAATACTTTTTCCACTACAGGCCTATATGGTTTCTCATCCAAATTAATAAGATGTCGTCAAGAAAAAAAATGAGAAATAATAGTTTTGCTTAGAAAATTGCCTCTTCGTGCAATCTATGATCTTTGCTGTGAACACAAAGAATCTACAAAGATTTTAAATCTTAGGATATTAGGAATTGACCGCAGAGCATCAAAATCGTAATCTCAAGATATCTAGAGCGCCGAAAACAGCCGAGTTGCAGGAACCAGCTTATTCGCAGGCGCTTAGCCAAAAAAAAATCGAAAAACAAGTAGGATTAAATTGGTCCCAGGTCTAGATCCAAAGGGATCAGGCAGACAAACAGGCACGTCCTTTGTGATTGGTGGCAAAAGTGGGTAGCTTAATTTGTTAATTTGTGAGCATTCGCATTTAACAGAGCTTTTTGAAATTGTGTGCATGCATTAAGTTAGTTGAAAATGAAAATGAGTAGGCCTGTGGAAACTAATAAAGCCGAAGGTCACGTCAGTGCAGAGTGATTGAATAGCTTTGCTCAAGTGATTCGTTAGGAAATTCCTTAAATCGGTGCTTAATGCTCGACACTGTTAGTATTTTATGACAATAAATGTAAAATCTACTTATCGAAAAGTATTGGCATTGGTATTGCAATATTTTTATAAAATAGTATTGATATTGGTAAATGCCAATACATTTATTAGGAAGTATTGGTATTGGCAACACATTTTTCCAGTATTGTTAAACAAACCTGTACTTTGGTGACTATTATAATGATGAATGCATGAAATAGGTCTTCATTATACTTTATGTTGCAACTTAAAGTTAAAACCTATATGTATATTTATACACAGACAGTTATTTATGGCCAACGGTACTCTGCTTCTGTAGGGTGTTGTGCTTCTATACATGTACGTGGCGCAATGTATATTTATCATGTACTATTGAACACACACAAGGGAAATTAAGGACTGTAGAATTCCAGGATTACTGGTAATAAAACCAGCCTGTACAGCATTTGGGCCTCAATGAATAGATTCCCTGGTTGTATAGACAACCTCTAGAGACACAGCCAGTCTGTTTTAGACAGCCACTTCCTCATAGTCAAGAAAAATGTAACAACAACTGATATTCTACCATAGATCATAAGAAAAAATACCAAAAATAAACACAAGACTCTTGATATTTCATGCTCAAATATGCAGATATACAATAATAACCCATATCATATTGCAATGCACAGTGCTAAAGATTATTACAGTATACTGCACATTGTATCATAAGTTGAATATATATTACATAACAAATCATCCTCCAAAACTTACAATTATTTTCCAGTGAATGACTTCACTAGAAGAAATAAGCATTTATGAAAAATTTATTATATATTAGAGCAAAGCTTATTTTTGAAGTTGAGAAATATGATCTTCTTAACCTCTAATGTTGTTACTATATATACTTAAAAAATTCAGGCAAAATATGACTGAGATATTGATAAATATTCAGAGATAGCTCAACGATGCTGAAGTTTCTCCCTGAAGTTTCTCCTGCTACACAAGCTGAGGCCGCTGGCTGGCATTTTGAAAACTAATTACAACTACTGGTTCAGTAGGCATTTTCTTGAGTCATCATGCACATTCAATTATTCCCTTACTACTTTACTCATCAGTCATTGCTTCACACATTTTGTCCATTTTGTTTACTTACTTTTATTGATTCTTATACACACTCATAAAGTGTTTGTTTACTGTAAAAGACACGTTAGTTTTGTACTGTATACTGAATTTAAAATTGCTGAACGATACTCGCTTTTTAAGTTACTGAATTCAGAGATCAGCAAGTTTACAGACAGAATTTCAAAGATCCTGGTTGTACATTGGGATGGTAAACTCACTCAGGACTTATTTGACTGGAAAAGAGATGGTTGACCATCTTCCAGTGCTTGTTTCTGGTAAAGGTGTTTTTCAACTGCTCACCATAGCCAATTTAAAACTATGAAACTTAAGCTACCTCTAAATATAAATATTTTTATTCTAAATTTTTCTCTAATGTTTTTAGCTTTTAAAAGAACACTTTTGGGGTGTAAGACTTTAAAAATTCAAATTTTTTCCTTTTTCTTATATCATAAACTCCACCCTAATATATATATATATATATTCTATATATATATAAATTATTTATATATATATATATATTTATATATATATATATATACACACACACACACATATACTTAAACAGCATTATCAACTGAAATAAACGATGAACTAGCAAGAAATAATGACGTACAAGTTTATGATTATCCTTGTGCAGAGGCCTAAGGCATGCCGATAACCCATACCATATTGCAGAACAGTTCACTGGTAAATAGATCAAAGACTGGACAGATCAGGAGTCGCACAGAACAACGTTTTCTGGATTGGATACAGAAGTTTATCCAGAAAAAGTATAAACAGCATTCACCAGCAGTAACTTATCTTGGCTGGTACCAGGATCAGGACTTAATTGCCTAGGGCTAAGCAACCCTTAATATCTCAGCATAAGGTTGTAGGGTTAAGGATAGACTGTGGATATGTCCTAATTTAGAGCTTTGTTCTCTGTAACATTTTAGTGATGCAGACTTTGTCTAGTGTTCGCAATCCAAATTATACAGTTTGAATCCAGGCAGGGCTGAAAGAGAATAGCTACTGCCCTCTAGTGAACTAGGCTACAAGTTGGCACACCAGACCTACACTTCTGAAACGTTCTTAAGATAGCAACAACGAAGGCTGATCTCCTGTCCTCAAGGAAAGAGGCTGAAAAAGAAATTCATTAACGTTTCATGCATGAAGCCACCTCTCAATGGAATATTTAGCCTTATTTCACCATTTTTCTTACTTGTTCACATTCTTTGAAGGCTTACTAAGCACTGAATAACAACCACTAAATGTTACTGAGGACAGACATTTATGAAAACAAATCCATTACTGGCCCTCCTTCAGCATAAATAGTGCGATGGCATGTTACAAGCTGTTGAACACTTTTACTCAGCATTGCCACATGGATGTGCAAATTCTAGATAAAACTGATCGTTACCCTGTTTTCAGAACCTATGCTTTTCACCCGCATACAAGCACAAAAAGATCCCAGAAGGAACCATAGATAAAACTACCAGAGGAAAGAAACATATCCGATCAAGCATCTGCTGCAGTCCACTTGCTCAGCAATGGGTTTCCAAGTCTCAACTGAAAGCCTCTCTACCCGCTTGCACACTCCCTGTAGAATGCGTATTCATCTAAGCTCCAGACCTACCTCAGTGGAATTGAATAGCATTTCGTAGTCCACTTCTCTCCCAGGAATTTAATAGCTTTTGCAGTTCCACAAATGAAGCAGTAGTCCAACATGTGAGATAGCAAATATTATCATATAATGTAACATAAATGAATTAACCAGATGCATTTAGGTCTTAAAATGCTAATAACATTATAGGGCCTACATTATACAAGTAATCACAATATTTGACTAATGCCACAAGAATTAGTATTAAGGCATACCAGTAGAAATGACCCAATTAACACAATGAGAAATCAACACCCTAAACCCCATTTCTGGTCAACAGCTACAGTATGATGCACAATATCTTCAATGCATTCCTCTCAAATTCTTTTCCTGACTTTTACTAAACACCTGCCCCTGTCAATTTATAGAATACTCTGCTTCCCATGAGAATGCCACAGACAAGGATCCAGTGATAAAACTTCATTACTGATTAAGATGGCTGACTAACTTCCAGCATCACAGCCTATATTATTTTCACCCACTCTGCTCCAAGTAAGATCAGCTATCACAATTCCAGTCAGTACAACTAAACTATAAATTCAGCTGCGGTTATATTCAATATAACTATTTAATATATATATATATATATACACAAAAATATATATGTAAATCTGTCTCTGCAGCTATGCCATAAAATTTCTACAGTTAATCCTTGAAATGCCCACTCACTCACTTCCTCCCAGTCACCAGAGAAATACAATAAAAGTTGAGATAAAAATAAAATATCTGGATAATGTTACAGAGATAACTTGTAAACCCTAAAATATATTGAATTTAAGAAATATGTGCACTGAATCTGTGCTTCTCAAAGGTGTCTACTCCCATGAACAACACTTTCCATCATTCTGTCAGCTGCTGATTCAATGACATTGGGTAACGTCCACTGCAAAGGGGTCTAGTGATAGAATACCCCTACAAGGTCACAAAGAAGATGAAGGACAAAAGATGTGTTTAGAAAGAGAAGATGAAGCATGGTCAGTTGTCTCAAGTCACTCCCTGTCAAAAGTTCTAAGCTTCAATGTTAATCATTTTTTCCTTTTTACTACTCAATTATAACAAAGCAGCTTTATTTCACTTTTGTCCCTTTCACTTTGTCTAGTGGTCTTTTGATTGGCTCTGCCACGCCGATCGCCTTATATCAAAATTTAAAATAAGACTCACTAAGACATTTCACTTTTGTCCCTTTCACTTTGTCTAGTGGTCTTTTGATTGGCTCTGCCACGCCGATCGCCTTATATCAAAATTTAAAATAAGACTCACTAAGACATAAAGATCAATAACAAGTAAAGGAAACCTATGACTGGATATTGAAGAAGACCCTAAGATTAAAGGATTCCCAAGTCCATTAAATATTTACAGCGACTTCTAATTAAGTACTTAAAACAATTTGATTAGCTAAAGGGACAAACAGGCAGACAGAGAAACAGACACAGCCATGCAGAGGAAAGTAAGACACACAGACACAAAGACTGCAGGAGAGAGTCACACACATACACACAGTAAAGCAAAGATACTCAGAAAAGAGCCAGACACAGACCAAAGGGAGAGGCAGAAAATAATAAAGTCCACAGAAACTTGAGAAGACACAAGAACCTTACACCCAGATGTGAATATAAACTGACAGAGGAGGTAGCAGAGATCCTGTTTCACTTATTTTAGTTACAAAATACATGAATGAAAGATTTGATAAAAATGAAATTTAATCAGCGTTAGACCACGGGCTCATGGTTAGACTATTTCCTTTGGCAACAGGATTTCAACAAAGAACTAGGTCCAACAGAGCAGATAAATCATTTTGGAGGAAGGCACGGGCAGCTACAGTGGGGGTAGGAGAAAGGGGATCAAGGCAGCAGGCTGGCTTAGCCTGGATGAATAACATTTGTTCTGATTTCAACTGATAGAGTTAAAGGTTAGCTGAAAAAGTCTCAGACAAGAGACAAATCACCACGCAAACAAAGAAAAGAACACTGAGCAGAAACAGAATGAAAAACTGACAACATTACAATTTGAAAACAAAGAAGGCTCAGCAATTCACTTTCACAAGTAGCTAAAAAAAAGAAATGTCAGTCTGATAAATTAAACATCAATGGATATACTGTAGGACTTCAAATAGGCACAGAAAGAAATCAAATGCGGAGCAGAATAAAGACTTTACAATGAAACTATCGAAATGTAAAGCTGCAGTTTAATTTTAAACTAATTACACCTGAAGAGTTAGTGAGAGTCAAGGACAGTAGAATTCTATATAATCTCAAAAAACATTCATTAGAAAGCATAAAGACTATTTAAACAGATTATCCAGTATATAAGTCTTCCAAACTTTTGCTCCAGATTACACCAGCAGTTTGATGTGATCTGGTAGCTTTCTGCACGTTACATTCTGCAGGCAAGTTAGGACTTTAAGACATTTGACTGTCATTAAAAACTCACACAGAACTGCTCAAGATGCACATTCTCGTGAACTCTAAAGAACTTTTCTATCATACTGACAGCCTTATGAAGTGTCTTAGCAAGAGGTTAGAAGATGCACTACATAAATGTTACGCTACAGTTACTATGACTGTATGTACAATTTACCAAAGCAACAATACAACCTATGTTGTAAGAAAAATGCTGCTTTCTGATATATCCATCTCTGTCATTTGACAAATATTCTACAAGAAAGAAGCTGCATTAAAAATGAAGCTGAATTGTAGAGTTGAATCAAACTCTGTATCCACAACTACATGTGGATATTGATCCACCATTCCCATCACAAGATGTAAACATTCATACACAGCCTTCCAGTGCTCAGAACATGTGAATATTCATCCATCTTCCATCACTGCAAGTGGATATTATCCTTATAGTCTTCCAGCACTAAATGCGAATACTCATCCACCTTCCACACGTGTATATGTATTATGTAGTCATTTATCCACCTTTCACCACTTAAGGGAAATATTCATCCACTTGTCACCACTAAATGTGGATATTATCCAGTCTTCCAACACTAAATTTGAATATTCATCCACCTTCCACAAGTAGATATTTATCCACCTTCAACCAATAAACATGGACATCCCTCCACCTTCCAGCTCTAGGTGAGAGTATTCATACACCTTCTACAGTGTTGCTGTTAATTCACCTAGCACCACTATAGCCGAACATTCCTTCCCTTCCACACCGCTGTCGACAAGTCATTTGCTTCTCATCAGTGAAGGTCAGTAATTCATTTCCCTACCAACACTGCTGCAGCTAAGTCATTTAACTCTTACCAGAAACAGTTTAACATTCACACACCTTCCACAATTATCTGGATAATTCATTTGCCTCCAACCAATTCTTTAGATTATTATAAAAAACCATAAATAATTTACTTTGATCTACTACTGGATAGAATGCCCAATACTACTGCAAACAAATTCAATTCATTCAGTAGTCAGCAATGAGGCCAGGGACATGCATACTGCCTCCTAATGACCATGTCAGAGGGTCATGAGCATAAGCAATACTAAAAGCAGCAGTCCGAAGGCTGTAGCAATCAGCAGGCCAGTGCATTGCTGGACTAAAGAAAGCTGTTCTGAATGGCTAGCTACTTACCCATTAAGTATGTGTTAAAAGTAAGTAGCAGGTACCTCAGGACATCTCCTCTTTCTGTCTTCTCCTCCTGTGTCCTTGTTTAATCTACATTCCTTTGTTTTGTATATAGATCAAATATTTTTCTCCAATGAAGGAAGAAGAAGGCCCCTCTCCCTGGAAACTATCCTCCACTTGCCAGCATAGCAGATGGAAATCACCTGGAGTGGAAGGAGGGCAACACATAAATATAAATAATAACTACCAATATACCGCCAAACCACTGGCAACAAGCCCAAAGGCAACCAGGCTCAATGAGTATCAGAGATATACATGCAGTCCACAGCAACCCCAACATTAAAGCATGCACGCTACAGAGCCTTAGTACGGTCTGTTGGGAAACACAAGTCACACCAAAAACAATCCAGGCAAAAAGGCACTTGTAACATAGGCAATGCTATAAGAGGCACAAAAGGCCTCTAAGGGACAAGAGACAATCATATAGAAAAGGAAGATAAATGACAAAATGTGTATAAAGGTGAAAGACACAAATGAGACACAGAAAATAACAGCGAGAAGATGCACTGAAAAGTATACAACAAAATGGATATATGGCTAGAAAAGAGGCTGGCTGAATGCTAAGCACATAAACCTTTGTAGGTGATGCCTGTTTTTATGAACTTTGTAAGTTGTGGGTCATTTGCAGCTCCTTGCATTCACAGCAGCTGTCACTCTTGACTGCATTTCTGGGTATCCGGACTGACTATGGAATAGTGATGGGGTGCCTCTGGACCATGCCCTTACCCAGAAATAGAGTTGCCCGTCCAAAAGCATTCAAAGTCATGACCGCTCGATTCCGTGAGCATACGAAATCGCAACTGCCCTAAGTCCTGCTGCCGACTGCAGTGTCCCTACACTGTTTACAGAGCCTAATATCAACCTCTGCTCCTCACAGAACTGTCAACTGAACGCTCGAAGTGGCTCTAGAGAAGAAACTGGATGGTACTGGATGAGAATCATGCACAATTTATGACCATCCAAAATAATTTTCACCCATCCAAACGATGGGTGGACGGGTGGCTGGCTAAGGGCCTGCTCTGGACTGTGAACAATATTCACATCAATTGGCTGGCAGTGCCACCTTGGTTGGACCTGCTTACTTGCAGAAGCTCCCTGTTCAGTTTTTGTCTGGCCATGGAATCCATGATGAGGTGAAGGGGCTTTTGCTTTTCTGCAAATCTCAGCAACTCAATCTCATGCCTTCTCAGTGGTTAGGCCACCCTTACTAGTCTTCCTCTAGAGTCCATATCTTCTTCCGGTTGTTATGTGCTCTTTTAACAATACTTGACATTTTTTCATTCACTAAGGTTAGGACCGCTGCTGAACAGTCTTAATAGGTACTATATAAAATTACTCAAATAACAAAGGACTGAAGTCTGGAAATCTTCTACTACATAATAGTACGTGTGCTTGCACATATACATAAAAAGGCAGTGCTCCAAATATCACCAGATAGAAAACATTCATATCGTGCCCAAGACTGAAATAAATGAAATCTAGAAAAGTGATGCCAACTGAAGAAATTAATTGACAAAGTCAATTAAGAAGCTTAAGACAACAGCAATAATTAAACTCAGATGGAAAAATGGCAACAAAATCTGGAGTACAAACTGTTTCTGACCTACAAGGTGTTTATTGGGGAGGAGGGATAAATGAATGGCAACACTCTGGCCTGAAGAGCATTAGATCTTGAAAAGTCACGGTTTGATACCCGTAAGCCCCTCTAGGTCGACTCAGCCTTCAACTCCCTAGGGAGCAATAAAATGAATGGGTGCCTTGCAGGCTGCCAAGAGTGTGTTAATTAAGATCTTGATAATTGTACTGTCAAGTTTCAATTGCTTCAATGTAAATTACTGCAATTTGTAATTAGTAACTTCTATTGTGCCGACCGGTCTAATGCAAAAGGCATCAAATGATTTGTCAGTGAGCTTGTCAATAAACAAGAATATTATTAAGATCTTGATAACTGTATTGGGACCTTCAGCCCTTTTGAGTTTCCGATGTAACCTTTTCGTGTCCCAACTTGATGGAAATTCTGACCTGTCTTACTCTGATTACCGAATAAAAATTAAATTAAATGATCATTACTATTATCATTAAAAAGACTTCACTTGTGACAGAAAGTAATGCAACCCACAGACTACTTCTCAGACACTCTACATACAAGGATTGGGTTAGACTATTACTCCAATCCAACACCAGTTGTCATTCTAATTCTAGCATTCAATCCTGATTGGTCAGAGCTCTTCTTTTGAAGCATATATTGCTGAAGCAGTTCAGTTCGTCTTCTATAGATGGCATATCCATCCCCCTTTCACCAGATGGTTAATTAATTTCAAATGGGTGACTGCCAATATGCCAGTCAAGTTCTGCTTCACTTCATTTGAATACAATACCTGAACTTGATCATGTAGAAGATCAGATTGTTTTTACATTAGTTTACATGCTGTTATAATACTAATTAATCAATAAAGATAAATAATACAAATGATCAAAATAACTCTACTAATTAACACAAACAGCAGTTAACACAACTTAAATAATTTTTATTGTGTCCATGCCATCAACAATCCTCACAGCTAAGATGGTTTGGACAGCATCTGAAATGTTATAGGCAGAACTGTCATAATTTGATTCGTCTGTTGTGTGGTGATTCAGTAAACACTTTCAATCAATCAATCAATCAATCAATCAATCAATCAATCAATCAATCAATCAATCAATCAATCAATCAATCAATCAATCAATCAATCAATCAATCAATCAATCAATCAATCAGTATTCTGGCATTCAAAGTAATAAAAATTAATAAGAAAATCTACATTATGAGGTATACTTAAAGTTTGTACAGAATCCCTTACACCAGTGCTTCTAAGATTTTCTGATGTTGCAGACCTGTAATTGTTTTAGCAGCCTTACCGCAGACCGGTGCTTTTGAACATTAGCCTACATAAATAACATATTATAGGTTCTATTAAAATTTAGATTTCATAACTATCATCACTGTTTATTACAACTATACTTTCGCAATTGTTGCCTTTTTAAAATTATTTATTATGTATGAACATTGGACACTGTGCTGTGTTCTCATTGTTTATTTGAGTACGATCAAAACTGTGATGCCGGTTATCACTTTGCAACCCAGCAACCAATCACTAGCGGATCCACTCACGGATCGGTACCATAGTTTAAGTAGCAATGTCTTACATCACACAGAAAAAGGAATAGAGCCATTGTACACACAATTTTGAGGTGACGCTTCAGCTATGTTTTTCCCTAATATTCAAGGCATAACTCTGAACAGCAAATGTAGATTTTATTGCATTATTTTCAATCCTCTTTTGTGCAGTCTATTTCCAATAGGGCACATCATAAACTAGTAATGATGTGGTTTAAAAAAAATTAATTAGTAAAAGCACCTGTACAAATACTACAGTTTCATAATATTTCTTATACAGTTGGAAACAGTTCAGCAGTTGAAACCACAACTACATAGCCATCAGTGTGATACAGTACCCAACAGAACATAATGACTAGACTTTGTCTTGCTATAAGAAGGCAAGTTGCTGACAACGGTAATGATAATGATTACTAAGAGACTGAGATGGAAGCAAATTAGATTTTCTTAAACGAGGAATACGACGGCAAGGACGATTATGACGCGTGATTAACTAGTGAGTTTAATTAACTTGCGCTGAATACGTCAAGTCAATACAAGAACTCACTGATCGTCATTCAATTCTTTGTAGAAACATTCCAGCCACTATCACTTAACCTGTCATAACATTACAGCATTTTGATCGCACCTGGTTCATTTTACAAACGGTATTAAGAGCTCCAATTGCACAACTTCAAAAATTGTGGAGCTACTGAAAACAAGGGCTAATACAGATGATTTGACCCATATTATCAATGGAGTAGCCAGATGATAATCGAACGCCTCAAACGCATCAAATGTGAAACGCTATTAACTCAATAACTTTCGGATAGACATAAGGCATACCTCTACAATGGGTAATGAAAATAATCCAAAGAAAAGATTAGGCTTAAAGTAATTACAAAGGAAATTCCGAGCGTTTATCTTTTATCAAAAACGCTCTCCGATAAGTTCTGTTGTAACACTAACCGCGACTGCTCGCCGGATCCATACTTCGATTAATATTCATTATATGTTACAGAAACAACCTATTTGCACATGGTAGAATAAGACGGGCCATGGCCTGTAAGCAACGACGGTTGAAAGCGCTAAATGGCGAATACAAATCCAAACTCGTAATCGTAATCTCGAGATTCTACAATCATCAAAACAGCGATGTCGCGGGAATTATTATTACCCCACTCCAGTGCATATTTAAGGAATTTAGACTACTGGGACAAAATTTTGGAACTCGTCTCTAAAAAACTTTGATGACCTTTTTTTAGGAATTCGTCTCCCGAAAAAGTTGATGACCTTTTTTAGGAATTCATCTCCCGAAAAAGTTGATGACCTTTTTATGAATTTCCTGACAAATGCGTTTACTGATTCTTATTTTACTACTGGGGCAAATCTTAAAACTCTTGCAACATTTTGTCCCACTAGTTATACTTTAAACATACATTAGGCTACCTGGGACAAATCAGCCTAACTACTGGGACAAATCCTAAGACTACTGGAATACTTGTCCCACTAGTTATACAGTTAAAATATGCCCTAACCCACTCTGGACTGAGTGGTACGTAGCGTACCCTCCACTTCTTAAACAATTTCAGTTAATATTTTATTATTGAGACTTCCCAGAGATCGCAGTACCCGCCTTGCTTCGTGTATATAAGAAATTGGTACCCTTCACTTTTTAGACCAAAGTAGGGCCTACGCCTCTGCCTCTACCTCTTACCTCCCTCGCCGCTTCAGTTCTAAACACCATTCAAAGTGGCCGCCTGTCTGAACCTTTGGTTCTTGACCTGGTACCGATTTTTACCCTTCTACCTGTCCATTTTGTTTTGACTCAGCGCAGTTAATAAGCTGGTTCCCGCAACTTGGCTTCTCGGTGCTCTGGAAATCTCGAGATTACTATTACGATTGAAAAACACCTACTCTAATTTTAGCAATAACCAGCTGAAGTACATTTGAGCGCGTTTGAATCAAGCACCTTACGACGTCTATTGCGATTGTCTTTTACCGAGAGGCGCGCGCAAAGAATGCAGTGCTCAAGAACAGTTACTATAAGTTGGGTTTCGAAAAATGGCCGCCAATAACCCCAAAATAACAGGCAAAATATTACTAATAATCTTTTCTTTATTTAAGCGCCTGCTAACCGCACTGCGCTGTACAGTGAACATACATATAGTAGAAACGGCAGCCACCACGCAAGGCGCCTTACATACATGTATACAGTAGAAGCATATGATAACAGTTTTACAGAAGTCGAATATAACTGTTTTATACGGCAGTGAAAGGGCGGCATCCCGGTCTACTATTCATTTAAGTTGATTTAACCACCGCCGCCACCTAGCGAGTGGAAAGCAAAATAAACCTTACGGGTCTCCAGGGTTCGATCCTACTGCTCTTGCTCTTCACGCCAGTTTAGGATGCTTTTTGATGTTGTTTAATTAGTAAAACTGACAAACATTTTAGATAATAGTTATTAGTTTTAAATTTCTCTACTATTATGATGCTTATGATGTAGTGTTAGGCCTATATTAGCCTAGTAATATTTAATTTTTGTTAAATTTACACTCCTTTTTTCAAGTATTATTATCTTCTTATTACTTCAATGTTTTATATTTTTTTTCTATACTTGTTCACCAATGTGCGGTTCGCTGTTGGTTTTTCAATAAAGAATAATAATAATAATAATAATAATAATAATAATAATAATAATGGGCACGAAGTCGGAGACGAGAACCAATAAACTGTTTTTAATCTTCTTTTACAGCCCGAGGGATCTTTACTACCTCGGGTATTTAAAAAAAAAAAAAATTTAAAAAAAAAAAAAAAAAAAAAAAAAAAAAAAAAAAATAATAATAATAATAATAATAATAATAATAATAATAATTATCCATTACTCTACGGGCCCCCGAATCTTACGACCGAGTTTTAAATGTAAAATAAAATTGCAGCTCTTGTGAGAAAAAACTTAAAATTTCGCTGACCGTTTGTTTATGAACTTAATTTCAACCCAAACTGCAATATGGAAAATGATGGCAGCTTTCTTATTCAATTCCTGAAGATTTGCAACCTCATGACTGACTTTGCTTTAATCTCATGACCAGGATCAGTTTTGAATGTAAAATTGCAGCTCCTATCCTAGAAAAACACAACATTTTCCTGACCATTTTAGTGAACTCAATTAAAGTAAAAACTGCATTTGGGGAAATGCTGACAGCTTTTTACATTAAATTCCTGAAGATTTGGAACCTAAGGGTATAGACATACGTAGGCCCTATAGGCCTACTGTTTACACAATCATTAAAAAAATAATACGTAGTAGCCTACCCAGTCTTTTAAACTTATAGCGCCGGCATCTAACACATGTTTTACCGGGTCACAAAGTCTAAAAGTTAAAACACCATTTCCCTTATCAATGCCGCAATAAACAATTATATGCGTTTATATTCTACAGCGACTTACACTGCAGCACGCTCCTATATGGCCTGTTTCTAAACGGGCCGCCGTTCTGAGTTAAGCCTGGACGTCGCCCTTGCATCGATTAATTTGCATCTAGCGTATGTATACATACGAGATAAGACTGGAATCTGATATATATATATATATATATATATATATATATATATATATATATATATATATATATATATATATATATACACACGTACACAAGCATATAATGCTCGTAGACAGGTGCGTTTTGTGTATATTAATTTATAGGCCTACAGGCCGCGTTTGGAATGGACAAAAGACATGAAAAAACTTAATTCAGGCATCATATGACTTCAAAAGTTACTATATAGTTATTCAGGTATTAATTAATAATCATTTGTTGATTAATGAAAAGTTACTCAGACTATTAATGTGATATTGCTCTTAAGGTTATCCCAGTAGGCCTAAATTATGTCATAGTACCCTTTCTACGGCATCTGCAACAATTACCTTCATTCTGTTTTTTGGTGATGGGTGGAAGGAGACATAGGGAGATCCATATAGTTGTTAAAAACGATAGAACCTAAATAAAAAACGGGAAAACGTCGTTTTTTCGAAAAAATAAAAACCAGAAAAAACGGAAAACAACGACAAAAGAAAATAATTTGACTTTCTCGCATCTTGTAGGCCTTAGGCCCTACTGCAATTTAAAATTAAAAACCTTATTTACAGAATTTAATCAGCAAACAGCACAATTTTAGTAGTAAACACTAAATAACATCATTCTACAACAATTATTTTATTTCTTATAGGTTTGGTTTAATAAGAAATTGAGAAATTAAAAATATTGAAATCTTTTCAAATTTAAATTGTAAACATAAGTCCACATAAGTCCATGCTGACTAAACTAACACAATTGAAAACTAAACTTTGTAGGTAGGCCCTATAGATTATATAGTGTAAACTTTCTCACAGTAGGCCTAAATGCATTTCAATTTAGCCAATGCTGAGATTTTGTCTTTCTCGTTTATCAAAGTAACGTGAATCCATTCCGCACCCTTTTCTTTTGGCATTTTAGATAACTTAGAAATAACTTTTTAAAATTTTATTTCTTGTACTGTGCTATTTCACAAAGTAGGCCTATTTATTTATCAAATGATGACATAATCAGTGACGTAAATTATCTTAATCTTGAAAGTACAGATCGAGACAGCGTAAGGGACATCAGACAAAAAAATTAAACAGAAAATGAAAAAAATTAACAGACATTAAATGAATAAATAAAGTTACATACAAGAAATAAAAGACGAAAAAACGATAAGAAAAATAAAAAACGAAAAAAACGACGTTTTTTGGAAAAAAATAAAAAACGAAAAAAAACGGTTTTAACAACTGTAGGAAGATCAATAGGCCTAGGCCTAGTGACTTGCCCCATCTCTGTGGGGCAACCCACTGTGGGCTCTAAATTTCACGTACAACCAGAAGGCAGAAGCTTACGGTAGGCCCTACTATATAGGGTGGGCAGGCACGTAACTAGCCTTTTTCGTTTTGGGGGGGGGGGGGGCTTAAGCCTTGAACATGGCAACATTTATACAGTGTTCATACGAATTTTAGCCGTAAGCATACAACGGCTTGACTTGTTTGGGGGGGGGCTTCAACTTCGTTTGGGGGCTTAAGCCCTTCCCCCAAGCCCAACGCTAGATACGTCCCTGAGGGTGGGGAGCAGAGACCTTGTCTAAGTCAGCATTGCCTACTTAACTGAAAAATGTTCTCGGCCTTCTTTTGTCATGTGGATTTTTATTCTGGCGATCATTTCCATTTGCCATGATCAGAGGCGTAACTTTGGTCTAAAAAGTGGAGGTACCAATTTCTTACATACGCGAAGCAAGATGGAGATTTCGATCTCTTGGAAGGCACAATAATAAAATATTCATTGGCATCGTTCAAAAAGTGGGGGTACGGTAACCCCAGTCCAAAAAGTGGGGGTACGGGTACCACTAGTACCACCCACAAATTACGCCTATGGCCATGATTCTGATGGCAATCTTTTAGTCCTCAAAATTTTTTCTGAAATATGTTGTCATTGTGGGAATTTTACTTAATGTTTTTGTTTACCTGATTAGTGAGCAGTAGGCTAAGCCATATTCAGATGTTAAGTACAATGTGGACAATAATTGGGAGGATCATGTTAAGGTCAAGGGCTCAGATGTGGAGGAGTCAGGGACGTCATTTGGGGAGCAAGGAGGCATGTGCCCCTCCCCCGATTTGTTGAGATAAGGAAAAAAGATGTAAAAAAAAGAAAAGGAGGAAAAATAAAAGGGGTAAAAAGGGAAAGAGACTAATTTGCAGCACCAGTTTTGCATATGAGACAAAATACAAACATGGGCAGCGATCCTGAGGGGTCGAGGGGAGAAGAACCTCACCTTTAACAGTGGGGAACACAGTGTACTGTTTGTCCCCTCACATGGTGAGAAAAAATTTCACCTCTTTTTTGCCGCCCCCCCCCACGGAAAAAACCGAAATGACGTCCCTGGGAGAAGTCAATTGCCATATGAGCCATGGTGCGATGGCCAACATGGAAAGTATTTACTAACTGTCCTGTACAATAAGTGTACATTACAACTTTGGTTGCTACTAGGCTTACTTCGCACTCTGCATGTTATCATTAATTACCTGCGTTTCATAGATCACTCAAATCTTTCTTTTTTAGCCGTGGCTGGACTGGGAGCGCTCCTGCAGCTGAGTAGGCATCCTGAAGGAGCGCTATATAAGTTTTCACAATGAATGAATGAATGTATCATTATTGTTATTATTATTATTATTACTACTACTACTACTACTACTACTACTACTACTACTACTACTACTACTACTACTACTACTACTACTACTACTACTACTACTACTACTACTACTACTACTACTACTACTACTACTACTACTACTAGTACTACTACTACTACAACTACTACTACTACTACTACTACTACTACTACTACTACTACTACTACTACTACTACTACTACTACTACTACTACTACTACTACTACTACTACTACTATTACTTTCATTTAAGTACTAATTAACAGCCTCAGGAGGTGCTCAATAGTGCAGTGGTTAGCATACTGGACTGTCAATCGAGAGGTCGGGTCACTCGGGTGTTCAAATCCTCACCAGCATGGGCGGCGATCCCGGGGGTCGAGGGGGACAAGACCCCACCTTTAAGAGTAGGGGGACACACCATGCAATTGACATTTTGAAGAAACACCAAAAAAGGTATACAGTTTTTTCTCGACCTCTTTTTGGACCAGATCAGTTCAAAACTCTTTTTTGACTAGATCAGTTTTAAAGTGTCCCCCCCCCCACCTGTCAAACAAGACCGCCGCCAGTGCCCACCAGGGAATAAATTTGGTTTGAGAT
This sequence comes from Allolobophora icterica, assembly GCA_963556255.1. NCBI lineage: Eukaryota > Metazoa > Annelida > Clitellata > Crassiclitellata > Lumbricidae > Allolobophora > Allolobophora icterica. Next base: position 46,295,780 of record OY744606.1, on the reverse strand, counting down.
TTCTGCTCCGTCTGCGACCCCTAGCCAACTCACCTATAACGAGTACACTCTCACCGTACACTGTCGGTGGGAAGATGAGACGGCGATGGAGAGCCCGGAGAGGACTGGCCACCCGCCTCTAGGCCTATATAAGTAAGTAAGTAAGTAAGTAAGTAAGTAAGTAAGTAAGTAAGTAAGTAAGTAAGTAAGTAAGTAAGTAAGTAAGTAAGTAAGTAAGTAAGTATTCTTTATTAAGAAGCGCTAGCAGACGCACAGCTAATGTTAAGAAAATGAAGATGCTAACACTTCATATCAGTGGCTGCTTGAGGGCTGCCTACATCACAAAACTGTCAAAGGCCACCTCTGCTGGAAGCAATCGATTGATGATAGCTGATTTCTACACCTAGGTAGAGCCCTGCGCCGATTTCATAGTGTCGGCGGCGGCGCGTCGGTCATTTTGGGTCGGCGGCGGCGCGCCGACGAAAAGAAAATCGGCTACATTTACTTAAAACTCGAAGAAGCGCTAGCAGACGCACAGCCAAGGTTAAGAAAATGAAGATGCTAACACTTCATATCAGTGGCTGCTTGAGGGCTGCCTACATCACAAAACTGTCAAAGGCCACCTCTGCTGGAAGCAATCGATTGATGATAGCTGATTTCTACACCTGGGTCTACCTTCTAGCTGTGATTTCCAATGCTACGGCGCGCAATGGCGCCATATGACATTGATAGGGCCTGTACATGTATATAATATAGCTGGTTTGAACACGATAACCAATATTATTATTTTTCCCCGAGGTACATATAATCCCTCAGGAGTCAGATACTAAGTAGGCCTATGTGAAAATTAATCTCTGGAGTGGCCATCTTCATCGAGACCCGGATGTGCAAAAGTGTTGCGGAAGGCGGCTGCGTTGAAGCGCTGGATGTCACAGCTAAGCGTTGGAAGAGGAAGCTAGCTTCTCTTGGGTCTTCTGAGACCTGGCTCAGAAGACATCCAAGGTTATTATTATTATTATTATTATTATTTTTATTATTATTATTATTATTTTTTTTTTGCCCTGAGGTACTTCATTCCCCCAAGGTCTTATAAATTAAAAGTGCTATGCTTCTGGAACGGCTAATATAATATTATTATAATAATGTGGGGCGTGGTGGCTCAGTGGTAAGTTCGGCGCCTTGTGACCGGAGGGTTGCAGGTTCGAATCCCACTCTAGCCGCTGCGTACGGACCTTGGGCAAGTCCTTCACTCGCAATTGCTCGTGGCGCTTCGGCGTGAAAATTCCGGCACAGTATCAGATGCTGTAGTCGGGAGCGCCTCTGAGTAGTAGTTGACTTCGAGAGGCGCTATAGAAATATCCGGAATAAATAAATAAATAAATTATTATCATTATTATTATTATTATTATTATTATTATTATTATTATTATTATTATTATTATTATTATTATTATTATTATTATTATTATTATTATTATTATTATTATTATACCAGTTATCATTATAATCACAGGTCTGGCAAGGACCTTGTACCAAATAGGGTTAAAAAATACTAAATATATAATTTAATATCTATGCTTGTACTGTAGGTCTGGCCAAAGATGTTATTAGGGAGGAAGATGGCCTACTGGCGACGAAAGTGCGAATCTAGGTCGCGCTAGTGCTTATGGTCTATCCACGGGACAAACAATGAAAAGTTCCTATCTCTGCCATGTTAAAACCCGTCAGTTTAGAGTCGTTTTATACGAAAAGTATCGTAATATGAAAATCATACAAAATTTTTATTGGTAGTACTTTATTCGAACTTTAGATATTTGGCCAGAAATTGACATCAGATAAGTCTAAAACTTACAGCACGCCATATGGCATGGGTTGTAGAAATCTGTTTACCGTGAATGCTAGTGCATTTACAGTTGCTTTACGCCGCTGTATATCGTATGTCACAATTTGTGGTAAGATGAATGAAATGCATCTCACACGCAAAACTATTAATGACATACATCGGCGTACACGACTTTGTAAAGACCAGTTTTCAGTCCAATAACTGCCATAAGTGCCACGTGCGTTGGGCATGGGCGTACAGAACGGCATGCGGTGTGATAATTATGGACCCGCTGTGGGCCGAACAGACGTGGATGTGTGGGAATTTCATGAAATAAAGACTAAGTTATGGATCGGACAGCGAGCGCCGAAAGCGCGAAGCCCCTAACGATTAGCAGTGGGGGGGGGGCACACCATACATTTGTCCTCCTTCAAATTTTGAAGAAACGCCAAAAAGTCAAAGTTTTTCGCACGTGAGCGTAAAAATTTTTTGGCTTCTTTTTTTAGCAGATCAGTTCAAAAATCTTTTTTAAACCAGATCAGTTCAAAAGTCCCCTCCCCTATTTTTGGCTTCCCATCTGTCAACAAGATTGGCACCAGTGTTCTCCTCTCCAGTCTTTACCTCCATTGTCCATGCCTTCATCTGCTCTGGCATAGATTACGGTCACTCCCTATTTTTTGGCCTCCCAAAAAGTTTGTCTCTCTCCTCTACATTCTGTTCTTAACACAACTGCAAGACTAATCACCCACGCTTCTATATTTCCATATTCATGTTTGAACATATTCACTGGCTTCCTCTTACTGCTGGCATCCAATTAAAGGTACTCTAATCCTTATTTGCCGATCTCACCTGAGACTTGCTCCTAAATACCTCTGTGACTCAGTTGGCTCTCTTCGTTCCTGTGATCGACTTAACTTATTCGTTCCCCAAGTGAGAACGGCCATGGTCCAGTCTTGTTCCTTTGTTAGTATTGGACCTTCATTTTGGAACCAGCTGCCTCTTTCGCTCCAGGCTGCACTACTATCTGGTGGTCCTGCCACAGCTTTTCGTTGTCTTAAAACTTGCCTTTATTCTCAAGGACTTTCGCATTGGGAGCACCTCTGATTGGTGAGCACTGGGTAGAGGCGCTTCACAAGAATTGGTATACTATACAATACAATAAGCTGCTTCTGTTCCTTCATGTATTTCTCTTTTAAGGTTTTGACTGGACTTAACCTTGAAATTTCGTGTGCACACCGACTACTTAGCACCAAGTTCTTGACTGATGCCTTGACCATTATTACTTATTAGAGTGGTGTTTTGAAGTTTTTGGCTTACAGTTATAAACATCAAAAGAGTGGTGTTTTGAAGTTTTTGGCTTACAGTTATAAACATCAAAAGAGTGGTGTTTTGAAGTTTTTGGCTTACAGTTATAAACATCAAAAGAGTGGTGTTTTGAAGTTTTTGGCTTACAGTTATAAACATCAAAAAGTGACATACAACACTGGATAAATCCATTTCTTTATTGAATCTGTTAAGCATTTTTGGAGATTATTGACAGTGAATCAATATATAGGTTATAATCTATAACCAGCAGACAGTTTAATAAACAGTTCACAGTATGAAATGAATTACCAGTAAGTAATTATGAAATATGACTCATACCTGAAGCAAATAATACACCAAACCACACTGGCAAGAATTTTTAATTTGTCTTTTTGTGTTACGCTCAAAAACACTTGTAAAGAATTAAGTAATCATGAAATATCACCTGTACATGAAGCAAATTATACAACAAAACAAACTGGCAAGTTTCTAATTTTACAATACCAGTATATGTACTTACAAATATTTACAGATAATTACATATGCAAGATTCTTTCAATTTGTCTTTTTTGTATTACGCTCACAAACACTTGTAAAGAATCATGAAATATCACTTGTACATGAAGCAAATTATACAAACGCAAGTTGCCTGTTAGAAAAGAAGGTGTTGTGAGCACAGACAAGGAAGCTGGTGTCGAAGCCAAAAGAAATCTGTCATCAAATTAAATGCCCAAGATGTTCAAAATGACTCCAGCAACAACTTTGGCTACTGAAGGAGATTGTGGTTCATCAGAAGTTTCTACATCTGATATAAATATAGACATAATTAAGCAAATAACTACAGACACAAATAAAATGTAATAAATGCAGACCACCAGATACTCCATTAAGAAAACGGCTCAGGCAGAAAATACATCAGCTACAGTCTAGACGCTGGAGATTGGAAAGAAAAGTTGCACAATTTAAGACTTGTATCGATTTGTATCACAGCACTTGGCTTTACCATCTTTGTCAATGTTATGCAGGTTTGTAGGTGCAGCCATTGGCAGAATTGAATGTGGGTTTGCACCTGTGATTTTTGAGGTCCTTAAATTACGTGTTATGAGTTTGCCATTATGTGAACGTCAGTGTGCACTAGTATTTGATGAAATTTCTTTGAAATCACAGTTAACATATGATAAGAACTTAGACAGAGTCATAGGGTACACGGATGATGGAACGATAGCAACACACGCATTAGTCTTCATGATTAGGGGTTTGCGCAGTAAATGGAAGCAAGCCATTGCATTTTTCTTTACACACCACACAATAGCAAGCTCAAAACTGTCAGAACTAATAAAAGAATGCATTACTAGAGTTCACGATATTGGCTTGTTTGTTCGATGCATTGTGTGTGATCAAGGTACAACCAATTTAGCAGCTGTAAAAAATCTTGGCAGTACATTAACATCGCCAAATTTCACTGTTGACACAATAGAACACGCTGTACATGTTATTTTTGACGTTCCGCATTTGTTAAAAATGTGCGCAACAATTTAATGAAACATGATATTGAAGTTGATGGTTCATTAGCTAGCTGGAACACATTGAGAAATTTTATCATGTTGATCAAATGTACCCCATACGTCTTGCAACAAGGTTGACAGAGCGTCATATTGACACCTCGAGAGTTTTGAAGATGCGTGTATGTCTTGTTTCTCAGGTTTTGAGTCATTCCGTTGCAGCTGGTTTACATATGCGTGTTTTAACAAAGGAGTTACCTCCTGAAGCTGTTCAAACTGCTGCTTTTGTTGATAAAATGGATATCCTCTTCGATATCCTTAATTCTCGCAAGCGGCAAAAATTGTATTAATGGTGATGATTTTGTTCTGCTAAACCATTCTGATCCGACATCAGCTTCTCCTGTAGTGTCAGAGCCTGTTCCAAGTACATCTTCAGAAAGTAAAGATGATGGGTTGTGGTTCTTGTGTAATTCTGCTGGATCTTTCTTATCAAGGTCCCCACGCCTGGTGTTGATGACCCACTTCTTGCACCTAACACATAAAATTTTTATGTTACATACCGGGTAATACTTGTAAGTCATGTCAGTTCATAAATCTGTATTAAAAATGGCCCTATGAATGAATGTTCATATACTTACTGGTATGTATAATAAACTCCCGTCAGAATTACAAAATTATCTGGTGCACAGCCTAAGAAAAAACCAAACTACACCTTTCGCAACCTCTATAAGCATGTCTTCAACTCAAAACTTAAAGAACCTCTTCCTCAAATCCTATTTTGACTTCTGCTCTTCCCCTTAACTCTCTAGATGATCCAACTCTATACACGACCCCCGTAACTGCCTGCTTGACCTTCAGATCTTGACATGAAACCGATGCTGACCTAACCTTTCTCTATGAGGTGAAACTCCTATATGCCACCGACCCATGAATATTTACTTCTATGGCCAGTTCTCAGGCGTTGTTTAGGGGATTATTATAATATTAAATAGCAAAGCCCTTGCTTTTTATATCTAATTAACAAGTTTATTGTAGTGTACTGAAATTGTGGCCAAGACTTTGGTTAAGAATTAATCTGTATTAATAATGCAGTACGCTTACCGTTCAGCTTCTTTTGGGAAGCAGAAAAACGAATTTCCAAGATTTTTTCCACTTGCATTGCCACAATTAAAGGCTGCACAAAAGTGCGGCATGGTACCGAACTTTCTATTTTTTCAGCATTCGTTCTATTCTTGGCAATAGATGTGGTTTTGCTGGAATCTTTATAGTCCAGTTCTGGAGGCTCACAGGAGAAGCACATGGAAACTCCTGAATATGCGTTTTTAGTTGTTACCAACCACGTGGTGGCTGCCATGCGGTGATGCTTGTAGGTGTTATTAAAATGATCCAAAACCACGATTCCACGCGATTGATTTGACAAGCATCAAAAATATCTACAGTTGGAATAAAGTACTACCAATAAAAAATTTTTATGAATTGGATATTACGATACTTTTCGTATAAAACGACTCTTAACTGACGGGTTTTAACATGGCAGGTATAGGAAGTTCTCGTTGTTTGTCCCGTCAATAGACCATAAGCACTTGCGCGCCCTGATTCGCACTGCGCAAGCCTAATTTCTTTAAGTGCGCCATCTTCCTCCCTGTTAAAATCTTTGGGTCTGGCCATAACAGCGCTGCAAATATTAACGAAATATGTTTTTATGACGTATCAATGATGTCAGACTTATCTGACGTCATCGAATATTCTCTAATTGTTTGACGTCATCCGATGATCACTGTCCTTCTATACACTTTGACTCTTCCATATCTTCATTTGTGCTACTGACCGCGCTTAAATTTGGTCAAACATGTGTGAATATTTCTTGAATTTGAGGAGTTTTTGATACTTTCTCATCGAAGATGCTTCACTTTCTGCGACCCTGGTCACAGCTGGAACCTCGCTGTGCCGAGAAAATTCAGGTAAACCGAAATAATTGCCATTGCATGTGTATCTGATTTTACATAGAAATTAGGCCCATCAACTTCCATCGATCGATCGTTCAAACGCGTTAGTTTGAAAGATACACTGGCTAGAAAAATGCGGACTAAAATCAGAGTAGACCTAATTATTTATAAGCTTACTGTGCTAAAATGGTGACGGAGGAGACTTGGCCTTAACTTTTATTATTTTTTCTTCCAGTTCTTTATTTTAGTGACCAGCAACGTTCCTTGTATTCAGCCGCAGTGTTGCGATTACTTCTGCGTTACTTTAAGTTTTAAAATTAGGTATAGCATAGATGTCATTATAGTGATAATCAGTAGTTTTCCACGTTTTTTTTCACAGAAAAACTGCACAGTGATATAAATGTGTAAAGTATTTCCTGAAAACTATTCAAAAATTCTAATAAAGCCACGGGGATCAAGTCCTCCTGGTGAAGTGGTGAACTACATGTTGGTGCTTTGAACTCCATAGCCTTTTTTTACCTAAGTTTCTCTAAGCGGAATGCATTTTGGTTTATGTAACAATACACAGAGACTTAATTAAATGCCAAAGTGACCAGAATCTAGAGTTTTCAGTTGTGTTTGGCAGGTGTGTTTCAAAATTCACAACTGCTAGGTCCATATTCTCGGCATTTCTGTCGATCTGTGAGGAGTCTGAGTTCAGAAAGTCTGTTAAGTGAGAGTGATGACATTTTAAAAAAACTAAAATTCTCAATCTTTGCTAGATATGTAGCCAAAACGTTTTTGTATTAGATTCTTTTAAGAATTAAAACAATGATGGACATGCATTAGAGTGCTTAGATCAAACCAGTCAACTCGGGTTTTATTATTACGGGTATAAAAATTTGTAGGACTACTATTGTTTTTAGCAATTATTAGTAATAATTGCAAATTTATGTTATGCCTCTCAGAGGCGCGTTTACGTATAGGCGCACTAGACGCGCGCCTAGGGCCCCCAAATCTCAGAGGGCCCCCAAACGAAGGAAATTTTTTTTCGACTATAAAAAATAACATCTATGAATTTTGAATTATTTTAAATATAACATTTTCTATTTTTTCAGTTTAGTATTCACTTAGAAGTATATTATTGTAATTACTAAAATCATTAAATCAAATAACTTCACATTCCTTAAAAATAGCTTCTATAACTAATCATAATTACAGTTATAGTGTCAATAATTCTCACAAATGGCTTCAAGCTCAACTTCGCAGGTTTTTGCACAGCAGCGCATGATAGGCAAAGCACCACCAGAGTTTCAGACTCTCAGTCTATAGAAAGTCAGAAGGGCCCCTAAAAATGTTTGCGCCTAGGGCCTCATTTTCTGTAAACGTGCCTCTGATGCCTCTTGAAGCGAGACTCCTCAGTTGGCACTCCTAACCTGACAACACAAACAGCAGGTTTCAAATGATTATGGAAAAGGTGCATTAAAGACAGATGAAGGAGTTCGTGTTGTAGGTTGATAGACAGCCATGGATTATATAACCTGCAACATGGTAGATATGATTCCTGAGGATTGCTCTCTGATAGAGGTTCGTGCGTGGGGGACAAGAAGCTCACGTTGCGTGGAGGAGCGGAGAGAACGGCAGCACCGCACATCCAGGGTGGAACGACAAAGCTCCTTCAGACAAGTAGGGGCGGAGCGATATTCTTACCATATTTGCCACTTGCCACCTTACGCACCTTACGCACCTTACGCACCTTACGCACCTTGTATGGCTATGTCACTGCCTAGAGCACCCAATTTCATTCTTCTAATCCACAAGACCTCTCCAGCCTCATTATCTCTATAAAAACACATAAACATCTTTTAATCATAACACTTGAACCTCTTACACAGATGCATTGATTAATTGTTGCTGGATCTGTCGTTTCCACCAGTGGGAAGCATCTGTTAATTAATTCTTTGTTGTGGGCTTGACACTACATCTTGTAATATGTTCTGTGATATACTGGGGTTTGAACCCAGGACATGGGTGATTTGTACTACAAGGCACACCCCACTAATAGATTATGTTTTGGTAGTGATGCTACAGATGTTGTTTGTTGTTTTTTTGCCGGTGTATTGGCGACTCCCATCTCTGGATTGTGTCCACGACTGTTGAGACCTAAGAGGATAGAGAAAATCAACATCAATCAGTTGTTGACAATGGAAACACCAAAGACTCGACGAATGTCAGTGAATATTTTGTCAAAAGTTTGATGTTGTAATTGGAAGTGCTTTTGAGAAATATCTGGAGAGATGTAACAAGAATGGAGAGATCCTCAGAAGGAGAAGAATGAAGTTCTGTGATGTAGAAGTAAATGGAGAGGTGTGCAAAAGTGAAACAACGGAGGAAACCTGTATAGAAGTGAATGAATATAAAAAGGACGTGATTGCGTGAAAGCAGAAGAACAGAGAGGATATTGTGTGAAAGTGAAAGTAGGTAGAGAGAAGATGGTGTGAAGGAAAATGGAGATAAGACAAAATCTTGTGAAATTGATAAAAGAATACTTGAAATATGAAAGGGAATGAACAGATAAAGGAATCATGTGTGTATGGGAAAGAACATTTAGTCTTCCATACACACAATCTACCCAATATCTTCCACCTTCACATGATTCACTGTTTTCTGTTCTTTTACTTACAGACAATCTACCTAGTATCTTCTTTCAATTTCACATGGTTCACTCTTCTGTTCTTTCCCTACTCACAGTCCATCCTATATCTCCTTTCAGTTTCACATGATTCCCTTGGGTCTCTTCTTTTACCTGCAATCCACTCTGTTTCTTCTGCAATTTTACTCTATTCCCACGCGACTGTTCTTTTGTTTGCACACTGTCCACAATGTACATGTAATGTATCTTCTTTCAGTTTCACATGATTCATCTTATCTCTTTTTTCTTTACACTCAGTCCACTTCTTCCAATTTTACCTCTGTTCTTTTACTTTCAATCCACCCTGTATCTTTTTCAGTTTCACATGATTCCCTCTTATCTCTTCTTTTACTTACACCAATCCACCTTCTTCAACCTTCTTTCAATTTCACATGATTCCCATTAATTTGTTCTTTTCAATACACACAATCCACCGTGTATCTTCTTCAACTTCACGTGATTCCTTCTTATCTGTTCTTTTACTTACACACAGTCCACCCTGTATCTTGTTCAGTGATTCCCAGTATCTGTTCTCTGCAATTAATATTCCATTACAGCCAGCCACCCTTAATCTAAGAAATAGTTGTGCTGATATGGTCTTCAGCCACACAGCTATCAAATTAACCCAGTCAGAAAACATTATCTACTGAAAATGTCACAGGATAGGAACATAAAGTAGCAATAGAAATCGTAATATTTTCTAAAGCGCTATTTTAAAGCTCAGCGCAAAGCACCAGCTTATTCATGATTGCTACACTAAGAATTCAGTTGAGGATGGGAGGTATGATCATTTTGATTCAAGTGCACAGATGATATGGAGATGTTGTATCTGAAGAGTGCTTAACGTTAATGCTGTTTTTTCTTTTCGTCTTTCGGTTTTGTCCTTTTAGGCTCTTTGCTCAAGTTGTTTTAGCCGTATGTTCCTGTCCTGTGACATTTTCAGTTGTATATGTTTTTCTGATATGGGGATTTTTTGGACCTGAAGAGTACTTAATGTTAGGAATGTTTTTCTTTTGGTGTTTTTGCTTTTGCCATTTGAAGCTCTATGCTCCAGTTTTATAACCAAACTCTGCCACTGCACGTCCGTGCCTTAGTGCCAGGTGGTATCAATCCCAAGGATGGATAAAGGAGGAGCGTGATGCAATTGATCTTTGTTATCACACAGTGTCATTCCAACAGTAACTACTACTACTAAATCTTTTGAGTTCAATAATGTTTTTTACAATGATAGCTGTGTTGCTGTCCTGTGACATTTTCAGTGAAATATTGCTGTTTGACTGGGTAGAAGGATAGCTGAGTTGCTGTCCTGCGACATTTTCAGGTAAATATTGTTTTTTGACTGGTTTAGAATGATAGCTGTGTTGTTGTCCTGTGACATTTTCAGGTAAATATTGTTTTTTGACTGGTTTAGAATGATAGCTGTGTTGTTGTCCTGTGACATTTTCAGGTAAATATTGTTTTTTGACTGGTTTAGAATGATAGCTGTGTTGTCCTGTGACATTTTCAGGTAAATATTGTTTTTTGACTGGTTTAGAACGATAGCTGTGTTGTTGTCCTCTGACATTTTCAGTTAGATAATGTTTTCTGACTGGGTTAGAATGATAGCTGTGTTGCTGTCCTGTGACATTTTCAGTGAAATATTGCTGTTTGACTGGGTAGAAGGATAGCTGAGTTGCTGTCCTGTGACATTTTCAGGTAAATATTGGTTTTTGACTGGTTTAGAATGATAGCTGTGTTGTTGTCCTGTGACATTTTCAGGTAAATATTGTTTTTTGACTGGTTTAGAATGATAGCTGTGTTGTTGTCCTGTGACATTTTCAGGTAAATATTGTTTTTTGACTGGTTTAGAACGATAGCTGTGTTGTTGTCCTCTGACATTTTCAGTTAGATAATGTTTTCTGACTGGGTTAGAATGATAGCTGTGTTGCTGTCCTGTGACATTTTCAGTGAAATATTGCTGTTTGACTGGGTAGAAGGATAGCTGAGTTGCTGTCCTGTGACATTTTCAGGTAAATATTGGTTTTTGACTGGTTTAGAATGATAGCTGTGTTGTTGTCCTGTGACATTTTCAGGTAAATATTGTTTTTTGACTGGTTTAGAATGATAGCTGTGTTGTTGTCCTGTGACATTTTCAGGTAAATATTGTTTTTTGACTGGTTTAGAATGATAGCTGTGTTGTTGTCCTGTGACATTTTCAGGTAAATATTGTTTTTTGACTGGTTTAGAACGATAGCTGTGTTGTTGTCCTCTGACATTTTCAGTTAGATAATGTTTCTGACTGGGTTAGAATGATAGCTGTGTTGCTGTCCTGTGACATTTTCAGTGAAATATTGCTGTTTGACTGGGTAGAAGGATAGCTGAGTTGCTGTCCTGTGACATTTTCAGGTAAATATTGGTTTTTGACTGGTTTAGAATGATAGCTGTGTTGTTGTCCTGTTACATTTTCAGGTAAATATTGTTTTCTGACTGGGTTAGAATGATAGCTGTGTTGCTGTCGTGTGACATTTTCAGTTAAATAATGTTTTCTGACTGGACTAGAATGATAGTTGTGTTGCTGTCCTGTGACATTTTCATTTAGATGTTTTCAGACTGGACTAGAATGATCGCTGTGTTGCTGTCCTGTGCATTTTCAGTTAAATAATGTCTTTTGACTGGACTAGAATGATAGCTGTGTTGCTGTCCTGTGACATTTTCAGTTAATGTTGTTTTGACTGCGTTAGAATGATAGCTGTGTTGCTGTTCTGTGACATTTTAAGTTAAATAAGGTTTTCTGACTGGACTAGAATGATAGCTGTCTTGTTGATCTGTGACATTTTAAGTTAAATCATGTTTTCTGACTGGACTAGAATGATAGCTGTGTTGTTGTCCTGTGACATTTTCAGGTAAATACTGTTTTCTGACTGGACTAGAATGATAGCTGTGTTGCTGTTCTGTGACATTTTCAGTGAAATAATGTTTTCCGACTGGACTAGAATGATAGCTGTTCTGTTGTTCTGTGACATTTTCACATAATGTTTTTCACTGGGTTGAATGATAGCTGTGTTGCTGTCTTGTGGCATTTTCAGTTAAATAATGTTTTCTGACTGGACTAGAATGATAGCTGTGTTGTTGTCCTGTGACATTTTCAGTTAGATAATGTGTTCTGAGTGGACTAGAATGATAGCTGTGTAGCTGTCCTGTGACATTTTCAGTTAAATGATGTTTTTGACTGGGTTAGAATGATATCTGTGTTGTCCTGTGACATTTTCAGTTAGATAATGTGTTCTGAGTGGACTAGAATGATAGCTGTGTTGCTGTCCTGTGACATTTTCAGTTAAATAATGTTTTCTGACTGGACTAGAATGATAGCTGTGTTGCTGTGACATTTTCAGTTAATAATTTTTGACTGCATTAGAATGATAACTGTGTTGCTGTCCTGTGACATTTTGAGTGAAATATTGTTGATTGACTGGGTAGAAGGATAGCTGAGTTGCTGTCTTGTGACATTTTGAGTTGAATAATGTTTTCTGACTGAACTAGAATTACAGCTGTGTTGTTGTCCTGTGACATTTTCAGGTAGATAATGTTTTCTGACTGGACTAGAATGATAGCTGTACTGTTGTTTTGTGACATTTTCAGTTAATGTTTTTGGCTGGGTAGAATGATAGCTGTGTTGTTGTCCTGTGACATTTTCAGTTTAATGATGTTTTTTTGTCTGGGTTAGAATGATAGCTGTGTTGCTGTCCTTTGACATTTTCAGCGAAATGTTGTTTCTTGACTGGGTAGAATGATAGCTGATTTGCTGTCCTGTGACATTTTCAGGTAAATATTGTTTTTGACTGGGTTAGAATGATAGCTGTGTTGCTGTCCTGTGACATTTTCAGTTAGGTAATGTTTTCCGACTGGGTTGGAATGATAGCTGTGTAGCTCCTGTGACATTTTCAGTTTAATGATGTTTTTTGTCTGGGTTAGAATGATGGCTGTGTTGCTGTCCTGTAACATTTTCAGGTAAATATTGTTTTCTGACTGGACTCGAATGATAGCTGTGTTGTTGTCCTGTGACATTTTCAGCTGGATAATATTTTCTGACTGGACTCGAATGATAGCTGTACTGTTGTTCTGTGACATTTTCATTTAATATTTTTGAATGGGTTAGAATGATAGCTGTGTTGCTGTCTTGTGACATTTTCAGTTAAATAATGTTTTTGACTGGGCTAGAATGATAGCTGTGTTGCTGTCCTGTGACATTTTCAGTTAAATGATGTTTTTTGACTGGGTTAGAATGATAGCTGTGTTGTCCTGTGACATTTTCAGTTGAATAATGGTTTCTGACTGGACTAGAATGATATAGCTGTGTTGTTGTCCTGTGACATTTTCAGCTAGATAATGTTTTCTGACTGGACTAGAATGATAGCTGTACTGTTGTTCTGTGACATTTTCAGTTAATGTTTTTGGCTGGGTAGAATGATAGCTCTGTTGTTGTCCTGTGACATTTTCAGTTAGATAATGTTTTCTGACTGTGTTCGAATGATAGCTGTGTAGCTGTCCTGTGACATTTTCAGCTAAATGATGTTTTTTGACTGGGTTAGAATGATAGCTGTGTTGCTGTTCTGTGACATTTTCAGCTAAATGATGTTTTTTGACTGGGTTAGAATGATAGCTGTGTTGCTGTTCTGTGGCATTTTCAGTGAAATATTGTTTCTTGTCTGCAATGTCTGGGTAGAATGATAGCTGATTTGCTGACCTGTGGCATTTTCAGGTAAATATTATTTCTGACTGGACTAGAATGATATAGCTGTGTTGTTGTCCTGTGACATTTTCAGCTAGATAATGTTTTCTGACTGGACTAGAATGATAGCTGTACTGTTGTTCTGTGACATTTTCAGTTAATGTTTTTGGCTGGGTAGAATGATAGCTCTGTTGTTGTCCTGTGACATTTTCAGTTAGATAATGTTTTCTGACTGTGTTCGAATGATAGCTGTGTAGCTGTCCTGTGACATTTTCAGCTAAATGATGTTTTTTGACTGGGTTAGAATGATAGCTGTGTTGCTGTTCTGTGACATTTTCAGCTAAATGATGTTTTTTGACTGGGTTAGAATGATAGCTGTGTTGCTGTTCTGTGGCATTTTCAGTGAAATATTGTTTCTTGTCTGCAATGTCTGGGTAGAATGATAGCTGATTTGCTGACCTGTGGCATTTTCAGGTAAATATTATTTCTGACTGGGTTGGAATGATAGCTGTGTTGTTGTCCTGTGACATTTTCAGGTAAATAGTTTTTTGACTGGTTTAGAACGATAGCTGTGTTGTTGTCCTGTGACATTTTCAGTTAGATAATGTTTTCTGACTGGGTTAGAATGATAGCTGTGTTGCTGTCCTGTGACATTTTCAGTGAAATATTGCTGTTTGACTGGGTAGAAGGATAGCTGAGTTGCTGTCCTGTGACATTTTCAGGTAAATATTGGTTTTTGACTGGTTTAGAATGATAGCTGTGTTGTTGTCCTGTTACATTTTCAGGTAAATATTGTTTTTTGGCTGGTTTAGAATGATAGCTGTGTTGCTGTCCTGTGACATTTTCATTTAGATAATGTTTTCAGACTGGACTAGAATGATCGCTGTGTTGCTGTCCTGTGCATTTTCAGTTACGGTAAATAATGTCTTTTGACTGGACTAGAATGATAGCTGTGTTGCTGTCCTGTGACATTTTCAGTTAAATGATGTTTTTTGACTGGGTTAGAATGATATCTGTGTTGTCCTGTGACATTTTCAGTTAGATAATGTGTTCTGAGTGGACTAGAATGATAGCTGTGTTGCTGTCCTGTGACATTTTCAGTTAAATAATGTTTTCTGACTGGACTAGAGTGATAGCTGTGTTGCTGTCCTGTGACATTTTCAGTTAGATAATGTTTCTGACTGGACTAGAATGATAGCTGTACTGTTGTTTTGTGACTGGGTTAGAATGATAGCTGTGCTGCTGTCCTTGTGTCATTTGCAATTAAGTAATGTTTCCTGGTTGGGTTAGAATGATAGCCGTGTTGCTGTCCTGTAACATTTTCAGTTAATGTTTTTTAGGCTGCATTAGAATGATAGCTGTGTTGCTGTCCTGTGACATTTTCAGTTAAAAAATGTTTTCTGACTGGACTAGAATGATAGCTGTGTTTTTGTCCTGTAACATTTTCAGCTAGATGTTTTCTGACTGGACTAGAATGATAGCTGTGTTGCTGTCCTGTGACATTTTCAGTTAGATAATGCTTTCCGACTGGGTTAGAATGATAGCTGTGTTGCTGTCCTGTGACATTTTCTGTTAATGTTTTTTGACTGCGTTAGAATGATTACTGTGTTGCTGTCCTGTGACATTTTCAATTAATGTTTTTGACTGCGTTAGAATGATAGCTGTGTTGCTGTCCTGTGACATTTTCAGTAAATTTTTTTGACTGCGTTAGAATGATAGCTGTGTTGCTGTGACATTTTCAGTTAATAATTTTTGACTGCATTAGAATGATAACTGTGTTGCTGTCCTGTGACATTTTCAGTTAAATTATGTCTACTGATTGACTGGGTTAGAATGATAGTTGTGTTGCTGTCCTGTTACATTTTGAGTGAAATATTGTTGATTGACTGGGTAGAAGGATAGCTGAGTTGCTGTCTTGTGACATTTTCAGTTGAATAATGTTTTCTGACTGAACTAGAATTACAGCTGTGTTGTTGTCCTGTGACATTTTCAGGTAGATAATGTTTTCTGACTGGACTAGAATGATAGCTGTACTGTTGTTTTGTGACATTTTCAGTTAATGTTTTTGGCTGGGTAGAATGATAGCTGTGTTGTTGTCCTGTGACATTTTCAGTTTAATGATGTTTTTTTGTCTGGGTTAGAATGATAGCTGTGTTGCTGTCCTTTGACATTTTCAGCGAAATGTTGTTTCTTGACTGGGTAGAATGATAGCTGATTTGCTGTCCTGTGACATTTTCAGGTAAATATTGTTTTCTGACTGGACTCGAATGATAGCTGTGTTGTTGTCCTGTGACATTTTCAGCTGGATAATATTTTCTGACTGGACTCGAATGATAGCTGTACTGTTGTTCTGTGACATTTTCATTTAATATTTTTGAATGGGTTAGAATGATAGCTGTGTTGCTGTCTTGTGACATTTTCAGTTAAATACTGTTTTTTACTGGGCTAGAATGATAGCTGTGTTGCTGTCCTGTGACATTTTCAGTTAAATGATGTTTTTTGACTGGGTTAGAATGATAGCTGTGTTGTCCTGTGACATTTTCAGTTAAATAATGGTTTCTGACTGGACTAGAATGATATAGCTGTGTTGTTGTCCTGTGACATTTTCAGCTAGATAATGTTTTCTGACTGGACTAGAATGATAGCTGTACTGTTGTTTTGTGACATTTTCAGTTAATGTTTTTGGCTGGGTAGAATGATAGCTGTGTTGTTGTCCTGTGACATTTTCAGTTTAATGATGTTTTTTTGTCTGGGTTAGAATGATAGCTGTGTTGCTGTCCTTTGACATTTTCAGCGAAATGTTGTTTCTTGACTGGGTAGAATGATAGCTGATTTGCTGTCCTGTGACATTTTCAGGTAAATATTGTTTTCTGACTGGACTCGAATGATAGCTGTGTTGTTGTCCTGTGACATTTTCAGCTGGATAATATTTTCTGACTGGACTCGAATGATAGCTGTACTGTTGTTCTGTGACATTTTCATTTAATATTTTTGAATGGGTTAGAATGATAGCTGTGTTGCTGTCTTGTGACATTTTCAGTTAAATAATGTTTTTGACTGGGCTAGAATGATAGCTGTGTTGCTGTCCTGTGACATTTTCAGTTAAATGATGTTTTTTGACTGGGTTAGAATGATAGCTGTGTTGTCCTGTGACATTTTCAGTTAAATAATGGTTTCTGACTGGACTAGAATGATATAGCTGTGTTGTTGTCCTGTGACATTTTCAGCTAGATAATGTTTTCTGACTGGACTAGAATGATAGCTGTACTGTTGTTCTGTGACATTTTCAGTTAATGTTTTTGGCTGGGTAGAATGATAGCTCTGTTGTCCTGTGACATTTTCAGTTAGATAATGTTTTCTGACTGTGTTCGAATGATAGCTGTGTAGCTGTCCTGTGACATTTTCAGCTAAATGATGTTTTTTGACTGGGTTAGAATGATAGCTGTGTTGCTGTTCTGTGACATTTTCAGCTAAATGATGTTTTTTGACTGGGTTAGAATGATAGCTGTGTTGCTGTTCTGTGGCATTTTCAGTGAAATATTGTTTCTTGTCTGCAATGTCTGGGTAGAATGATAGCTGATTTGCTGACCTGTGGCATTTTCAGGTAAATATTATTTCTGACTGGGTTGGAATGATAGCTGTGTTGTCCTGTGACATTTTCAGGTAAATATTGTTTTTTGACTGGTTTAGAACGATAGCTGTGTTGTTGTCCTGTGACATTTTCAGTTAGATAATGTTTTCTGACTGGGTTAGAATGATAGCTGTGTTGCTGTCCTGTGACATTTTCAGTGAAATATTGCTGTTTGACTGGGTAGAAGGATAGCTGAGTTGCTGTCCTGTGACATTTTCAGGTAAATATTGGTTTTTGACTGGTTTAGAATGATAGCTGTGTTGTTGTCCTGTTACATTTTCAGGTAAATATTGTTTTTTGGCTGGTTTAGAATGATAGCTGTGTTGCTGTCCTGTGACATTTTCATTTAGATAATGTTTTCAGACTGGACTAGAATGATCGCTGTGTTGCTGTCCTGTGCATTTTCAGTTACGGTAAATAATGTCTTTTGACTGGACTAGAATGATAGCTGTGTTGCTGTCCTGTGACATTTTCAGTTAATGTTGTTTTGACTGCGTTAGAATGATAGCTGTTTGCTGTTCTGTGACATTTTAAGTTAAATTAGGTTTTCTGACTGGACTAGAATGATAGCTGTCTTGTTGATCTGTGACATTTTAAGTTAAATCATGTTTTCTGACTGGACTAGAATGATAGCTGCGTTGTTGTCCTGTGACATTTTCAGGTAAATACTGTTTTCTGACTGGACTAGAATGATAGCTGTGTTGCTGTTCTGTGACATTTTCAGTGAAATAATGTTTTCCGACTGGACTAGAATGATAGCTGTTCTGTTGTTCTGTGACATTTTCACATAATGTTTTTCACTGGGTTGAATGATAGCTGTGTTGCTGTCTTGTGGCATTTTCAGTTAAATAATGTTTTCTGACTGGACTATAATGATAGCTGTGTTGTTGTCCTGTGACATTTTCAGTTAGATAGTGTTTTCTGACTGGGTTAGAATGATAGCTGTGTAGCTGTTCTGTGACATTTTCAGTTAAATGATGTTTTTTGACTGGGTTAGAATGATATCTGTGTTGTCCTGTGACATTTTCAGTTAGATAATGTGTTCTGAGTGGACTAGAATGATAGCTGTGTTGCTGTCCTGTGACATTTTCAGTTAGATAATGTTTTCTGACTGGACTAGAATGATAGCTGTACTGTTGTTTTGTGACTGGGTTAGAATGATAGCTGTGCTGCTGTCCTTGTGTCATTTGCAATTAAGTAATGTTTCCTGGTTGGGTTAGAATGTTAGCTGTGTTGCTGTCCTGTAACATTTTCAGTTAATGTTTTTTAGGCTGCATTAGAATGATAGCTGTGTTGCTGTCCTGTGACATTTTCAGTTAAATAATGTTTTCTGACTGGACTAGAATGATAGCTGTGTTTTTGTCCTGTAACATTTTCAGCTAGATGTTTTCTGACTGGACTAGAATGATAGCTGTGTTGCTGTCCTGTGACATTTTCAGTTAGATAATGCTTTCCGACTGGGTTAGAATGATAGCTGTGTTGCTGTCCTGTGACATTTTCTGTTAATGTTTTTTGACTGCGTTAGAATGATTACTGTGACATTTTCAATTAATGTTTTTGACTGCGTTAGAATGATAGCTGTGTTGCTGTCCTGTGACATTTTCAGTTAATTTTTTTGACTGCGTTAGAATGATAGCTGTGTTGCTGTGACATTTTCAGTTAATAATTTTTGACTGCATTAGAATGATAACTGTGTTGCTGTCCTGTGACATTTTCAGTTAAATTATGTCTACAGATTGACTGGGTTAGAATGATAGCTGTGTTGTCCTGTGACATTTTCAGTTAAATAATGGTTTCTGACTGGACTAGAATGATATAGCTGTGTTGTTGTCCTGTGACATTTTCAGCTAGATAATGTTTTCTGACTGGACTAGAATGATAGCTGTACTGTTGTTCTGTGACATTTTCAGTTAATGTTTTTGGCTGGGTAGAATGATAGCTCTGTTGTTGTCCTGTGACATTTTCAGTTAGATAATGTTTTCTGACTGTGTTCGAATGATAGCTGTGTAGCTGTCCTGTGACATTTTCAGCTAAATGATGTTTTTTGACTGGGTTAGAATGATAGCTGTGTTGCTGTTCTGTGACATTTTCAGCTAAATGATGTTTTTTGACTGGGTTAGAATGATAGCTGTGTTGCTGTTCTGTGGCATTTTCAGTGAAATATTGTTTCTTGTCTGCAATGTCTGGGTAGAATGATAGCTGATTTGCTGACCTGTGGCATTTTCAGGTAAATATTATTTTTTACTGGGTTGGAATGATAGCTGTGTTGCTGTCCTGTGACATTTGCAGTTAAAGAATGTTTACTGACTGGACTAGAATGATAGTTGTGTTGTCCTGTGACATTTTCAGCTGGATAATGTTTTCTGACTGGACTAGAATGATAGCTGTACTGGTGTTTTGTGACATTTTCAGTTTAATGTTTTTGAATGGGTTATAATGATAGCTGTGCTGCTGTCCTAATGTCCTTGTGTCATTTGCAATTAAGTAATGTTTCCTGGTTGGGTTAGAATGATAGCTGTGTTGCTGTCCTGTACCATTTTCAGTTAATGTTTTTTAGACTGCATTAGAATGATAGCTGTGTTGCTGTCCTGTGACATTTTCAGTTAAATGATGTTTTTTGACTGGGTTAGAAATTAGAATGAAAGCTGTATTCCTGTCTTGTGACATTTTTAGTTAAATGGTGTTTTTGACTGGGTTAAAATGATAGCTATGTGGCTGAAGACCTTATTCGTGCCATTGTTTTTTAGGTTGGGGATGGTTGGCTGTTATGGTAATTGTGTAACTTATTCAGTCTGCTGTTCATGAACCATGGTAGAGGTGTCATTTGATGGCACATTCGTGAGAAAAGAGGAAATAAGTTGAAGGTGGGAGGTGTGCTTATTTTGATTCAAAAACACAGATGATATGAGGATTATTTGGATTTGAAGAGCGATTAATGTTAAGATTGTTTTTTTTGTGTTTTGGGTTTTCCTTGTAAACTCTTTGCTCGAGTTTAAAACACCTAGTCTTTTTGCCCTGTGACATTTTCAGTTTGATAACGATTTTCTAGCTGTGTTAGACTGATAGCTGTTTGGCTGAAGACCATATCAGCACAATTCTTTTTTAGATTAGGGGTGGCTGGCTGTTATGTTAATCCTGTAACTTCTTTAGTCTGCTGTTGTAAATCATAGTAGAGGTTTCATTTGATGGTGTATTGGATACCGTATGTACTTCTAATAGGTTTGCTTTTTTTCAAGTACACTGATAATATGGGAATTTTTTTTATCTGAACAGTGCTTAATATTAGGATTTTTTGTATTGGTCTTTTTTAGTTTTGCCCTTTTAAGACTCAGTTGAACATTGAATATATAGACTCGCTTGAGCATTGAATAGACTGACTTGAACGTTGAATATGTAAACTTGCTTGTGCATTAAATGTGTGTAGATAGTTGTAAAAGAATTTTTTGGGATAGGTGATGACCAAATGCATCACTTATTCTCTGTATTACATTTTTGGCATTTGGGTAGTTCATTCATCTTCAGCCTTTGAAGTCATTTCATTTGTTTTAGCTTCTGTGTCTTTGGCTTTCTGCTATGTAGCTTTGGTAAAACTCCATTTCTCATTTCTGTTTACATGCTTTCGTCTGTCCTGTGGCCTGGAACATGCACGTTCCTCATAAAGCTAGAGCTGAGCTTGTCAGCCTACCTCCTTCTCTGTTCCACAAGCACTTAAAATCTATTCTGTTCGAACAAGGTTTCTCCTTTTTGGGTTGGGAACACTACGTACTGATGAGTTTTCCTTGAAGTTGCACTTACCAAATTTTCATTTAATTATGTTATGTTAATTCTCCCTCAGTCTCACTGATGAGTCATTTAATTAGTTATGTTAATTCTCCCCCAGTCTCGTCTCTCTTAACATGTTGGTTTCTTTCTATCCATCTTTTTACGTGTGTCTTGTGCTGCTTTGCATGTTCTTTTTCTGATGCTGTGCCTTGAGATCGTCTAGGAATCCAGCATGCCATTTTTGTCTGTGTATGGTCTTGTCTTTTGTTTATCTTAGTGTCTTATAACAACTGTCTCTGTCACGACCTGTCTTTCTCACGTATAGAAAATTTTAAAAAATAAAAATTTCTAAATTTATAATTTCGTGAAATTGGGAATTTGGGGCTACTCAATTTGGTGACGGTAAAATTAGAGGGGATGAATGAACTACGGAGACCGTTGCCAACACCTCCCCGTGGTGGTCTCTGGGCATGCAGTTAAGGCAGCTGCTGCTGATTAACTGCATGGCAAAGATTGGCATTTTTACTGTGCATTTTTACTGTATATTGTATATGGGCATTTATAGAGCGCCTTTTTACTGTATAATTGGCAATCTGCTACATAATGTTGTATGAATTTGACAAAGCTGTAATTACCGTAATTTAAAATGTTTCCGGTAATCTGTGGATTGAGTGTTTCTTATGAAACCTTTGTCATCACTGTATACACCTAAACCCTATTCATTTTACATAATGAAGACATTGTTGACTTTCTAACTGACCTGACCTCATTCGACATGTCCTTACCTCAGTCACCTGACATGACTTGAGGTCAAGTTGTGGAGTGACATGACTTTGCGGCTTGACCTCGCCTCTTGGCTGAACTGGAAGCTTAAGGGAGTACTTCTTCTTCTAAGTTACATATGCACTGAGTAACGATCAAGAAAGAGGTGCCAAGGTTAGTATAGGCTTTTCTTGGCTTCTGTTGCACATTATTTATTGATACATGACGGACTGTAATACTTGTTTTCATGGGCATCTGCAGGAATTTTTATAGGGGGTGTAAAAATTTCTAGGGGGGGGCAAAAAAATTTTATGGGGAGCAAAAGGGCAGTTTTTTGCATAGAATGGCCGACTTACCCGACTTACCTAAATAATTGTTTTTTAGCATTGAAAGTCGTGTTGGGACTATTTTGGAATAATCATAATAATCAAGATTTTATTTTTGTAAAATATTTCAAAATCCATGGGGCCTCTGGACGCCCATGCCTGTTTTGTGCAATAAACAAATTCCAGCATTATGGGTAAGGATGGTGAAAGACAGGTTGGAATTGGCATAATAAGTTCAGTTTTAACTTGGAACAAATGATGTATGACAAAGCCCACACATACAAGTGGCCTTTTACCAGTTGAAGTCACTCTTCAGGTTTATAATCGGACTGTCGTTGGTTTGTTGTTGTGTGAATGAACTAGATAACTTTTTGTTACAGGTTGCCAATGTTCCGTATCAGAACACCACTCTGACTATACCATGCAACTGGAGAGACACCTGTGAGAGTAGGCTCAAAGAGACTTAAATCCATTTCGCACTCATTTATACCACAGACATGAAATGTGATTCTGTGTTGACAACATAACAAAACATTATGAAACAAGCAAGGCAGTATAATACAATTACATTCAGTCACTGAATAGAATATTACCATTTAAAAAGAAAGAAACCAATAAAAACGTGAAGAACTCCAGCACACACACAGTTCAAAGGCCATGAACCATATAATATGGGGTCATTCATAAAGGACATCTGCAAAGAGGAGGGAGGAAGGGGTCAACCAATTGTGAAGAAGGGGAGGGGCTATGCCCAATGCCAACATCTCATTTAGTCTTGGTAAAGTTGGCATATACAGTTACTTCAGCACAGCCTCTGCATTGAACACTAATTTCACACAACAGAGAAGTCTTACTAGGAGCTAATTATGACCTTTATGACAGAAGAACTCCACTGGCTCCCGCTTTCTGCCCGCATCCAATTTAAGGTCCTCATCCTTGTGTGTAAGGCTCAACTTGGTTTCGCTCCAAAATATTTATGTGACTTAATTCATCGCCCTCACTCTGCTGCTTCTCTTCGTCCTCTTCGTTCATCTGACCGCTTGGACCTCCTCGTTCCCCGTGTCAGGACTTCTCTGGCTCAATCTAGGTCTTTTGCCTCCATTGGCCCTGCTCTTCGGAATGAGCTTCCTCCGTACGTTCGTTCTTCTATTCTCTCAGGGAACGTCTCTTCCTCTTTTAAGTTTCTTAAAACTTGCTTTTTCTCTCGGGGTCTCTCGCACTGGGAGCGCTTCTGAATGGCCCTCCCGCTAGAAGTGCTTTATAAATATCCAAATACAATACAATACAATACAATAATTAGAATCCCTTTGCTGGAAACAGCATACATTTATGAAAGTACCCCACATCTCATGTCACATTTAGCCCTGAAAATCAACAAGGTAGCCTAATCTATACCTTAGTACCCTACTGGAGCGTTGACATCTGCAGAGGATGGAGAAGATAATGTCAAATGTGAACAAATGCAGACAAGGCAGAGCTCCAAACGTAGGTCATTTTTTGGTGGACGTTGTTATGTGGTCTACATACAGGTGTATGCTTTGGACTAGAATTCACACACGAAGAGTGAAAACATGAATGACTTGCTCAAAACTTCTTGAAATTAAGTTGTCCACTTCCCGCTACAGGACAGTTGGAATAAATTGCCAGTTACATGCAGTCATTTAATTCCTACGACCCAAACCAACAAGTATAAAATCACAAAGTCTTAGACATAGAGCCAGTGCAATGCAACACTTGGCTTTTACTTAAAATTTGATGACAGTGCCAAGTTGTACAGCTGGGTGACAACAGAGGTCATCACGTGCAAAGCTGGAGATTTGAACCCACAACTTTTGGATCAATACTGACTTTACAAGTACATAACACTGAAATCCAGCCACGAGGAGCCATATGCACACATTCAGAAATTCAGCTGAAAATTAAACATGTGACTGCTAAAAGCATCTGAATAAATTCAGTTTATCAGTCATAAAACTTCTACGATCATCCTTGTTACCACAATTACATTTACATGTCTCCAGCCACATTTGATCAATTTCCTCTGAGGCATAAAGCAACCGCTTGCTTACAACCAGATTGTAAACAATCGCCATTCGAACAAATACTTACGAAATTTTTAGATACAACAGTAAAACTGATTAGGATCGATAGTTATATTTAGGTTATAAATCAAGTGTACGATAAAGTTTTACAAGGTATGCAAAAATTCTCCAAATTCATCAGGCCACACTTTTAAAAGTCTCGATGGAAAATGAGATGGCTTAAATACCGCAACTTTACAGATCCACCGCCTTACTATGAAGCTAAATGAAGTTAATCAATATCAGAAATTGCATGGATATCACAATTCGCACACAGCCTCACACAAGACAAACGACTTAGTCAAACACAGAAACCGCTCTGTTTAATGATTTTATGCAATGATCCACATATTAAATATGACACTGGAAAAATCACCTAAACTTTGATTTGACCCTTTTTAATCGGACTAGTTGCACAGCCATATATATATATATATATATATATATATATATATATATATATATATATATATATATATATATATATATATATATATATATATATATATACTTTGTCCAGTAGTCTTCAATTCTGTCACATTTATTTGCAGAAAGTCATTGTCAGTCATACAGACATTGCTATTACCATATGGCTTGGCACATATAAATCACCATATATATATATATATATATATATAGTGATTTATATGTGCCAAGCCATATGGTAATAGCAATGTCTGTATGACTGACAATGACTTTCTGCAAATAAATGTGACAGAATTGAAGACTACTGGACAAAGGCACTCTATAAATTGAAAGTAAAGTTAAACAAAACATTAAAATATTCACTGTCCTACAATTAAATCTTTAATATGCATTTTCTACAAATCTGAGCTTTAAATTGATATCTGTACTTACTTTCTTTTAGAACAGACTTCAGTGTCAAAGTTATGAAGTCAGAGGTATAGTTTAACCCATTAAATTCCTGAGCTTTAGCAAAAACCATGGACAAAAAGCCAATGAGCATGAAAACATGCAATATGAGCCAACCCAAATTGTGTCTTTCCATTGTTTAATTATTACAGGAATCCTCAGCATTCTGCACATCTCTGAATACACAAGGTTTAAATTATTCCCTAGAGCTAATTTAGCCAATGTCAACTCTTTACATTTGGTAACGAAAAGCTTGCTTTTAAAATTGAATAATTAAGTCTAAGCTCGCTAAGACAGATTTTTAAACCCAATGCATGCTCCTTACCTCCATTTGCCTCTGCAATGAAGAAGTATAATTTGCCGTTGATTTTGTTTTGGCCTGTGCCTTACACCGACAATACCTATCAAGTTGCAGGCATAAAGTGGTAACCTTTCCATAAAGGAACACCGGACGATAATTGCTTAGACATATTTCCCAATCCGCACCGTTTGTAGCAACTTATGGTGGCTTTTTTCCTCTGCGAAACTGCGTTTCAGTAAGCCAAGGCAAGAGCAAACAATAACACATGCACTGTATGTATCCACACAGCCACTCATTTTCACACAAACACACTACCAATCCATGCAGTTCAGCTCATATGCAATGTCCGTAGAAAACTCAACAGTTGCCTTAAACACTATGGAATATTGGATAAAATCCATTTCCAAAACGACATGTAGTGTAATGGCATTCATCAATCCCATAACAGACTTTAATTCACAAACCTTTCATAGTCACATATAAGCAAAACAAGCAGTTTAATTACAACATGGCCTATATATATATATAATTATATATATATATATGCCTACACATATATATCGGTATATCTATGACAGTATATATTTAATATATTCATACCTAATCAGCTCAGTGTAATATAATTGGTGTGCATTTATATAATTAACGAAGTACAGGGAAAATTAGTCTCTTCATAAAAGCATGCTGTTACATATGATCAGCTCTTTCAAATGGGCTTAAACTAATTTACTTAGGTGACAAACAGGCTGAAACGAATGATCTTAACAGGTTTAAAATGGCCAATTTTCACAAATTTTTAAACTATGAAGGTCATAATAAATTTCACACACATTGGAAAATAGGCCTACATATTCAAATTGTTTTTAAACCATCTTAGGACAAGCAATAATTAATCAAATCAAATCAAATCAAATCATTGTTTATTGAAACCATCAATGTACATGGTAATAACATAGTTGAGAAACACGTAAATTAGAATGGCCTCAAGGGTAGGCCCTGAAGGGAGAAACTCCCGCTAATAGGGACACCTATTTGCAACGCATTATTTAAGGAAAATTTAGGCCCGCTTGGGTGCTACAGATAATAATTAGTCTTATTATCTGCATGATGTCAGATTTCCACGGAGGCCTCCTCCGCAGGGAGAAGGTTAAAGGCCGAACACTTTATAATACACGCAGAGTAACAATAATAATAATAATAATGACTTAACTAATCTTAACTAGGCATGGAGAATAGTAATAGAATCAAGAATTAACATTATCAATTAAGTATTGTCGTAATTTTCTTTTGAATCCCTGCAGGGTCCCAGTCTGCTGGAGCGAGGGGGGGAGAGCATTCCAAACTTGAGGCCCTGTAATATTGATTGAAAACTTACGGGAATTTAAATGGGCATATGGAGTGCGGTATTTGTAGGAGTTCCTTGTATAGTGGGAGTGAATATCCGTGCCCGGGTGAAATAGACTCATAAATTTTATTGGTAAGAGATGACGTGAAAATTTATACATGAAAACACCAGTTTGAAACTGTCCTATTTGATCAACTCTCAATAATTTATGTCTAGAGTAAATAGGACCTGTGTGGGAGCCCCATGGCGCATTACTAATAAATCTGACAGCCCTTTTCTGTAGAAGAAGTAGCTTCTGGAGACGAGAGCTATATGTGGACGTCCAAACCAAATTACAATAGGATAAGTAGGGATAAATGAGTGAGTAATATAACTGAGTGCGTATAGACGAAGGAAGCTTACTGGATGCCCGGTATATTATACCTATATTTTTTGCAATTTTAGAAGTGATACTTTTAATATGTTCGGTCCAGGTAAGGCTGTGATCAACAATGACCCCTAGAAATTTTGTACAGTTGACCTGTGTAATGGGGGTATTATTTATGTGGAGGTCTAGAGAGTTGTCAGGGGGTCTAACTTTCCTATGAGAGTGAAAGAGGATAAAAGCAGTCTTGTCGATATTTAGAGATAATTTATTACAGGAAAACCATTCTGCTACTCTTTTTAGTTCGTCATTCACCGTCAGGACTAATTTAGAATAAGATTACATCTGCTGCATCCAGATTACTATCATATTAATGCAATTTCTACAGATATTTATACTAAATATAAGCAAGTACAAGTAACTAGGAGGAACAGTATCACTTCTTTAAACAGAAAAGAAAACTTGAATTTTACAAATCAAATAGCCCTTTCAAAAATTTACGTCTGCTGCACCAGATTACAAGCTGGACCTCCGAAAAAAAAAATTCATAACAAAATAATGCAAATTTACACAAATACATAATATAGATGGTATAAATGAAACCAAACCTTATATGCCATACTTATTACTGGATATTATAAAGTACATGTATATAAACTAATTCACATCCCACTTATAGCTCATTCGCTCAATTTCATAAAACACTGCTATTTCTCTTAGGTCAAGGTTTGCCCTGAAATGTTTCTACATAGAACACCTGTTTAAAGACAACAGATTAACATTTACAGTTGCATGTCCTGCACATTGTGGTATAATCACAGCAACTTCAGGTAAAATTAATATGGCCAATAAATGCTCTAAACAAAGGCCTATTCTACATGAAATTTTCTATTATTTTGAGCATATATCCTGTCTACCACTGACTAAAGCCTTTTCTATACAGAATTTTGCACACCTTTTTGAGAATCACACAAGCAGTATTCCTTCCCAACTAAAATCACAACTCTTAAATTGTTTAAAATCACCAGTATTGCCAATCTTATAACCAATTGTCAGCAAAGTTCCGGTAAGGGGTCAACAACAGGCTGCCCAGCCACACGCCCCAATATTTCACTCAGATGTCTTCGAGAGCTCACTTTGTGAACAGCAAGCACATATACCTTTTCTGTTTACACAAAAGACTGTGTATTTGTACATCAATGTACAAAGCACTTTCTATGTAATTTATACATATGTATATATGAACTTTGTAAACTGTGTATTTACACGAGGGCATGCTACAGAGCTTGCAGTAAAAAACAACCAAAAAAGCAGGAAAGCATATCTGTAGTTTCTAAAAACAAACAAAATTTTGGCTTGCAATGTTTTAAAACATACAGCTACAACGTTTTTGCACATTTGCGATATCTAAACACAAAATAGTGATGCCAAGTTTTTACATAATAACTTGGTTTGGCTTATTCTCCAGAAACAAGGATAGGGACACCAGCATTACATTATGCAAGTAATGTGAGTCAAACATGTCTCGGTGAGTCAAACATGGCAGTCCCAGTGGCAATCAGTGTGCTGTGATCACCAGAAGAACTGGCCAACGGAATTTCTGCAGAGTGGTAGCAATGGATAAGGACTACTGCCGACAGGATGGGATCGGATTCAGTAGTTACCGGCAACAGACAGCTGTGGTGTGATGAGACTGACTGCGTTTGGCGGCTCTGTGTAATCACCATTTAAATAGACTCTGAAAAGGCAGAAACCACTAATTTAGAATTGCTAAACAAAGCAGTTTAGTACAAAATTGCATATAACATTCTCATAAAGTCAAAAACTACTAAAGGCTTCAGATGTACGTAGGCATATATAAGTATGTAACATTGTTAATAAAATGCAATTATGCATTGAATATCCTCAAAATGTTTTATTTAATATTAACTAAAACTGAAACTAAAGTTACTAATCATAGCTAACACTCACAAAGTAAAAATATATAATGTTCAGCTGAAACTGAATGAATAACTGAAACATATTGTTATATAATCATATGGTGGCAACACGCAGCTGCTTCATATCAATGCCCCTAGATTTCACAGTCAACATATCAAGCAGCTTTCATAATCGAGGACAGCATGTGACAGAGTTAAATTGTAATTTAATTACACTTCGAAGCTATCTTTGCATAAAAAAGCCGACAGTCGTAAACATAAACTTCCAAAAAACCTAAATCGTGGGAAACAACTTATTCACAGACGCTCAATTAGAAAATGTTGTGAAACAGAGGTCAGATTCAGTTTCAAGTCACATGTCTGTACATTGGGAATATTCTTTTCGCAGTATGTTGTAGAAACCAGCACAGTCAAACTAAATATAACTACCAAGATGACCTTTGATAGCAGTCAAGTTAAGTGGTCCAACCTTTACTATAGCACTAAACGGTGTTAAACACAAAAAAATAAATATACAATAATAAGGAAAGAATTAGTGTGATGTAATATGACTGGAAAGCTCAGTTTCTATCCAAAAGTCTGAGAAAATTGCAGAACCATTTTGCACCCAGAAGACCCAAACTTCAGAAGATCATTTTCTGCTACCCATAGAGCAAATTCCCAGACAAGCTGTGGACTAACTACAATTGATGCATGTTGCAGTTTCGACCATATGCCAACAGACATAATCTGTCCTCCGGCCTAGTTTAAGATGACTAGCTGCTCTAACAAGACGCATTCTGGAGCATTCTTTAAGACAGTGGTCACCAACCCGCGGCTCGCGAGCCGCATGCGGCTCTCGAAACGTTCTGTGGCGGCTCTTCAGAACTTTCCAGGAAATGACATTTTCTCTGTGACGAAATAAAATTGCGCTAAAAATGGCCTTTTTCCGTGTTGCTTGAGCTAAAAATTCTAACAGATCTTTGTTTTCTGTGTCAGTCCATATAATGATACTATATATTAGAGCTTATGATTAACGTTAGCGGCTAATAGTGCCAATTGCTAGTATTTGTTGTGCTCTTAAATTCGACCTAAAACCATGGCGGCTCCCAAAAGTTGCTAAACTTCGCCATTGCGGCT
This sequence comes from Allolobophora icterica, assembly GCA_963556255.1. Classification (NCBI taxonomy): domain Eukaryota; kingdom Metazoa; phylum Annelida; class Clitellata; order Crassiclitellata; family Lumbricidae; genus Allolobophora; species Allolobophora icterica. Next base: position 46,265,343 of record OY744606.1, on the reverse strand, counting down.
CCCAAAGGTTGCTAAATTTTGCAATGCGGCTCCTCACTGAAAAAAGGTTGGAGACCACTGCTTTAAGACATACTCTTATCCCTTGAAGCACTTCAAGGTTTGCCATGGTGTACCTGTGCACTGCTCTGATACATGGATTTTTCAAACAGAAAAATGGACTATCTGAGTTTTCAACAATATACTTGCTAATATTTTGTCAATTAATTATTTGATACTAGATGCTTTTCCCATCCCAAGATGGTTGAAAAAGAATTTGAAAATGTATTTTCCAATGTGAGTCATTAAAAGAAAAACATAATGTAAGAAATTTCTGTTTCTTTACATTATTAATTGCACAGTAACGCTACCCGAATAATATCGTTCTCGGATGCTTGATGCCAGCTGGCGAAAAGTCAGGAAGATCTTTGCCCATCCTAAGAGGGTTTAAAAAGAAGTTGAAAATGTAATTTGGCAGTTTAAACCTGTTAAGCTCGTTCGTTTCAGCCTGTCTGCCACCTAAGTAAATTAGTTTAAGCCCATTTGAAGCTGTTAGTTTAAAAAAGCAGCCCTTTACGGTAAATTTACATTGAATGAAGTAAGAAACGAACGTCTGTTCAAATCTCGAAATTTCCGTTTGTTTATATTATTAATTGCGTATTCCTGCTACCCGAATAATATCGTTCCCAGATGCATGGCCCCAGCTGGCAAAAACCATGAAGATCTTTGCCCATCCTAAGAGGGCTTAAAAAGAATTCAAAATGTAAACTGATCCATTTAAACCCATTAAGCTAATTAATTTCAGCCTGTTTGCCACCTAAGTAAATTAGTTTAAGCCCATTTGAAGCCATTAGTTTAAAAGAGCAGGTCTTTATGGTATATTTAAATTTATGCTGAACGAAGTGTGACAACACACGTCCGTTAGAATCTCGTCATTTCTAAACAGTGACGTCATTTCTCATGAATATTCATTACTTGGAAGCTGCCAATGAGAGGAGTGTAACAGAAACTGTTCACTTCTTTCGAGACATTTCTCTTCTATGGTGTTATTATTTCCTAAAACCAAATGTGTCAAATCCACCTCTAATTTAAATTTATGCTAGTGACTATAGTAAACTAATTCATTCAACAAATACCAAAATTAAGTAACCCCATTAACTTACATAATAACCGTTGTACGCCTGTCTGTCTGTCCGTCCCGTAACAAACACTATATTGTGACGTCACTATACTGCCGCCTTGGCGACGGTTGTCTTGACGACGGCTATAGGCCTATAATATGACGTTATTGTTATCACTGCAATAATAATTGTTTTTTATATACCGTGATTTTTCACGGGTTACAGCTAGTAGGACCATAGATGTAATCGTACTACTACAAAGTAATATGACGAAATGTGAATAAGTAAGTATAATGACCATACATGAGTTTTTACTATTTCTTTCATTGTGGTTTTCATTGTGCATTTCGTTATTATTAGTACAGTGAGTTTTCATATCAGTTCTGGTTATAGTTTTGCCTCTAGAGTTTTAGTCTTATTTTGCTATCGTTATTGATCAAGGTTTAACTACAGCCATAAAACCTAAAAACATAATTAAGCAAAAGGGAATACTGAAGTGCTGAAACTGAAAAATTACCTTATATGAAAAAGGAATTTTCCTGCAGCTGAACCACCATCCCGGTTTGGGACAAACGTTGCCTCAGGGCCAAGTGACTGGCGACCGGATGGTGATCGCACGGGAACAGTCTCCATAGAAAACACCTTAGCACCTGAAAAACACCAGCACCTTTACACTGTCAGAAGAAATTAGGTTAGCACCAGAAACCCACCACTAAGCAATATATGGCTATTGTCCTTTTAAAAATTTTCTATCTTAACATGGCGGAAATGGCAAACAACCTATCTTTTAATGAATAATTTAAACTTTCGTCTTTTTATAAACACCCTAATACAGGCATGGGCAACTTCTTTTAACGGAGGGCTGCCTTAAGATTTTAAGGGTAGCTCAGGGGCCGCAAGCAAATCGCGGGCTAATTTTTGCATATTCATTGCCCAAGAAAGTAAGACAATATTAATTTTATTAAAACTATAACTATTGCGATATAACCGTTACGGTTAAATTTATGTTAAACTAAATGAAGAGAATTTTTATTATGAAAACATAATTATCCTAACTATGGTACCTACAGTCCTACACTACAATAAAATACTAAATATGTCATAAGTTTCTTCAGTTAAAAAATACATAAAACTGTTAGTGTACAATGCATCCAGTTGCTTGATGTGCTATATTTAATGATTATTGTGAAATCTGACACTTCTTCTAACGACACAATTTATCCAGTATGGTTGCTTTAATGTTCGAAGTGGCAATTCAAATTTCATTGAAAAGATTAATTGTCATTTGTTAGTCTGCATCTGCTTCTGCATTTTGTTATTTTCATCTTTGAGAAGAGTTACTGTGCTTGGAAACAGTGCAACCCTTTTCAGGTCATGAAATCTAAGTAAAGATGGCTTCAATAGTTTCGAACCTGTCCACTCTGTGGTCTTGTTTCATGCAGAAAGTACTTACATGATGAATGAGTAGTGAACTAGTTGACTAGACTAGAGGCCAGATTCTTAATAAATAAGAAATAGATGTTTTAATGTCTGCCTACGTACAGAGATCCAAACATTCATGTAGGGCCGGATAAAAGTGCCAGATACAATGCTAATATTAAAGACATGTCAAGGGCTGGTTGAAAAGTCCCTGGGGGCCGGATCCGGCCCGCGGGCCGTATGTTGCCCACCTCTTCCCTAATATAACAAATAAGGCTTCAAAGAAATTGTTTGTACACAGACACTTGCATGAAACATCAGATACTCTATTTAAGGATAGTTTGATGTCATTTGGCATACTGATGGACTCAGGTTAAAAGAGCAACCATTATTTAAGTAAGTAAGTAAGTAGCCTTTTAATAATGCAAGTCAAGCACACACATTTTACAAAATAGACAGTTCATGTGAAATTTTACTGTTGTTGGATCAGGAAAAGCTCAATGGCCGACCAGCTATTAAGCAGCTACTATGGGCGCTTCTGAAGTTCGAATCAAGATGGTACATTGTTTGAAGAATGGCAAGTTCATTGGTAGCCAATGATGCAGAGTTCACATATTAGAAGTATAGTGCCTGAGAGTTCACATATTAGAAGTATAGTGCCTGATAAGACTGCATCCGCGACATTCTTGTGTTGCTGGAATCTTTAAAGTCCAGTTCTGAAGGCTTACACGAGAACACATGTAAATTCAAGACTGTTCGTTTTTAGTTGCAACCAACCACGTGGCAGCTGCCATGTGGTGATGATTGTAGGTGATATTAAAATCATCCAAAACTCGAAAATTCCACGCGGTTGACTTCACAAGCATCACAGAAGCAGACTCAGATGCAATATACCCACGAATAGACGAGACATTTGCAAGCAAACGGCTTAAAACCCAATAAAAGTACAAATTGTTTGCAAATCAAAACTGGTGGGGACCGGATGTTCTGCCAGTTGTGTTACAAGATTTACAGAAGCAACCAAAGGGACCTGGTTGGATGCCTATGCCAAGCCAATGGCTACAATCTTTGCTGACCATACAGGATAATATAAAGTCACTCCAAGGCTGTTCAGCAACTCCACAAAAGACGCCAAATTGGATGTGCAAGACACCGCAATCAACAGTGTCAGATGCCGTGTTCGTGTCATAGAAAGTAAACAGCATCACATGTCTGATACCAGTAGTATCACAGATATAAGAAGTCAAACTGTGCCATCAGTACAAGACTACACCACACCCAAACAGTAGAAAATCTACCAAAAATCCTTTTTCAAAAACTTGGAAAGGAACATAAGTTGAGAGAAAGTAGTTTTAGCATTAAAAAATTTTTAAAAAAATTATAACTATGCTGCACATTTGTGGCTACAGTTTGCAATACCTGTTATTTGGAGCCAGTGGTTGATTCGGTCAAGAAGTGTTCGTACATCTTCGTATTTTGCGGGAACGCTGGCAGTGGCAAAACCGACTTGGACTGGAGTGAACGTTCGATAAGTAAGTCGAGCATCTGGTGCAGGTGTTGATGTCGGGGCACCATGATGGATGACGAAATATGTACGAATTATGTTCAGGAAGTTGGTTGTGCGCTGCCCATGCTCAGTGAACGAACCTCTTTCTTCTGATGAAACATCTGAAAAATGAAGCAGCATTCATGTTGAACGTACAGGTTCATGTTCTTGCAGGCTGGGCAGGCTATTTTCTGGTGTTCAAAGTAATTTTCTCACTGTGTATTCTAGAATTAATTTTCATAGTTGGGTGCACTAACAAGACTAACTTACAAGTGTAGAACCAAAATTTGATGCATGTTTAAATAAGATTTAGATGACAATCACCAACAATTAAAGAAACATTTTTTGGTTCATGTGCAGTAATTCAAACATATCATCTGCAAATTCTTTCCCACTTCCAAACAGTTTTTGGGACACTCTAAAATGTCTGGTGACATTACATTAAACATTACATTACAAACATACCAATAGCCACTTCAACGCACAAACATAATGGTATGCCGACAGCAGTAATAACAGTCCCACTAACCCATCTGCTGGTTATAACAACAAGGGTGGCAATGATGCTACCAAAGATGATGATAATGATTATGGTATGGTATGGTATCTGGAAATTTATAAAGCACCTCTCACAGTGTGAACTATTCAGAGACGCTCTCAGCGTGTGAGCCTCACGGAAACAGAAAAGACTGTAAACAATGAAAAACAGAAAGAATCCAGCAAGTAAGATCCCACGCAGTACCAAGGGAAGGGAGTTCCATAAGGATGAGCCCGCAAAGGAGCAAAACTGAGCCAGAGCAGAACTCACCCAGGAATGAACAGGTCAAGCCGATTTAGAGAACGCAGGGGTCGAAGAGAATAAATAGAGTGGTTTGCGCATCAGGTTACAAAGGTAGGCTGGAGCTAAGCCCTGTTATGCCTTAGAGACTAGCGTTATGATCTTGAAGTGGATACAAAGGGAGACAGGAAGCCAATGCAAGACATCAGTCATGCAAGTAGAGATGGAGCAGAACCGAGAAGAATGAACAATCAAGTTCGCAGCGGCGTTAAGTACCGATTGAAGGGCAGAAAGACGGACCTTCGGAAGGCCTACCAATAAAGAATTGCAATAGTCAATGCGGCAACAGATAAATGCATGGATCATGGCTGACGATAAGGAAATTCACGACAGTGATGACAATGAGAAATGTATCATTACATCTTGAACGGCGATTCCTTAATGTACAGAAGTAACCATTACTTTTCTTAATTTTAATACTGATGGTCTGTACGTTGGTGAATCGGACTCTCTGTTGCCGGGCAACCCATCGTGTTGCTCGGTCCATCAGGTCAGCGTAAAGTTCATAGCCTTTGTTTTCCTTGTTGCGGTTTGTTCGGCTTGGAACAAAATCTTGATAACCTGAAATTCATCAACAAGAACCAATGAAATAAAACAAGTCTTAACACATGCCAGTCAGTCTCCGTCTGCACAAAAAAACAGAACCATTTCAGTGAATCAAGAACTTCTCTGTTACAGCATACACAGAGTGTGAGATAATTTAAAATTATGACAGCCACTTTAAAGCTATTGTGGAAAGTATGTCAAAAGCTGCAACAGTCTCTATGCAAATCACCTTCTGGAATACGACTGGATTTAAGCCTTGATGCCTTTATCATTACACAGGAGGCTTTTAAACTGTCATAATTGCAAACTGTAGGGGTTTATAAAAGTTTAAAATCTGCCCAAGAATTTACAAAGCACAGTGCAAATTAGTTAACACTTAAACGACGAGCATGTACTAAAATGTATGGCAAACTAATCCCTCTCGTCATTAAAGGGTTAAGATGAAAGACAGGGTACCAGAGTAAAAATTTCATCTTAACTGAATTTCGTATCAACAATCAGACAACAGTAAATGTCAGTCAAAAAACATTATGGTCACATGACTTGCTAACAGACGATGCCCACGCATGGACATGCACGTGCACAAGTATTGTGATTACAGCTCAGACTGCTAAAACTGGAATTAATATTACACAGATAAGTTACCGGTAATGCCATTAAAACAATTCTGGCAAGAATTTAAAATAAAATTTACAATATTGCAAGTGACAGGCTGCAGTTCAGACTGTGACCAGTACTGTAGAGAAATCAACTATGACCTCACATGTGACTGCTCTGCGTGCATGGCCATCACATGAGCTGTCTTAAATAGTGAGTTTAGTAGCTTCAGCCTTCAATCTGATGACTTGGTTGCCTGGAACTCTACAGGTAATCACTAGGTGAGAAATGCAAGTTTGTGCTGAAGATGCACTGCAGATAATACTGGCCCATCAAAAATAGTTTAGAAATATAGTATCAGTATTAAATTTCATACCAATTGATTCATATCCTTCCATTGGACACAGAACACTGTAGATTCTGAAGGCAAATGTCACTTGTTTTGTGTCTCCTATGTCCTCTTTCCAAAATGTGTCTTCAGCACGGACCACGCTATCTACTGTCTGCATCCTCACTGTCTCGATACCCACAATTCGCCCTTTAAAAACAGTTTCAAACAGTAATAACCTAAGCAATAATATCAAACCACTGTAAGGCCTGATAAAAAAAACACCACAGAAGAAACGGCTATGGATATCTTAGATTGCTGAAAATAAAGCATCTAGTCAAAATCATCAATCAACCTGGCATTAAAAAAACAGAAACCATTCATTGAAGATCTCATCAGTATAACTTGAAGTTTGTGTATTGAGCCTGATGATTTTAATTAACAATTACTTAATTTTCAAGTAATTATATTCTTTCACTGATGTGTATTAAAGATCGTAAATGCTTTATGTCAAAAAGTAGAAAATTCTAATCAAACCTGCACATGTCATTGAAGACAGCTGTTCATTCACATGTGTCAACAGCATTGTAAAAGTTTCTGATGGACGAGCAGAAAAAGTCTGACACTGAACAACTTGTGTTGCCTGAGTTCCCCGACTTGGACTAGGTATGACTTTTGTCATATACCAAAACCTGGATATGAAAACAGTTGCATAGAACTGAAGTATCCATATTGTTATCACATATCCTTTCCAAAAGTCACAGTTTAGGGGTCATCCATTAATTACATCAACAAAATGTGGGATTTGAAAAAGTTTGACAATTCTTGACAAGGGGAGGGGTGTTCAAGACAAATTAACGTCAACAAGACTTTAATCGAAGGGCAACCAAAGATTCAGATAGTGTTTATGAGTGATCTATTTCTTTTTTGTTAGTAATTTAATCAAACGTGATATTTTCTTCGTTTTATATTATCTTTTTTTATTGTTTCCAGATTAAATGAGAAAATGCACTGCATAATCTCTTAAATGCAAATATCCTGGGTTCTTTTTGAAATCTTTGGAGGGGGTAATTTTATTGACATTTTTTATTAGGGGGTATTTGACAGTTGTTGACAGGGGGAGGGGGTCAAAAACTGCATAAAATTTGTTGACATAATTAATGGACAACCCCTTAAGTAGAGTGCTTTAAGGCAAAATACCTATACCACTTCTGAATTTCAGCAGAGTCTCATTATATTTATTGCTTTATACCAATGACACTGCTGAGTTTCAATGTCATTGCGGAGTTCAACTTAAGTGATGTTTCATTGCCATCGTCACTATTATTGTCCATCAGACATCAACCTATGTCAAATCACAGATGAAAAGAAGATTTTTCCAAAGTAAGACAAGAGAAAATGAAAGTCTACATAAGGCTGGAGGTTACATGTACCAATCTAGCATTCCCTTCTCAAAAGTTCTACCGGTAATGCTATGGGCATAGCTTGGAGAAGCTGATATCAAGCAAGTTATATGTCAGAGAAAGAACAACCTTGGGACTCCAGAGGATTCTTGATAAAATACAAACGTCACCCAAAACAACTTCTGATCTACGTTCATTATTTTTGAATACTGAACAAGGCAAAAAATCTGATATAACATTATGCATAAAAGCCTATCCAAAACATTTATTAAAACAAACAGCAACTAGGCAGCATAACGGTTTTACATATTTCACAGATTCATAACTCACCTGAGACCTCTCATGAAGGTTGTCATTGGAACTTTTCGAAAGGCGCTGCTGTCTGAAAAGATTTCTTTATGTGAAACACCGAACCATGTAACAGTTTCACAGGAAACGAGTTGGACATCAGCATGCTCCACTAGCCAGGCATTTGCACGGTTCAACAAGGAACTACATTGCAACACAAAAGCAGACAATGACATCCCTAAAAGTTCTACAGTAACATTCTGAACATATACTCGGCCAATTAAATAGCATTAATAGCAGTAGTGAGTTACAGTTATCCAGAACATCCATTGATTACAAATGCTCAACCTGTCAAAAAATCAAGATGTTCAAACCTCCTTCAGGTCACGCTGTGCAGAATTGAGAAACTGGTGTTCATCTGACAAATATGTCCTGCTTGCTTTTATGAAACAAGCAAATCAAAGGTGCGAATCATTTTACGCAAAATATATTTAGTAATTACCAGCAATTAGTCACTTTCAGTGACTGGCTGAGAGGCAGCCCACCTTACCCAGCACTTGCCTTTCAATCTGCACATATTATTTCAGGACCCCATTTGCAGACCCAAAATAGGATAAGGACAGTTAGCTCCAGACACTGTTCACACTTCTGACTAATATATACTGGTTCTGAGGGCTCTTGGGTAAAAACTGATGTACTGGTAACAGTAACAGGAAACAAATTTATAAAAGAATTATAGTATACATGTATATACTAGGTATATAATTATGTATGTATGATGATGCTTAGTATAGCACCTTTTAAGTAGCTCACAAGTGGCTATCTAACTGAGCTAAACAAGTATTCAAAGCACAACCTTTCAATACTAAAAGGCATAATATTCTTATATATATATTTGCACACCTGAATTTTTCATATTCATCTTTTCCAATGAGCCTTTTCTTTATCACTTGAGGAATGAAGTCCATGTAACTCAACTTCATGCTGGGTTGACCATATGAGGCCACTGAGGACACGCTTGGACTCCCCCACGCCAAGAACCCAGCCTCGCTTTGATCGCTCGGGAGGGTCGAATATGGAGGTGGCGCTTCACCACTGGGGCTACCAGCAGGAGGAAAAGGAGACTGTATATCAGCAAATATGTTGGCACTCATTGTGTCAAAGTGTTTTAGACACCGTTGTCACAGATCGCTCAACAACACTTCCGGACTCCTGTACAAATCATCAAAAACATATCACTGACAGACAAGTACATACAAGGCATTGTGCAATGCACTGATAATCTCCTCTGCAAAGAAAGCTAATAGCAATTTGATGCAGAAAATTAAAATGCCAACAAAAATGTTGTTAAAACTAAACAGTTTAAACCCATTTCCATCCATTTTATTTAATGCTCATTTAATTTAATGTCTGTCCGTTAAATTTACTGTCATTCACTTATGGTTCCATCTTTTCTTTAAGATTCATGCATAGCGGAGGTCCGAGTCCAGTTGCCAGAGAGAGGCAGAGCAGCTGTTATAATGGGTTTTGCTGAGGAAGAGAAAGCGCTTGGAAGGCAGTGGATCGACTAGAAAGGCAGAGGATTGATTTGGAAGGCGGGGAATCGACTTGGAAGGCACATAAATCATAATTAATGTTAGTTATGATGAATATTTAATGCTATATTTTGTTTATTAATTATGCCAGTTGTGTTATTAATGTTATAAGTGTTTGTGAATAAACGATAAACAATCTCATAAATCATGCTAATGAATTATATATTATTAAAATAAATAATTTATATCTTTGTGATGGCTTGTGTATATTATGCTACAAAAGTTCCTCACATCCTTGGAATGCTCTGCCTATGATGAGGGATGGTTTTCTACTTCAGGAGTGGAGTTAAATTTTCTTAAATTTATAGAATATCGCAGGATTCTTACCGTAAGACTGAATGGGTGTGTTTGAATAAATGTGGTTCTATGTTCATGAAGTAAAATTTTGTGGACCTTGGTTGCTGTTACCCAAACTTGTCCTTAACTTAGAACTTTTAACATGAGTGAGAAGCACTTTTAAGAACATATAGCAATACAGAAATTCCACAAACATATAGCAATTATTTTTCTAATATCATCATTCTGCTATATTCCCTTTCATCCAATTCAGCATGAGCTTATATGAAGGCATTTATTCTTGAAGTTCTACTGAAATGGCCTGTACTGAAATAAACTTAGCTGTCACACAAGCAAGTTCATGGGAGACAAGTCAAGTACCACTGAACATCATAAAAACATAATCATAAAGTACAAAGTCCTATCACTTACCTATAACACACTCCAACACTCTCAGCCCTCCTACCTTCATCAGTCATATACAATAACTCTACTCAAGTCGCTCTTCTTTTGTCCTAACCCTCCTTATAGGCAATACAGAAATACACTTCTCCAGTCTCTACCCCTTTCATCACCTCATCCCTATCATTTATAAATCACTCCATAGCCATATAGAAGCTCTGTCCCTCCGGAATTTATGCAATAAACAGCAGAGGTTTACATCAGTCCAATAGTGACCAGGCACCAAAATACAATGCCCCGACTCATATAGAACAGAGTGCTGCGACCTACCACAGTCCACTACTTCTGCTTAAGTAGGTAAGTAATGGTTCAATAACACAATATTCAGGGAACTATTTTTAGAACTAAACTATCACTACACCTAAATGTTCTAAAAGTCTAGTCTGAAATATGCTTGTCTTAAATAAAGTCTTATATACGCAAAAGTTATTAAGCTTGCTGCACCACAATTTCTTTACTAAGGACTTACGAGACATAATTTCTGAAGTGTTTCCGTTCTAGGAAGAGTAATTTGACAATTATTCCGTCCCACGTTTTAGCGCTATATGGTGCAAGATTTTTATACGCTATTAATTCACTTCATTCACTTTGCTACTAAGTATGTAACTTACTTGAGCAGAAGTAATGGACTGTGGTAGGTTGCAGCACTCTATTCTATCTGAGTCTGGGGCAGCCATATGGTTTATTTTGGTGCTGGGTCACCATTGGACTGATGTAAACATCTACTGAATAAACTTAGGCCACAATTATGACAAACCGTCTGCTCCATCCAACAAACTCATCAAAACTACACCTCTAGCAATCTTTGTGCAGGTCTTTCAAAACCGAAAACATTCCTTTTCACAAATCCTACTTTGATTCCTATTCTTGCCCTTGCCTTTCTCCTCACTCCAATTTAAACATCTTTTGGGGCGCTGTGGAATTATCGAGATTACAATTTATGGAAGCGGGCTCCGCGATTAGCCTTGACAATAATAACACAGACAATTTCTAGAGCGCCGTAACGCAACCATGCCGCAACAGGGGTGCTGTTCAGATGCCATCTACTTGATCTTCTGCCTTACAATCGTAATCTCCAAAAATTTATAAAGTGCCACTTGAAAGCTAAGTGCAGGGCACCAGCTTATTCATGGGTGCTGCATCGAGCCAGATGGGTTGTCCAAAGGATAGTCGAAAGGAAGTCCGAGTCTGGTTGCCAGAGGGTCCAGATCAGGACAGAGGGCGGAGAAGCAGCTAAGGCAGGTGTTGTTTACGTCAAGAATTGGAAGTTGGAGGATCAGGTAAGTCGGGGTAGGAATTCTGAAGAGGTGAGACTTCAGTTTTGAGTGGAAACCTGAGGGGTAATAGACAGAGAAGTCCAAGGATGATGGTGGGTGATTGGCAATGATGATGGAGAAACTGGAAATTTGAGGAATTCAGAGGGAAGATCGTTCCAGAGTCATGATGCAGTGCAGATATGGAAGACAAGCAGGACTGGAACAAGAGTAGAGCAGTGCCAGAGATGCCGAACCATGAGGTTAGTCAATGATAACAGAGGCCTGTGTCAATGATGTCGAATGTGGCGGAGATGTTGAGGAGACAGAGGCGGGATACTTGCTGATGGATGACAGCAGAGACCGGTTTATTGTACAGAGAGGCAAGTAGAGTTTCTGTAGAGTGGTGTTTAGTGAAGCGCTTTGCTCAGTTAACTTACACAGAAAAGAAAGACTGGAAATTAGACTGTAGTTAGATAAGTTTTTCTTGTCAAATTTTGCTTTTTGGAGAAGGGGAGTGATGAGAGTGCTTAAAGGGGGTACGAAATTTGGTAATACTGGAAACGGCGGTCCCAAATTATAAAATCGGTATGTATTCACATATGTACGTATGCATGTATGTACATGTGTATATATGTATGTATGTATGTATGTATGTACATGTGTATATATGTATGTATGTATGTACATGTGTATATATGTATATATGTATGTATGTACATGTGTATATATGTATGTATGTACATGTGTATATATGTATGTATGTATGTATGTACACGTGTATATATGTATATATGTTCATTCATTCCTTCATTTGAAGATTTATATAGCGCCCCTTCAAGGTAACTACTCAGAGGCGCTCCCGACACCATCACGTTCATATAAGACAGTTTTCAGATTTGCAAGAAATAGGCCAGGGGTGGCCCCAGGGCACATGCGGAGCTCTAAGGGAAGTCTATTCCAGACTGCCGGGCCCACCACTGAAAAAGCTCGACTTTGCATAGTCGTGGAACGACCAAATGGAACTAAAAGTACCCCTTTTCCCGATGAGCGGAGGGAACGTCGGCCTTGGGCACCTGAAACTGTGCAGCAAAGCTCACGAAGGTAAGCAGGGGCAGGGCCCTGACAACATATGTATGTATGTATGTATGTACATGTGTATATATGTATATATGTATGTATGTACATGTGTATATATGTATATATGTATGTATGTACGTGTGTATGTATGCATGTATGTACGTGTGTATGTATGTATGTATGTATGTACGTGTGTATGTATGTACGTGTGTATGTATGTATGTATGTATGTATGTACGTGTGTAGGTATGTATGTATGTATGTATGTATATACGTGTGTATGTATGTATGTATGTACGTACGTACATGTATCTTTGTATGTATGTATGTACGTGTGTGTGTATGTATGTGTGTATGCATGTGTGTATATATACATACATACATACATATATACACACATACATTTCTTGTCTTTATATTAAATTCCTGTGTGAACCCATTACTACATACCGATTTATTTAATTTGATAATTTGGGACCGCCGTTTCCAGTATAACCGGGTACCAGTACCTCCCACTTTTTGGACTGGAGGTACTGTACAGGGGTACAGCAAAAGGTAGGGACCTTTTAAACAATGCCCACATGGGAGTGACATTTCTATATGAGACCCTTTGGGGTCCATAAAAAATTAATGAGAATACTGGCCAGTGATGGGCACTAAACTAATTTTTTAGTTAAACTAAAACTATTTTCCAACTAAAAAAAATAGTTTAACTAAAGTTGGCAACTGATTTTGGAAATTAGTTAATTAAACTAAAAAAAGTAGTTAAACTTTTTCCAACTATTTTCAACTATTTACGACAAACATTTTCACAATAAAAGACGTTAAGTGAACTATAATAATGCAAAGCGTCAATGACAATTTCACCTTCAAACTATGCAATGCGTACTGTTCTGGCATACAGTTACATGATTGTGTACTGTAAGTAGTGTATGAATTTGAAAACACAGGCTGTTAATGCTAAAACCATGCAGTGTTAAAATGTTTTTTTGCTGACAGTGTTCAATGTTCACTGTGGAAAAATAGTTGCATATTGGTGCTTTTTTAGTTAACTTTTTAGTTAGCAACTAAAATTTTTTAGTTAAACTATGGTTTTAACTAAACTATTTTTTTAGTTAAACTTCTTCCTTAACTAAAATTTTTTAGTTAAACTAAAAGTTAGCAACTTTTTAGTTAACTATTGCCCATCACTGATACTGGCAGGGTAATATGGTCAAAATGGTCTCCATGCGAAAAGAGAAAGTGGAGAAGAAATTGGTACTCCCCACTTTTTAGGCCAAAGTTACGCCCCTGTTTGGGAGTGTGAATCTAGAAGATATCGCAATAAGAAGCGCAGGAATGAGATTTTGTCTGAGAAGAATGAACAGATGGTATCAGCAATAGAGTGTGAGAGAAGGGAGCTGGACAGTGAGACGAGATGAAGAAGAGAATTGACACTCTCCACAGATTTGGAGAAGCTAGAATGGATGAGTAAGGAATAGTATTTTTGGCAGCAGTAATGAGTCGGTGACATTTATTGGTGACTGATTTGAGGGTAGTGAGGGCTTTTGCCTTGAGGAGTTTCTTGTTTATAAGGAAGTTTCATGTCTTAGTCATGATAAATATTTCCTTATTAGTGTTCCATTCTCTGGTATTCGGTTGGTCCTATATATAAGCATGTCTGTTGTAAATATTCGATAAGATCTTGGTTTCCTACTCGATTAAGTTTCATGAGTAGGCCTAATCTCCGTTATATTACATCCTTGATCTACCACTGGTTATTACTTAGCCATGAAATCAGTATCAAATATATCAATTACCCACAAAAAAGCGATTTGTTGAAAATTGTTCAAGTTAAAAGAACCTCTGAACAAAACATAGAGTTTACCTCACAACTATTTAATCGGTTTATTTATTTATTTCTTCATCAAATCACAAAGAAACGAAAACGGTACTCAACTTTCATGGCTTCCACCTTCGAGTACATACAGCACGGAGAGTCAACACGCAATGACGTACCTAATAATTATTAGCAATGTGCTTACTGTAGTCTATGACTCTAAGATCTGTGACTGTAACACCGTTCTTCTATTACCTCGTTGATAGCACCTCGTTGTATACATAGCATTACCGCAATAAATCTGCATTTTCAAAAGAAAACAGCAATGGAATCGACTGCACTCTTTCTTTTCCTAGCTCAGCTTCACTTCCTTCCTTCAGAAAGCGGCCCAAAACTCACTATTTCTCCTTGGTTTTCAAGAACTTGGATAAAATTATAACTGCATCTTCTCCTGGCGGCTGACTATCCTGAGATTCCCATTTCGGTATGACCGTGCGCTCGTTACAAATTTAATTAATTAATATTAATAATGAGTTTTATTTGAAGTATTGACTAATCTGCCTTGCAGTCAATATTTATTTTAAGTATTGACTAAGCAGGCCTACTGACTAATCTGCTTTGCAGTCAACATAATTTTTATTAGGCCTAACCGTCACAGCTGTCTCTGTTACCAAATCGATCGAGGTCCGCGTTAGTAAAACTGCTGACTCTGTCTTTAAATAGTGTGTAGCCTAATCCTATCGCGTTCGTGTCGACGCAGGCCTACTGCCTAATCTGCTTTGCAGTCAACATAATTTTATTAACCGTCACAGCCGTCTCTGTTACCAAATCGATCGAGGTCCGCGTTAGTACCACTGCCGACTTTAAATAGCGTGTAGCCTAATCCTATCGCGTTTGTGTCGATGGGAATTTATGGAATAAACGAATAATTAATTGATTCAGTTGAATAACCACGCTTCTATTTCCTGATACTAGTTTAAATGTAACGAATGAATGGATGAATAGGCCTACTCGTTTATTGATCATCAGAGCTGACATAACACAACTACATGGGTAGCCCTTGCGATATCGAAGGAACGTTTGAACGAGCAGCTTGCACGCCCGTACTTTGTCATTGAGCCGTCCGTGTAGAATTCCAGCTCTCTCTCGAGCATGGGCGTATTTGGGGCAGTGTTGTGCACAAGACCAAAAATCTAAGACCAAGACTTGCAAATCATGGTCCAAGACCGAGACCAAGACTGCGTGGTCCAAGACCGAGACCAAGACTGCATGGTCCAAGACCGAGACCAAGACCGCATGGTCCAAGACCAAGACCGAGACCACGGCCGCATGGTCCAACACCAATACTGTAAACGCCATTCTCGATTTAATTGTTACATAATCCATCATTCAAATCAGATGTTTATTACATTTTCTAAGAACTAAATCACACAAGGTTTTGTCCCCAAGTTGTTCCCTGTGAGGTTTCATGAAGAGTCCACTACAGTTAAACACCCTCTCAACAGATGCAGATGTTGCTGGAATGCAAAAAAACTAATGATTGTAAAGACCGGCAAATATCGACAACAATATTTAACAAATACTCCACAGTCCACTCTCGATCCCACCCAAGGCCGAGACCAAGTCACATGACCGAGGCCAGACGCCTGAGACCAAGATCGCACACCTTTAAGACCAAGACCAAGGCCGGCACATTCAAGACCAAGACCGCATGTTTTCGGTCTTGAGACGGTCTCGAGACCAAGACCGCGGTCTCGAGACCCCATCACTGATTTGGGGGGTTACGGGTTCAAACCCCCAAATAAATTGCAAAATACAGTAACACGACTTTTCAAAACTGACACCGTATTCTGCGACCATGTCCAATGGAAAATCCCCCAAATTGTTTACTGGCCACGCTTCTGCTCTCGTGCATCTGAAGATGATGCTCTTCGATCGTCTGTCAATGGTAGACTCAGTCAGGTTCCTGAAACAATTTCGATGACCGTTGGCCACAGTGTCCATGGCGGATGTGCTTTCTAGGTCAGTGCAGAAAATGGAACCTCATATCAGTTTAGATTTTTACTTCGACTTCATTGGAGTCATTTAAGACCTGACTCAAAGACACACAATTCAAGCTGGTGTATAGGCCCTACTGATTACTGAGCCATGTTGAAGTTGTTTAAGCGCCCTTGTAACGGCGCTGTAGAAATTGTCGTATTCATCATCATCATCATCATCATCATCATCATCATCATCATCATCATCATCATCATCATCATCATCATCATCATCATCATCATCATCATCATCATCAATAACGGCACTATATTATAAATGTGCACGATACTGGACTGTTTACTTATAAATGCAAAAAACATTTATCTTATCGCACACAAAACAACATTGTTGGGGTCAGCCAGGTCCTCCAAGTTGCTGCTGATGGTGTTGGAAGAAAGCTGGCTTATTTCTTCATTCATTATTTTTGTGTATAGTGAGACTACTATTATTAAGATTAAATGTTGACTAGGTATCAAATGTGACGCCAGGGGTCAAAACCCGTCACATGTCGGTTTCTGACCTTTTTATTTAGTCATATTCTACAATTAATCTGCTTCAAAATACTTTTTACAGAATGAAAATTTCTTTTTGCTAACTGAAGTTATGCTCGTTTGATTCTTTCATTAATATATAGTGAGAAAATCGAATAAAAAATTTCGGAATATTCGTGTCATCAAAGTCCTCAGCAACCATTACTTGATTGCACTACAATTTTGCTGGGCAATAAAGGACTATTATCCTGTGTTGAATAAAACAAACGGCATTAAAATCAGATTACTACATTGCAAATTATGGCAAATTCATAGGCAACTGGTTAATTGAAGAATGTTCAATATTTTTACCCCTCTCGCCTATTTCGGCTTCTAGCTCAATATCTAGGAAGCGACAAGCGACAGGGTTTTGAGCCCTGGCGTCACAAATGATGGCTCTAAAACATTGTGTTTAAAACTTGTCCAAGGTCCAAACATAGTTGCTCCTGCCTGAGAGGATACCCAGATTTGCACACTCCACTTTGTATCTGGTTAACATGATTGTTAAGCTGGTGCCATAATAACCAGTGCTGTTTTCTAGAAAAAAAGGTTCCAGAACTGAACAATAAGTTCCGGAACTGAACAAAAGGTTCTGGAACTGAACAATAGGTTCCAGAACTGAACAATAGGTTCCAGAACTGAACAATAGGTTCCGGAACTGAACAATTATGGAAGAGCTAAAATCCCGAGAAAAACGGGATTAGGGCTTGCGAGGGGTCTCAATAAACACTGAAAACAGTTTACAACACTGAAATTGTGATTTACATGGAATCAAAATTATGTCCTCACCTTCACTACCTGTATTACTGTCACCAACCATATTACACCACCTTGGGGAGGGGGATAGAGTAATGGTAACACTCATGGCCAGAAGAGCAGCAGTACGCGGTTCGATTCCCGCAACCCCCTCGGGCGGGCGCCTTGTATGGCTGCCATAACGTGTGTTTAGTTTAGATACTGATAATTGTACCGTCATGTCTCAATGTTATCTTACTGCGTTTGTCGGTTAGAATTAATAAATAAAAAGATTATTATAATTATTATTATTTCATAGTTTCACCACACCACAAACCATGTTAAAAACTGATGACGAGCATGTGTTAATTGTATCCTGTAAAACATGAGCATGTACGTGTACTGTGACCGGTATGATACTATACATCTTCAGGTAGGCCTACTAAAGTTTATGAGAGTTAAAATATTTACAGTGGGTCTCCTAGAGTTGTAGATCGGCATAAATTAACAGTTGACTGTTAATGTGTATGTAGGATTGTAGGTATGTAGTGTGAGTGATCTGATACTCTGACAGAAGGAAACAGGACTATAAAATGCAGATGAATCAAATTCATCACAACAAACTTAAGCTTCACTGCAACTGAACATATTTACAATTAAAATAAACACTTCCATGCTACCCTTTTGTCACTGTTTAAAGCCATGTTCTGACATTGTTTAAACTCGGCAGGCATAATTTTTACAACTGGTCACGCTGCAGAGTTAAGCTAGATGTTACACACAACAAGCAAGTTATTTACTTTTAAAAGCACATTAAAATGCAACACAAGCTGAAGTGAACTGAAACTGCTCATAGAAGAGCTCCAATTCCTTTCAGTGCTTGCGGCTTATCATACACAAAACTTCAGTTTCAAAATTTCTTGGAGAAGAAAAGACGCACACAGTGAATAAGCTAAATGGTGAAAAGAGACATGTCAACAGTTGGTTTTCTGTTTAATTAATTGGCATTTTACATGTTGCCCCTCATATTTCAGACTGTGTAAACTAAGTTGACCAAGCAATAATATAGCTTATAAACATACTCACTAAAAAAATTCTGATAAACTAGTCCCGATTTGTAAAACAATAATACATGCTGCAAACATGTTTTAAAAGCTCAACTTTATCACAAACTACACAGTCGTTCAGCAAAGTTTAATAATGGCATATTTTGACCCTCTTCTAAAACAAAACCTTTGAATCCACTGATTTGAAATCTGATTTTGGTGATTAGGCTAAGACTATGTTGCACACTTTCAAGATTGTGAAGATGAGAAAATATAACAATGAATAAGCAAACTGACTAGAAATAAGCAAACTGACTAGAAACACAAATATGTATACTACAAATTCTTGGAATTGGTTAACCTTTTGCATGCCACATATTTTTAGCCCTTATTCTAGCCCAAAACAGATTTTTGTGGTTTTGCTTCATTTCACCCCTCATCAACGACCGATAGAGTTGAAACTTGTTTATAAATGAATTTTGAACTAGTCATGTGGAAAATTTATAAAATTTGACATGCGAAATGTGATGGTGTGGCATAAATGTCTCACCACACTGTCTTTCTACAATTTTGTAGGCCTAAATAATAATTAATGTTACTAATATAGTGTTGCTTCAGCTATGAGTACACCACATTTATAACTATAGTCAGACAAACTCTCCTCATCATTGCTGGTTTGGCAAGTAAACCATCGTTTTTTAATACACCTTTGCTTCTTTCAGCACTCGCTTTGCCATCCAAGTGGTACAAAAATTTCCAACAGTGATTGATATTAGGTTGGAGTAGTCAAACTTTATCTACAGTTATGTAGTGTATGGTCAGCAGCCAAAGAAGTAACACTGCAATTTAGACTTGATGCTTTATCTCAAACTTATTTCATGGAATGGAAGATCTGAAGCCAAGCAACACCAGGTAAATGTCATCCAGTAACTATTGTTTTTACTGGAGGATGATAAAAGGTATAAAATCTGCCCGATACAGCTTTTTTTACATCTGGGCATCATTAGCTTAGTATCACCTTAATCATCATTTGAAAAGTTTTATAAATCATTAGTATGAGTGCTATGTACACTTGTACACTGTACAGTGTTGTTGGTCCTGCTACCCATCAATGCACGAAACGCTTAAAAATTAACTCCTCATACAACTCAAAATTGCTGAAAATCAAATGCCAACTTTCATCTACGTTCACAATCGTGGTCATTAACCACGATTGTAAAACAAAAATATCTTACTGACTTTCAGGTCTGACCTGTGTGTAAGTCACCAATGGGAAAATTATAGCTGTCACCATGATGAACAGTGTCCTTAATTACATACAAAGGTTCTCTAATGTCAACTGCTTTAGTAAACACACCTATAATGTTGCAATTCTGTGCCTGTGTGGAAAGTTTCCCATTGTTGCAATTTTGTGCCCGTCGCATGCATAGAGTACCTTAGGAGACTGAAATCAAGAGGAAAATGTGAACTGAAAATGTTCACTGGTTGCCAATGAGAGGTCAGATTACTGTTTATGAATTGTTACAAGATCATAAAATGGAAAGTTCCAAAACTACACTGGTCGAGCACAGGAAAAACAAACTATTCCAGTGCACTGACACGCACAAGCAAAAACTAAACTATTCTAGTACACTTGAATAGTTTACTTTGCTTGTGCTTGACCAGAGAGTAGTTTGTCACACGGGTTTAAGAACAAAATATTAAAACAAAATATATTCATGACAAAACAGCTCAACATCTTCAAGTAAAACTGATATAAAATGGGTAATATGTTGAAATATGAGACATTTTAATTTTATGCTACTGGTAACACCCAGCATCCTTACCAGTAAAGAATCTGAAACTGCAATGATGGTATCTAATGCACAAGTCAACAACATGATTGCACGCACATGATGGCATACCAAGAATTGGTGTGCCATAAGTTTCCAGTCTGCCGAGTCAGATAAAATTGACTGCATGGTTTGACAGTGAACTGCAAAGTTCAAATGACCTTAGCTTGACAATGAACTGCCAAGTCCAGATGATCAGAGCAGTGTAACCTAAGATGAAGATGCAAAAGATTTAAAGACAAACAATGAAATATTACCAAGAAGACTAATATGAGGTAAAAGTTAAAGAAATGTCAGAACTTTGGCTTGACAAGAACACTGCATAACATCATTGTGTATGTTATTTATGTTAAGTTAACCTGCATGTATGCAGCACATTAAAATTAAAAATACACATCTTAACAGAAGTATGTTTAACAAAGCAAAAGCAAATATGCTGACGCACTTCAAATGTACAATGTTATGCTCATAATGTACACAAAACTAGGATATGGAACATCAACTAAATACTTCACTAACTTAATAAACATTTCATTTACATGTTGCAACAGACCGCAGTCTATAAGATACTGCTGTCAAACAACCTGACTGGTATGACCACCGATGTTTGCAACACACCTTACACTTAAACTAATCTGCTATTACACTGTATCAGCTCTCAGAAGTGGTCATCTTGAACTAAATCTGCCATTAAAAAGCTCAAATCTGCTGTTACAATGGGCCATCGTACTAATACTCTCAATTGATTTATTACTTAACCTTTTACACAATATCGCTCTTTAAAAGTATCTGCTCTTACTACTCTACTGCTCAAACTATCCAACCTCCAAACTCTTTCCAATCTATTACATCTGCCTTCAAGCTGCTTGTCTGGTATTTCAAAAGCCATTTGGTTGACCTGTCTTGTTAGCATCTTGAAAGATTAATCTTTCTAACTGGACCTCAAAACTACTTACTCTTTTTTGAAGTCTTTATTCAACAAGTTAACTTCACACTTGATAAATCACAAAAACTCAGAATCTGCTTTTCATTACTGTAACATATTAGGCTGCACAATGACCTCACAAACCATGTTGATTTATGGCACGAATACTGAGTTACACCAGAGAGTTTCAGGTTTTTGGACGAAGTTTAGCATAGCACACAGCACGCTTTGTAACACCAATGCACAACATACAACAATGATAGCGCAGTTTAAAGCATTGAGTTAACTACCGGCAACACTTAATGTGAACTGAGTTTTGTGTACAGTTTTGCAGTGCGAGATATTTAGCGTATATATTTAGTGCGCTTACTTTTGTTTCACGTGTATATGTATATATGATAGATGTATAACGTTTAGTCTTAGTGACACGCGCGGCCGGCCAATCTCGGCAGCGGCGCGCTATATGTATATTATTAGAGTTCGCTTAGGCGCACAGAGGACAGGTGTGTCAAGAGGCGCGAAGAATTATGCTGACTAGAGAAGTTTAAAATTCGAGTGTGTTCGCTGTAGTAGTGTGGCTGACTAGTTGAGTTGTAATCGAATTGAGTTCTGTCTGTTTGTTTCTTATTAAACTAGAAGATATTAAACTGTGTTGCTGATTAATTCAGGTTATACTTATACGTAGAATTAGTGTTCAAAAGGTGAACGTTAAATAGGCGTTAAGTACGAAGAGAACAAGGATTTAATCAGAAGGATTGTCAACGGAAGGATTGGGTTGACACTCAGTATTACATTTTCATGTTAGTGTATTGAGGCTGACCTGCACCCAGCATATCTCTGGGTGCAGATCAACATTGAGCTTCAAAAGAAATGCTACAACCAATGATGTTCAATTATATTATCATTTCATTTGCCACTAGTTTAGTTCTCAGATGGTTAAACGATGTTTTCTTGGCCGTCATCTGAATTTTCTGGCATTGTGCCATTCATTTTGGTGTTTTCGGCCGTGTTGTTTGCATCGTACGCAGCCAGTGAGTTCCCATCGGGGTCACTGATATTGCTGTTCATGTTGTTTTGAAAGTAGGGCAGATGGAGCAAGCAGCATAAGAATCCACCAAGAAGCAACATTGCTCCACTGACGTGGAAAGGTGCATCATAATTCTGAGTCGCATCTTTCACAATGCCTAGAAAACAGGTTCCATGTTTATAAATGCATTGATATTTTAAGAAATTATTAACAGTAAAACACATTATCAATACTAAAACACTACTTTTAATTTGTTTGATTGCCATCATTCAGTACCACAGGTACATAACTGGTTTAATTGCTGCTATTCAGGAATGCCACAGGCGACTGGTGTTCTTCAAAAGCATCCTTTTCCACTTTCATGATTTGTGGTTTTTTCTGTATTCACCATTGTCATAATATGAGGGTGCCAGTAGGGATGGTGGCCCCAATAGATGTGTTTACACCCATCTTGGTTATCTCATGTGATTTTAGACTGCATTGCTATTTCTTGCACACAATATCTATTGACCTTTGGTAATTTTCTACTTAAACAGATAACAAAGTTAACATTTATGCCCAATTTCTATGCTTAAAGGGTAAATTTTGGACTTCAGTTGGTGTCCAGTGCAGTATGGATATACTCGTAACAGCAACAATACAGCGCAGAGACTTTGAGGCAACTCAACCATGATGGTCTGAAGATGAAGCACATTGTAAGGTAGACTTTGTTTTTGCTGAAAGATTTGGTGACCGAATAAATTCCAGCAAGTTGGCTTGTCACTACAGCCGGCTTATGCTTCCAGTTCAACACAAGCGGCCGACCACACAAGGCAACAATTGGAATACAATTTGGGACATAAACATCTGCAGCCTTGATGGTAAACATACTTTGATTGTCAGCACAATCACCAGCCATCATCTTCACTCCTAGATGTAGTTGAGACATGGCATCAATCCGTCTCTTATGCTGCGTTACAGATATCTGTGCCTACAAGTTACCGTATCGTAGATGCCCTACGCTATAATTCTGACCTGCTGACCTCTCGGTCGGACGTGCAGCAGGATCATAGTCTTCCTCTGAGCAGATCTGTATGCAAATATCTGAAATTTGGCATTGATCACATTCGTTGCCATCTACAGACCTGTGGATCTTGACCACTGTCTTCAGTGTTTATTCCAGAATCTGCATTCCTCACTTCAAACTTGGTCATCTATAGTAGGCAGCTTGTTGTGACAGGAGATCTTAACATCCACATAGAGGATCCGGGATGCCCTTGGGCAAAGCAGCTGAGACAGTTCATCACTAGCTCTGGAATGAAGCAGAACACCATCACTATGCCTAGGCTTATGCACAGTGGTTGTCTTGAACTGTTAATAACTTGAGATGACTGCAGCCCGGTCACAGTCACCATTCAACCTCCGTCATTCTCTCATGGCCTGCAGAACTATAGCATTCTGCACCTCCACTCCTGCTCGCTATCAGCTAGTTCAAGGCTGGCAATCTAGGCCACAAAACCTTCCAAAGGAGCCTGCTCGACAGTTATCTTTGTCAGCTACCTGCACATACCTATTTTTCCAGCGTAAAATGTTTTACCTGTATAAAACCACACTTAGATCAATCATCAACCGCCTGCTTCCACCACATTTTGTTTGCATCAGATGTAACCATCTCACTCCATGGTTCGACTTGGAGTGCCAAGTGATTTGCAGAAGAGTTAAGCGTGCCAAGCAACTTAATAGATGAACAGGGCTGAACATGTGAACAAGGGACATTGTGAATGGATCTGGCTTCTGAGGAAAAAAATCAATTCTTCCAGGACAAAGATAGGAAAGCATGGGAAAGCATAACTGCCTGTCACTCAAAGGACAGCCCTTAGCTCTGGAATGATATGTTAGCATTTCAGGGTAGCTCATGCAAGTCACAGAATCCTTTGTTTAGAGCTGAGGGTTATCTGCTCTGTGTGACCTAGAAAATCTATGATGTCTGCACACAGAATTCTTCAGCTTCACCCGCATATCGATCAACACCTTGCACTTGGATCAGTTCAAAATGGTGATTGGAGAAGAAATGAACACATACATCCTGCACATTCTGCTTCTAAAAAACCGTGTGCACATGAATCTAAACCAACCTTTTTCCTTTATGAATTTATTGCTGAATGGCTGCCTTTCCTTGTGCAGCTCTGCAATGCATCGGTGGTCAAAAGAGTTCTACCATCATATGAAAACCACGCAATAGTTTACCTTCACTGAAGAGACTGGGACTGAATCGAGACATCAGCGACTGCCAGCCAAACTTGAACCTTACATTTCCGTTATAGGTTATCAGGACGGTTGTGGATTGGCAGGTGGTATGCTACCTAGAAGCAAGTAACATTATGCTGAAACTACAATCCGAAAAGGACATTCAACGGGACGATGCTGCTAAAACTGAACTTTGACATCTGTGACACAATTGACTCTGGATGTGACAGAATGCTTGCCCTCCTTGATGGAAGTGCTGCGTTTGACACTGTAGTGATCAGTATGTCATGATGATACGCTGATCAAGCATTCCAGTACCTCATATGGAATCAGTGACCTTTAGAATGGCTCACGTCCTTCAAGAACACACAAATGATGATGGTGAGTATGGGCTTAGACTGTACGGCTTACACACCAGTTCCGCTCAGTGTACCACAGGGCTGGGTACTCGCGCTGCTGCTCTCATCACTGCTGTGGTTGCAAGGGTACATCAGTATGCTGATGACATTCAACTGTACAGAGCTTGCCAACCATACGACACACTTGCCTTTGTAATCTATACAGAATACAGCGGCAGAAGTACAGTCATAAATGTCTTCCAATCAGCAATCCGACAGTGGTGCAGGCACACACCAGATGTGTGCAAAGACTGATGACAAAATGATTAAGTGGCGATTTCCTCAATGTTACCAACTACTTGTTGTCACTTGTTGTGACCTGGATGTGCTGCTGGACGTAGAACTATCCATGACTGACCATGTAAACTCTCTCTCTCTCTCTCTGCAGGTCCTGCTATTATCAGCTGTGTCTGATATGGGTGATTAGGAGCAACCTGTTGTTTAGTAACGTAGAGAAGAGACTTTTATCTTGAAATACAAGTCACACGTGTGTTGTTTCAGTTAGCTCTGATCAGGAGACATTATCAAACTGCCTCAAAACGCACTTGTTTAGGTCAGTTATTAATATGTGCAGCATCTTTGAGAGGTACTTGAATGGCACCACGGCACCGGCAGGCTTAAACAAATTGGACGCATACCCTTCCGTCTTCTCCCATCCCCACCGGTCCCCTGTCTGCCACTCGTAGTCATACACTCAAAATTACTCATAGTGACTCATACAAGTACAGTATGACACATGCATATGATATCATATGATATTATTTATACATACTGTACGAGTGCGTGGTAAACCAAAATTACACAGTGAAATTGTCAAAAATATCGATGCGATGCCTAATCCTTGTGTGGATTTGATTTGGTGGGTGGAAGGCACGTGCGTCCAGTGCGTCACGCTGCCAGCGCCCCTGAATGGCTCTATGTTATGTGGTTTGATACATACATACATACATATATACATACATACATACACACATTATCTCTGCAATCAGTGTCCTTATTAAAAAAAATTGTTGTCAACGAGTTATTGTTAATCATCACATAATATCAACTTATCTATGTCCTGTGCAAATCATTTTTATTACACAATCTTGGCAATTGCCTGTCTCTGAAATGTACAAATCTAGATTTTCCACAGCTCAGGCACACACTCGTTGTCCTCTGCAACAGACTCTGCTTCATAATTTTCCTAATAGTTATAATAAGCAACAAATCAATGCATATATCACAAAAATGGTCCTATCTTCCTCACTGTCATTTTCATCTTAATAATTAAACTGACTGTACCTGCCACAGGTGAGCCAATCATAGCAGCAACGCCCCGTGCCATGCACAGCAGACCAAATGCACTTGTCAGCTTCTCCAAACCCAAAAGATCGCACAGGACTATGGACGTAAGTGATATCCAAGTAGCTACACACAACAATCAAATCAATGGCACTTGTGAAAAGCAGTGTAAAATGTAAATTTTACAATTTATTGCTGCAGCATGCCAACTGGACAACATAATACAAACATAGCAGCATTATTACCAAACGTACTGGGACACCTTTTACCATTCGACTCATCCATGTTAGCTGTAAACAGCTTCCTGAGATGTTCTAAGAGGTGCTACTATGGTTCATGCCTTCATTTGCTGCCGCATTGACTATTGCAATTCATTGTTTGCTGGGCTCCCTAAAGCGCGCCTTTCATCTCTGCAGTCTGTTCTGAACGCGGCTGCCAGGCTCATTGCCCGTTTTCCTCGCTTCTCTCACATAACTACCTTTATGACTGATATACTTCACTGGCTTCATGTTGCTTCCCGCATCCAATACAAGGTTCTTCTCCTGGTCTCTAGGACTCAAATGGGAAAAGCTCCTAAATACCTCTGTGACCTAATGCGCAAACCTCTATCTGCTCTCTCTTCCCGCCCTCTTCGGTCTGCTGACCGCCTTGATCGACTTGTCCCTCGTGCAAGGACTTTGATGGCTCAGCATCGTGCTTTTGCCATCCTTGGCCCTTCCCTATGGAATGACCTGCCCCCCTCTCTCCGTAGCAAGATACTACTTGGGATCTCGCCCTCTTCTCTCCGCTGCCTAAAGACCTTTCTTTTCCCTCGGGGCTGACACGCTGGGAGCGCCTCTGAATAGTCTGAAGTGGCACTTTATAAATAATCATATAAGATAAGATAAGATAAGATATATATAACATACAATTTTCTTGAATGTAATAAACGCAAAAAAGGAAAAGGTAACACATTTGTTTATGTGCCTCTGTAGAAATCCTGCAGAAATATGGTCCCAAAATCAAAGGATTATATTGCCGAGTTGCAAATATAACCATAGCAAACCAATGAGTGGACACCCTATTCAACTGCTGATTGTGTTTTCAACCCCAAATGGACAGGCATTGCCTGGAAGATCATTGTCCAAGAACTAAGCAGGATTTTTGCACTTCTTAACTTCACTGCAGCTTCAAGGATAAAAAGATTATCATTGATGCTTCTGAGCCAAGTCAAGAATTTCTGGTGAATCACAACATAATATGTGGAGTGGCAATCAATTTATGCAGCCAAGTGAAGTCACAAGGGATTAAACTGTGACTGGTTTATTAACTTTAAAAAAATCAATGTAGCAAAGCTAAGAAGCCACCTCCTATCCACAAATCAAACAAGTCTTAATTGGCAAGTCATGACTCCAGATTTGAATAATCCCAAACCTGATGTCCTAGTAAACTGGTGTAACTATGAGCTACTGGTTTGTTAAAGCGCCAGACACAGTGTTAATATAACCATGTCCAATTCAAATAATTTCCCAAGTGAATAGTAATTGTAATTGTATCATAATCGTAAACGCCAAGTTTCTAAAGCTAAGTGCAGGACACAGCTTATTCACCTGCACTGCATCGTATCAGAATTAAGGGTTGTACAGAGATCGATGTCCACTGAAAGTCCGAGTCCGGTTGCCAGACAGACCAGAGAGTAGGCAGGACAGCTGCTATGGCAGGTTTCATTGAGGACAAGAAAGCTTGGAAGGCAGAGGATCGGATGAATTAGGGTATGAATTCTTGAAGAGATGAGACTTTATTTTGGAGTGGAACGCCCGTGTGGTGAAAGTAGAGGAGCCTAAGGCAGATGACAGTGGGTGAATGGCAGTACTGGTGGAAGAACTGACAATAAGCAGAATTCAGAGGAAGTTCGTATCAGAGGTGAGGTGCAGTGTGGGATATGGATTGGTGGAAGAACTGAGGTGAGCAGCGACTTGGGATGGGAGAGAGTGAGACACGACGATGATCAGGTAGAGCAGGGTGGCTGGATGGTGAAGTTTTCGCAAAGGTATGTAGGCTGGGAGTATTGTAGTGAGTTGTAGATTAATGATAGGACTTTGAAGTGGATAAGCTTTGGAATTTTCAGCCAGTGGAGTTATTTAAGAATGACAGTGACAACTCAGGTGAATTTTAGATGGGTTGTAAATGCTTAATTTGGGTGGATTCAGGGTTGAGGAAAAGGGAATTATGGCAATCAAGCTTGGAGTGGACAATGGAGGTAGTAAGCAGATGCAATTTTAAAGTCCAGCACGAGTTGAATGCAGTGGAGGTCACGAATATGCGAGAGGTTGGAGATGCAATTAGAGAGGGCTAGATGTGGATCAAAGGTAATGCCAAGATTGCACACGTGAGTCGGAGGGAAAATGAGAAATGAAGAGTTGGTGGATAGGTGCAGATAAAAGGTCTAGTGAAGATAAAATTAAACTTGTTAAAAATGAAAGATGTCTAGCTAAAAAGTTTACTGTGACACTGAATACTGAAAAATACATACCTATGCAGAGGCCAAAGACTGCAGCAAACACACACATAAGAGGATATGTGACACAGAACATGTTCAATATGCATGCCGTCCCGCCGATGAGAAGGGCAACATTGTGAAGTAAGAGTGAATTCAGCCACTTCTGGTCAGCCAGACATCCTGCGCCAATACGCCCGAATGTGTTCGTTATTCCTGTAAGTCAGCCAAGATTACAACTCTTCATATCCTTATATCCAGACAGATCTGTCTGAAATTAAATTCAATCCATAGCATTTTTAAAACAATTACAGTTGCAACCAGTATTTTTCAATTAGCAGCAATTAGTATGAGGACACTGTACAGTACGACCATACATACAACATACACCCTTGGACGTATAACTTCATCCTTCCAGATAAAGACACTAAAAACTATTATACCCTGTATGCTGTATAAAATATTTACTAAGTACCAAGACCTGAACTAATATTATCCCGCAAAACCCACACTTCCAATTACTCAAGTAACACGCAACGTTCTGCCTGCTTGATTGATAAATGAATATACAATACAATGCAATGCCTAGATCTATTGATTCCTAGACAAGTGAATAGTATGATGCTATTAGAAAGTTCTCTCAAGAGAAGTAACAAGAACGGATGTTAAGAAGACAGTTGCAACAAGCTTATTTTTTATTTATTTTTATTTATTCCGAATATTTCTATAGCACCTCTCGAAGTCTTCTACTACTCAGAGGCGCTCCCGACTACAGCATTTGATACTGTGCCGGAATTTTCACGCCGAAGCGCCACGAGCAATTGCGAGTGAAGGACTTGCCCAAGGTCCGTACACAACGGCTACAGTGGGATTCGAACCTGCAACCCTCCGGTCACAAGGCGCCGAACTTACCACTGGGCCACCACGCCCCACGTGAAGCTTAACATGAAGTTAACAATTTTGGCTTACCTACAACTGACAGAAGAAATGCTGCCTCGAAGTCTGGCACTCCCAGATCTTTGGCTCTGCTAGTCATGTAGATGAAAGGAACATAGAGTCCCACAAAAGCAATTAGATTGGACAAAGCTGGAACAATGAGGAGTGGATCACGCAACAGTGAAAAGTCTGTCATCTGCTTAAGTGTGTCTTTTGCAGCTTTGGACACTGGAAGATAGCGCCAGAGACAACACTCGTGCTCGGCTGGAATCTCATCAGGAATCATCGTGACGCTTTTGACATAGTTGCGGACGTCAGGTTGTGACCTGTACTCAGGGATCTGCACAATGCTCCCGCTGTAGAAGATGTCTGATCGGTAGAGGGGACGTGCGTAGTCTGCCTTGTGAATTCCTTGTGGCAGACGAAGTCGCAGTGAATTCTCGACACACATTGTGTCTGGGTATTTGAGATTCGGTTGCGGTGACACTCGATTCGGATTGTTTCGAGAGATTTGAACTTCAGGCCGACTGTACGAGTCCTTTGAAACAGTAATTGTCGAGTCCAAATATGATGACTTTGGTGATTTTGTATCTTCTTCAGCAATCTCGCTAAGTGGGCTAAACGGACTCATAAGTGGGCTTCGTTCGCCCACACCATCCACAGGTGGTGTGACAGTGATCTGATCACAATTGACAGCAATTTCTTGATTGTTTGTCTTGAGCGAGTTGCTATCAGGCTCTGCTTTCATGCCATCCTTCTCTGGAAGAGATGTTTCCAGAATTACACCTTCTAGTATCATGGGCGTAGTGAAGCTGCTGCCATCCTGACCACCATAACTGCTGTGGCTTGTTGAGAAAGGAAACGGACGTTCGCCGGTTGGCGTGTCCGTCTGGTCCAACCTGCGGACAGAATTCAGTACTGAACCCAGGTCAGAGACAGAGTCTTCCTCATGAAGGGCCGTCTCCTTAGCCCACTTGATTTGCTGGATCCGCTTGAAAACTTCCCGATCCTTTCCCATCGAAGAGACGCTGCATTCTGATTCTTTGCGATGGCGTCCCATACGATGTGCAGTCTGCTCCTTCAATCGATCCAGGATGTTCTTGGCCCGTGGACGCTTCGATTTCTTTATAGGTTCAAGGGGTCGCAAGAGGGAACCGAAAACACATCCATTCAGCGTTATCCCAGCCATAATCATCATTGCATTTTTCCAGTCCAAGGTGTCCATAAGGAACCGGCCAAAAGGGGCAAATATAAAACATCCGACCCCTGCCCCACAGACAGCAATACCGGTGGCCATGGCACGGCGTTCCTGAAAGTAGTAGCTGACAGCAATAACATTTGGCAGGTAGAGTAAACCCAGTCCTATTCCTACAAAAAAATACAGCAGCAGATATTATTATCTTGCAAAAATAAACAAAGAAATACATGTATATAAAAATGGCAGGTAGTTATCTGCAAACAAGAGTTGTGAAGGTGGCCAAAAAACCATCCAATATAAGATCAATCACAGTAAGATAAGGTAATACAAGGTAGAAATCTATAAATAATTAATAACATATTCTATCTATCTATCTATCTATCTATCTATCTATCTATCTATCTATCTATCTATCTATCTATCTATCTATCTATCTATCTATCTATCTATCTATAAACTTATATAGCGCCCCTTCAAGAAATCTACTCAGTGGCGCTCTTAACCCAGCCCCGGTCAAAAAGAAAGGTCACTATGAGGTGTAAATCTTTTGGCTGGAGACCAAATATGCTAACAGCCATGAAGAAATTTAACAAATGTTCCTTATAGGAATGAACAAAATTGAAATGTCATGTAATAAATCAAAATACAAATTCTAAATACATGTAAGGGCTAAAAGGCATTGACACTCATGACATAGTTAGTTACTAGCCCTGCATGACATCTTAATATTGTTGGAAACATGATCAAACAGCAACAGATCAATTTCTTCACGATCACACGTTCTCATGAATTTCTTCATTCCTATATAGACACTATTTCTTTTTATATTCTCTCGCTAGTGATGAACTCAACTGCTCTGTCCTAGGCCTTCCTCCATGCTGTACGAGGGCTGAAATTAGCTATTCTCCATGACTCTAGTCCAAGTCCTAGATCACCCATGTGGTCCTCTACAATCACTTGGGGGCTTCTTCATGGTGGCCCACAGGGCTTTCTGGTGGTCCTCATCTTCTAGAGCAAGAGCACCATGTCTGAAGAAGCACAGCATGCAACCATCAGACAGTGGCAGAGACCGGTGCCATCGCTGTTCTCCTTTGATCAAGATATTGCTTACATGGTCCAAGTAAGTAGCAAAACCATAGGGTCTTCAAAATAAAAGCTCTTGTACCTCTTGGTCCTTCCCAATTATCTCCAAACCAAAAGCTTCGGCTCCCTGCCCTTACACCTTCAGTGACAAGGATAAAATCTGCCATTTCTGCAAGTAATGAAACAACGTCTGCATAATCTAGAACCCCTCTCTCGATAGTGGCACCTACCACACCACAATGGACTGTGGACTGCATACTTTTTATTTTTTGTTTCCCTTTCTGTTTGCACACAGCTCAATGTGTCAGTATAATATTATGAGGCATGCATGAGCCCAACAATCTTGGTCCCAGTGACACAGTAAATGCTAGATGGCTTTTCTATCTAGTGAGTCAAATGTATCCTTTAGGTCCACATAAGCGATACATGGTGGTTGTTGGTACTCGCATTGGGTCTGGGGGATGAGGATGTTTAAAGCGAAAATACTATACTGAACTAGATTTGCTTTGATTGCATCTATAATTTAACTTGGCTTCACATTAAATTTCCTTACTTCATTCATGTGCCAACTGTTAACTGCAGTTGTACGAAACACTGTGGCAACCAGTTATCGTTTATGCTACACCAACCATGCTAGATTTATGTATGCATCATGAGACTGTTGCTGAATTATGTTTAAGAAGTACTTGCCTCCGATTATTCCATAAGTCACAATCAGGCAATTAACGTTCGGGGAAAATCGTGAAAGAATAAAGCCAATAGTTGCCATTATGCTGCCAGCAACCGTGACCGGTTGACAACCAAACTTGTTAACGAGAGAACTTGCAACTGGAGCTGGAAAAACAAATGCAAGACTTTAGGAAAAACCAAGTATATGCAGGCCACAATTCAAGGCAAATATTGAAAGGAATGTATAAAAAAAATGTAAGATGAAGTACATAGTATTTTATTATTGTTAAAGTTGTCTTCACCAACTATAGTTCTTAAATGCACAGTCCAAGCTTCTGGAGTCATAGGCTTATTCAGTGGAAGAGCATGCAGGTACGTCTAACAGCAAACCAACACTCTTACTGTTGAAATTTGTACCCAGCAGAGGTTGATAGGTCAACAAGTGCAATAAACAACAGAAGCAGGCAAAGGCAAAGGAAAAAAGTAAGAAATAAGGGACTACGAGAATGCGAAGGTTAAGAACAAATCTCATGGAATAAATAAACAAACATGTAGAGGGCACTAAAATAGCCCAAGATGCTACAGAAAAATATTATTCAAGATCCTCTAGGATGGGCCTCACTAGTCCGCATCAACCTGGTAGCATACACAAAGAAGTTTATGTCCTAGTAAAGTAAAAGCAAGATCACTGACAAAGTCAAAGGGATGTTAATATGGCTCAAAGGTTTTACTGTAAAGTCTAAAACCTGCATGAAACTCAGCGGATATGCACCAGGAATAGTCACGAGGAATCATCATGATAAGCTTAGAACTTATCTTGCCCAAAACAAGAAACCATAGTAAAAGACTACAGAAAAAAGCCCCAAGCATTTCTCATAAAAGCCAGACATCTCTAGCTGCTTACTTCTTACATAAAAACCAAATGGTCATTTAATACACATATTTCTGTTATTAAAACACTGAAGCAAAACCCTCAGAGAATATCTGCAATAAAGACAACTAGGTGCCATCCAAAGTCAGCCTTCTGCTATGCCTATATTATGCCATGGACGATCAACCGAATGCCACACACAAAGAATCTGCAGGCACAGCATTACCTGTATTTGGTAGCAACAACTGCACATGCCAATGGTATTTTGATACACTGCTTACTGACATTCATTGATTCCAACGTTGATAGCTTTAGAACAGACATGTGCTGTGAGACATAGACTGTTTTCAGGATTCACTGTGCAGGCCACACAGGAGGCAGTTCCGACTGAAGTTTTTCTTAGCAGCAAAAGATATATATATATATATATATATATATATATATATATATATATATATATATATATATATATATATATATATATATATATATATATATATATATATATATATATATATATATATATATATATATATATATAAACAGATTTGATCTCTCAGTTCCTCGTACTAGAACAGCTATGGCTCAGTCCCGATCTTTTGCCTTAATTGGTCCCTCTCTCTGGAATACACTGTCTCCTACTCGCTCTCAAATTTTAATAAGTAACCCCTCATCTTCTTTTGCTTTCCTCAA
Organism: Allolobophora icterica; assembly: GCA_963556255.1. Lineage (NCBI taxonomy): Eukaryota > Metazoa > Annelida > Clitellata > Crassiclitellata > Lumbricidae > Allolobophora > Allolobophora icterica. Next base: position 46,230,827 of record OY744606.1, on the reverse strand, counting down.
GACTTATTTCTTTCTCTCGGCCTTGCGCACTGGGAGCGCCTCTGAACGGTTCACCCTACTAGAGGCGCTTTATAAATGTTTAAATACAATACAATACAATACAATATATATGTAAGACATTACAATTGTAAGACATTACTACAACTGTATTGTCAAAAGTTATGAATATTTAAGTAAGCCGTATTTCGGAATTATGAAATATTTAGATGAGATAATTTCTGTATAAATTAATTCTCACAGTATTGTGGGATTTTAAGCATAATATAGGGGCACTCAACAAACATTTGCTCGTTCATGTAGGGTTTAACTCAATGCACGCCTTTAGAAGGAAGTGAGTTGATACGCAGAAAATCTCATTTCTATTATTACTGCTACAAAAATCCTATCCAATGCTAGATAAAAACTTCTATCAAACCACAAAACATAAAAAGTGTGTTAATAAATCCTAAAACATGATTCCACTTGACATACCAGAAAAAAGATAGCACCCAGCCAGGAGTGAGCCAGCCATGGCAGTCTTGGCATCTCCTTCCTGGAAATAATCGCAGAACTCGGTGTAGAATATGCCAACCGTGAACGAAATTCCATCAACAATCACGTGGTTCATGAAGGAGGCAAAGACAATGACCCATCCATAGCCACCATCCGGTGGAATTGGAATATAGTGACTGACGCTGTCGGTGGAAATGGTCGACTCACCAGAAGCATGGCGCTGCTTCTTCCTCTCAAAATCAGTCTGTCCACCCATTTCTTTTGCCTTAGTAAATGGTTAAAACTCCACCAAAATTGTTCAAGCAATTACACGAGTAATCGTCGAGTACGTATTACTGGCTGGTACACAACCAGTTGGTGTACACTGTTCAGCTGATGACAAATGGCTATCTACAATAAAGCAACAATTGTGCATAAACAATTAACATCAGAAATCAAATCCTAAAAGACTCCTAGTATGCAGTGCAAAGATATCACTTATATTTAGTTAAGTTTCAAGCACAAGCACACTGTTGCTCGATTCTTGCCGGTCTCCCACTCGGAGTCCTAGGGCGTCCGGATTGGGTTCTAAGCTCAGCTGCTCGACTCGTCGGGCGTATCTCCAAGTATGCTCCTGCCTCTGCCTATATGTGCGATGTGTTGCACTGGCTCCCTATTGCCCAGTGTATCTCCTATTGGATCGCTGCTTTATTCTCTCGCTGTCTTTTTGGCTGTGCCCCATCTTACCTACGTGACCTTTGCCGCCCGGTGTCCGACATTGCAGCACGTTGGGCACTTTGATCCTCAACCAGAGGGGAGCTCTTGGTTCCACGTGCTTGTTCTTCTGTTAGGCAGCGCCGGGCTTTCTCAGTAGTGGGTCCCTCCACTTGGAATAGGCTCCCGCTGGAACTGTGCCTACTACCTCTGGACAATTTGCCTGTGTTTCACAAATCACTTAAATCTGTCTTTTATAGCCATGGCTAGACTGGAAGCACTCCTGAGTAGGTATGTTGAAGAGGCGCTATATAAATTCTCAGAATGAATGAACAAGTACATGTACTTTGGTGTCAAGCACCAGTACGAACAGAATAATAAAAGTACACATATTTAGTTCAAAAACATAGAGATCTATATCTATTAAACAACTACATCTGAATCAAACCAGTATAATTTGCAGATTACTGTAAAACTTCTTTTAAAAGCCAGGTCCAAAATCCCAATTAAATGCTGGTGTTGACTGACGAAAAGGTTAGATTTAAATACAATGCTTAAATTACGTGCTGAACTACTTTGTTGTATGATAGAACTCTTTAAATGGAAAGAATTCAACGAGTTAAATTTGTTCAGTTCCTGTGTAGTAGCAAAATTCTGAAACTTGTTTGGCGCAGAAGGACCATATACGACGTTGCCATTTCCGGCAGACAACTGTAGTCAAATCAGTCCATTAAACATCACCAATGCAACTTGTCGTTAAAATGTGGATGACTAGATGGTAACTAATCAGTCTATATGTAAAATATCTATATGTAAAAGCCTATCAATTTGTTCACTTGGCGTATTTGTTTATTCTAAAGAACATCTGTTGTGCATATCAAGTGTCCAGGATTTCGTTTCAAGTACAATCATGTTTCATGTACAGATAAGATACTTACAACTAAGTTAGTTGTTTCATGCACTGGTACTTAAAAACTTCACTAGAGTTGTAGTCAAATGCAAGTACAAGGACCAAGTAGGCCTACATCTTTTCTAAGCAAAGAACTTCAATCCATAGAGTTTTCTACACATTTCCAAAAGTATATAAATTTTACACTGCACCCGGACAAAAGTACACCAATGAAATTCTCTGTATTACTGAGTCATTGTTTACGCAGGGAAAACACTCCATCATTTATGAGACATATTCGGTCCAACCAGAGACTGAACCAATATTTCAAAACTAAGGACAACGACTAAGAGGATATGAATTCAGCAGCAACAGTAAGCAAGTTAGTTGTTGAGTCATAAACCATACTTTACAGACCCTAGGCCTAGGTTAAAAGCAAAAAGTCAAAGCAGGTGTGAAGTCATTTAAAACATGCAAGCATAATCTGTTAATCTGTAAGCATAATGGTAGCCTCATTACAGGGATAAACATATCCAATAAACACTGGACTTAAAACTGGCAGGCCAACGAATTCTGAGCTAACAAGGCAACTACCAGGCCTAAGTACACTGTTTTACCTACTAAACATCACGTCTAAACTTCACTCAACCTAATGAGCTGAAAAAGTTACCTGCTAAGCCTCCCTGCAGGTTCAACTGCAAATTCACCCCTCCCCATGCCACTGTGCCGCATAAGTGCAGCTTCAAACACCTAACTGATACAGAAATCCTCACAAACAGTTACTGCTACACTTAGATTTAACACACCGAAATAAAACTGCAAATGACAGTGTTATTAGTTAAATTAAATCAATTACTCTAAAATTAACCTGCAGTGCAACACACCTGTACATGATAACTGGTGAGACCATCTCAACCACGATCTGAACCCTGACAAGACTCAGTTTATCTGGCTTGGTGGTCGCCTCTAACTCAGTAAGATTGATTTTGAATCTCTCTATCTCAGGTTTCCCCTCATTCAGTTCTCCTCCTCTGTTCGCGACTTGGAGATTGTCCTCGATCCTACACTTTCCTTCACTGATCAGGTTAACCTTGTATCCCGATCTTGTTTTTATCATTTACGCCAGCTTCGATCCATCTGCAGTTGTCTTTCGTTGCATGCGGTCAATACACCGGTTCACGCTTTGATCTGCACTCGGGTTGACTTTGGTAATGCTGTGTACATTGGCCTTTCCTCCTCCAATATGCACAAACTTCAGTCTATTCTTAATGCTGCTGCTCGGCTTATAGGTGATATTCCTAAGTTTTGCCACATCTCTGCCTTTATTCGTGACTCCCTCCACTGGCTTCCTGCCCAACAGAGAATTCAGTTCAAAACCATCACCTTTATGCGCAACTGCCTTTCTGGGTCTGCTCCGTCTTACCTAAAGAATTTCTGTACCCTGGTTTCATCCTTGCGATCCTCAGCCCGTGGCCTTGTGGTTGTTCCGCGTATGCACTCTTCCACGGCCCAATCCAGGAGCTTTGCCTATGTGGGTCCTTCAGCCTAGAACGGTCTTCCCAAGTCCCTCCGCCAAGAGCTTCTTGCCCTCTCTCTTCTTCAGTTCCGTAGACGCTTGAAAACCTTTCTTTTTGCTGGTGCTGGCAGTGATGCGGGTCGAGAGCACTGCTGATTTGAGCTGCGCTATATAAATGTTCAGTTACAATAATTACAATTACAATTACGATCATCACAATCACGTAAATTTCACCAGTAAGCATGCATATTGCACAACTAAGTAAATTTACGCAATATTCATACAAGATCACATTTCAGCTACAATCACAACACAGTGAAATAAATTTCAACTATGACTATACATCAAGTAAATTTCAACAATGAGCAAGCATTATTAAGTAAAATTTAATCTCAGCCAAGTTAAGCCATGATAATGATGAAGTATATTTACACTATAATCGTGCACAATGAAGCAAATTAAATACATTTAATCTGTAAGTATATACATTATACAATCAAGTAAATTTCACCTAGTACCATAGATGAAGTAAAATTTACAATATAAGCAAGAAAACTCGCTTCTCATGACTCATAAGTTCATAACTGTAAACAACTTTCTCAAACGTTAGGCCTATTCTAAAGTTATGCTAAGCAGTTCATTGCCTCTGTTTATTACCTGTCTGTTTACATTCCAGCTCGCCCACATAAATTCTAGGCCCTTAGGCAGAGCAGTCACAGGCCTCTAGTAAACTATCTTTAGGCTTTATGAGAAACTAAGAAACAAATTGAAATAACAAGTGCGGGAACACCCGGTACAACCGTACATAATTTATATTTATATAATTATACAACTACGATTTTATTCAGTTGTTAATTTTAAATTTATGCTAATCAAAAAGCAACTTTTCTGGATTTAGCTGCAGCAAAATCGCTTATAATTTGATTGCGGGCCCGGGTCCCTAAAAATCGCCGGGTCCTTAAAAATCGCCGGGCTTCTGGGCATTTACCTCCGCCCAGGGCATGTTTTAAGGAAAATTTATCACTGCACATGACGAGCGCTGGATAGCATAAAAATCATAAATAATTATGAATTACAATTCTTTTCGTGCACAAACAGCAGTTTACAGCCTTTTATCACTGCACATTTTGTGTATCATTGCACGTTAAAACAATCCCTGCCTCCGCCCCCCCCCCTCTCGGCGGGCCTGTTCACAGATATTCTTAATTTAACATGTCAATACACTGAAGAGCAAAATGTTTTTGTTTTACTTGAATAAGACAACTACACATTCAAACCCTGTACCTGAAAGAAGCACCAGTCACAGTTGAAGTCCTTTGAGAAATATGCCTTATTCAAAATACGAAGTTCTGCTTTAACTCACAATACTATACCCTGCTACGGAAAAAGTAAACCATATCATCCATATGTATTCAATATCTAATTTCGCCGCTGATAAACGCTGATCCTTAGTAACATTAAGCCATACTGTCATTTTATTATCTCAAGCGGAGCGTTGTTGACGAATTTCTTCTGCTAACCGGCTGTATAAACGCACAGCGTGTTTCCCGCAACGGAAGCTGCTCTAATTTGTTGTTTAACTGCACGGATCTCGAACTGTTTCGGTTATTGGCCGAGCGTACACGCACTAACAAGGCCCAGCATTGTTGTACAACTGGCGCAGGATTTCGTCTTATCACCGCCACGCTGTCCCGGACGTATCCAAGCAACAAGGGCATCTGCGGATGGATCCAATGACTGCAAATTTTCCACGAACAGTATCCCGTGCTCAAAACACTACCTGTGGGCACGCAGTTTACCCCGTTTTATGCTTTGTGATAAAGACAATCACCGATTGCACATTACATAATAATTATGTAACTAAATGTAGCTATCAATGATTGCAAGAAATAACTATTATTGAACATTATTATTGAACATTATGTAATGATCTGGCATTATTATAAGTTTCTCGTCATTGTATTTTCCAACAATATTACACCCTACCAGCATCTCCATGGGCATTATAAATGAATGAATGCTCGAGTTATATTGAATCCATATGGGCTCTATAGGTCCCATATGGTAAAATAGGTATTAGGTAGCCTACTATAAATTGTGAGATCCATGTCACGGACCATGTGGGCATGATGGCAGGCAGGATTGTAAGAGTCCCTATTGAGAAGCAGAGACCGTTTGCTCTAGATTACCATCACGTAGGCCTACCTGAGATACGGTACCTCACAGATAAAATTCCAAGAAATGACACTAGGCCTAAATATGAAGACAGCAAAGCCTGTACATTGGATATAGCGTTTGTAATAAACGAAAATTGATTGATTGATTGATTGACTGACTGATTGATTGATTGATTGATTGATTGATTGATTGATTGATTGTCTGCATCCTCGCTATTTGACGGCGAAGAAAGTCACTGTAGGACACGCAAGTTCACAGTTAACGACTTCCTTTCCGATTCATGTTTGGCTGCCATTAACTATAGGCCTATTCGTAGAAGCCTGCGCAGGTTTTATTTAAGTTAACTCACAAACATAGACATATTAAACTTAACACGAATCCTGGCTTTCACAACTCAACATTTACGCCAACAGTACATTGTAAAGCACCCTACAAGTAGCTTTATAATTAATTGCTACTAACGATGATATATAAATTGTCGTAAACACATTAGGCTACATTACATTCACAAAGCTCATACACTCGAGCATTTTTACCACACAAATATACTCCTTCGTTCTACACAGGAATACACACACCCAGGTAACAGCAGAATCCACACATCACACGCCGGTAATTGTGTAAGGACCAGGGCTGTAGTCGAGGGTATACGCGGGTATACAGCGTATACTCACCTCTAGAGACCGTATACTCACCTGACAAAATATTTATATTTATTTATATTAAAATACTATAGTGTATACTCACAAAATACTGTAGCGTATACTCACCTCTAATTTGTTTCGGAAAACTAACCGGTAGCGTGTACTCACCTCTAATTTTACCACTACAGCCCTGGTAAGGACCCAGTCGACACAAACCAATAACGTGTTTACATTGCATTATTTTCGCAGGGTGCAACAAGTTCCCACATAACATTCGAACCGTCGCTGTTTTCAGAACCGAGTGAACCCTGTCAACGCTCCCTCCCTCCCATCCTCCTCACCGCCACCTCCATGGCTGCTGCAGCTGCTTTCTGCGGCACTGCTGAGCACGTCTATCGATCCATCATACATTCATCGACGCAAGGTCTGCGGCTGTTATCGGCTGGGCTCCGCCGCCGCCGCCGCTGTTGTGTCTAGCAGGCAGCCAAAGCAAAGGATGACTAAGCGACATCTCAGAACGCTTCATTATTACGTTCTTATATCAACAATGAATCGGTGTTTTGAACAAAAGGACATTTGAATGCAGAACACTGCGCGCCCTCTCTTAGATTTGGGTCAGAGTTACTCTCGCTGTCCTAAATTAGTCACATGAAGAGAGGACTTAAATTGCGAGTCCCCGCTGTCCATACGTCGATCTCATTGCAGGTCAGTGGAATAATCCAGGGCCGAATCAGGACAACACTAAACGTAACTCACACTGTCACACATCTTCAACTGAACGCTTAACACGTGAACTCCATCGTCACTAAGCTCGGAGCTGCACCTTTCTACATGCATTAAAATCGAATTTCTTCGTATTGCTTATCAACACGTATACGAAGAAGAGTAATGGAACCGACAACGATGCGGAGAGAGGCACGCCATTATTTATGATGGTGATGATCATAGACGTAGCGGAAATTTCAGTGGTAGTGGGGGGGGGGGCAGATATTACTTCTGACAGAAACAAAAATAAATTCCAAATATTTGGCGTCATGCCTTTATAGACACTCACGCCTACTTGCCCTAAAATCAAGAAAGCCCAAAATGGGGGGGGGGGAATTGCCCCCTCTGATCCCCGCCTCCTACGCCTGGGGTGATGATGACGATGATGAGGTTGATGATGATAACCATGTCTCGATGGTCTTTCTTATTTCTTCTGCTTTGGTACACTGTTGAGCAACTTATCAACACTACTTGTAGAATTGTAATTTTGCTCATTGAAAGTGTAACACCCATGTAGGCCTAACTCAAAAATATGTGCAGTCTGATAACGGCCGCCACGCCTATCTAATGCACAAAGCATCAGCTGACGATAATTAAATCTGCCTATAGGGCCTATAATTAGTTACCATGCATCTCAGAGGTTTGGTCTGGACTCTGCATTAAAAGGCGATCGTTCAACCAACAGGGCTAAAAGAATTCACCAATTCTTTCTCAGATAGTGCTAATCTATCAAAGCCGCTGTTAATTAATCAAATGGCGTCTACTCAAGGTGTCAGAATTCAGCTAAATATGGGCATCAGAAGTGAAACCACATTTAAATCTATTACACGAAATTCAAGACAAATCCGAGCATAGACTATTCAGAGCAAGAAAAAATTTATCAGTTTCACAAAAAATAAGATGCTAGTAAATTAGAAGCTATCGAGAGAGCGCAATCTTTCCCAACAAACTGTGAAACTGCTATTATCCAGCATAGGCCTACGTGACCAGCAAATAGGCAGCGTGAGGCACCCACCAAATCAAATCCACACAAAGATTAGGTAGGGCCTATACAGCATCGATATTTTTGACAATTTCACTGCGTAATTTTGGTTTACCCTACAGTATGTTTAAATAATATCATATATCATATGCATGTGTTATACTGTACTTTTATGGGTCACTCCGAGTCATTTTCAGTGTACGACTACGAGTGGCAGACGGGACGGGTGTGGATGGGAGGAGACGGGAGGGGTGTGCGTCCAATTTTTTTAAGCCTGCGGGCGCCCCTGAAATAGGTCAAATCTGGGTCTAAAAGTGCATTGTCCACTTTTATTTAGGGACAGCTATAGTGTTACGCAAGTCTAGTTCATTCATGTATAAATCGGCTTGTTTTAAGTTGAATGCTGCGACTCGGCTGATCGGCGGAATTCTTCAATTTGGTCATATCAGCGCTCGTGAATAAGCTATAGGGCCTATAGTATCCTGCGCTTGGCTTTCGAGTGGTGCTTTAGAAGTTTGGAGATTACGATATATCCATTCAGGTTCGTGTGGGAAGATCTACACTACTGTTAGTAGTTACCTATGCAAAAGCGCACTAACTGTTTTAAGACCTTGATACTTATGCGTAATTGTCTAGCTGGTTCTGCTCCATCTTATCTCAAGAAGCTGTGTCTCAGTATATATATATATATATACTGAGACACATAGCTATATATATATATATATATATATATATATATATATTCCCATAGGCCTACCTGAGCCCGATTTCTCCCCTCTGCCACACACTCGAAGTGAAGTGGCGCTATATAAACTTGCAATCGCAATTACAGTTGTGGCCTGACATTATCAACCAGCAGCACATTGCACGCAGTCAGTGTAGACCAGGGGCGTAACTTTGGTCAAAAAAAGTGGGGGGTATCAATTTCGTACATACGCGAAGCAAGGCTGAGACTGCGATCTCTGGGAAGGCGCAATAATAAAATATCGATTGACATTGTTCAAAAAGTGGGGGACTAGTACCCCAGCATAGGCGTAGACTCTGGGGGGTCAGCCGGGGCACGTGCCCCCCCCCAATAATTGAGGAGCCGGGGCAATGCCCCCCCCCCAAAATCGAGAGGAGAATTTCTTCAAATATTAAAATAATATGTTTCAATACAGACAAATTTCTTCAGAAACAGAAAGACAGAGACACAGAACTGATATACTATCAGAAATTCATAATGGAAACAAAGATTTATTTTTATCTTCAATATATTCAGTACGAAACATATTTACATGTAAACAAAACATATTTACATGTAAACAAAACATCTATTTTATACGCATAAACGTAACACCGGAAGCCTCTGACTGCCCAGACGAGAGGTGAGAAAAGATTTTTCGGATTTTGTTATAAACAACGACAAAAAGAAAATCACAAAATTTGTTTTTGTTTAAAAAAAATAAATTTCTTATTTTTGTAGAAGTTATTTTAAGAGCATTGATTAAATGATTTTTAATTTTCGGAAATCGCAACTGAATTAAACTGAGTTGAAGCTCTTGTTGATGCCATTTTTCATGATTTTTATGATCCGAAATCAGAAAAACTTAAAAACAACCAAAACAACAAACACCATAAAAACCAAAAAACCGAAAAAACAACAACAAACAACTTTTCATCTTGAAAAAACTTTTTTTGCACCTCTGGTCCAGACCCATGCCCCACCAATATTTTGCCCCACCAATATTTTGGACAAGTTTACGCCAGTGTACCCCAGTCCAAAAAGTGGGGGTACGGGTACCCCTCGTACCCCCCCCCCACAAATTACGCCTATAGTGTAGACACATAATTTTTTTTCTAGTCAGGGCTATATTTGGTTTAAGATTTCTACTCCATCTGCACCCCTATCCAACTCAGCTATAATGAATATGCTGACCATACACTGTCGGTGGGAAGACGAGAGGGCAATGGAGAGGACTGGCCATCCGCCCTCACATGCCCAGGCTAAGTAAATGAAGTCGCTAACACTTCTTACCCATGGCTGCCTTAGGGCTGGCTTAAGGGACCTTAGTTTTTTGTAAGTCTGAAGCGCCATCAGTTATAAACAGCAGTTATTGCTCGTATAACTGAATAGTCCGCTGGATGGCTAAAGTGACAACTCATTACTTCAACCTATAATTTTTTTTATAAGAATTGCGAAAAGAAGAGTTAAAGAATTTCAACACACTCCTGGTCTGGCTTGACAAGTTCCTTGGCATATCAACAAAGAATTTTAGATACCTTAAGTCCGGGTTCCCAACCTTTTCTATGTCTTGCACCCCTAGGAATGTTTGATTACTGTTCGCACCCCCTACAAAACTGTTATCTGATAGTTTCTACACAAATACAGTAGATTAGTAGGCTAACACACTTTCCCTCTTTGTCGCACCCCCTGAAATGCCATCTCGCACCCCCTTGGGTTGCGGGCACCCAGCGACGGATCCACAAGGTTTATGATGGGGGTCAAAATAGTTTTTGTGCGTTTTGGTAAGAGAGTTATATGCTAATTTGTGTAATTTAATATTAGGCATATGCCCTTAACGCAATTTTGGTTAATTGGTTAATCTCATGGGCGGCGATCCCGGTGTACAAGGGGGAAAGACCCTACCTTTAACAGTTGGGGACACAGTATACAGATGTCCCCCACATTTTGAAGAAAGACCAAAAAGAACAAATTTTTTCACCTCTGTTTTGACCACATCAGTTCAAGTGTCCCGTGTCCCACCACCTATCAAAGAAGATCGCCGCCAGTGGTTAATCTCGTCGTTCCACGCACAGTACGGATCCTGCATTGTTTATGCGTCTACTGTAAGACGAGTCTATATAATAGTAATGTACTTCGGGATGGGGTCACGTCATGTGTAAATATCAAGTGGGGGCCATGGCCGGATTGGCCCTCCTTGGAAACGCCCCTGCGGGCGAACCCCGCAGGGGCGTTTAACTGATCGTGCCAGTTTTAAAGTGCAACAGGTAAATATTAAGTCGTTCTTATAGCCGTGACTGTCAAATTGTCAGTCTAGGGTCCGGCCTATTTAACTGGTCCAGAAGTACACAAATACAAGTGTGCCAATGTAAGGAAGACTAAACAGTTAAGGCCTCCTTTGCCAAGGTGAACTTTGCTGCATGTTTACTGCTTATTCCGTCGGACGCATTTATTGGGATCAGCAGACGAATGGTCTCGGAAAGTTCAGCCTGTCAGTCACGTAAAACTTTCCATGACGAATCGATGACTGCTAAAAATATCCGGCTAACAGCCTAACACTGAGAAGAAAGCATAGGAGAGCGCCCAGAGCGCTCGCGTCTTGGTCTGCATCGCCTTTGCCCGACCTGGGTTCGTTGTAGTAGTTACTATAGTACGGATGCTACTGAACAGTGAACACACGGCAGAGTTCTTGGCCGATCTTGCGCATCAATTAATCGTCAGACATCTAGAACCTCAAGAATCAAGATCTGTAGAAAATTGCAAGGATTCTTTTAAATTGTAGCTCTAATTAGTCGGCCTAACTTCGATCGCGCCTGGTGCAGGGCTGTAGTCGAGGGTATACGCGGGTAGGCCTATACAGCGTGTAGGCCTGCCGCCTACTCACCTCTAGAGACCGCCTACTCGCCTCTAGAGACCGTATACTCGCCTCGCACAATATTTATATTTCATTACATTAAAATCCTATAGCATATAGGCCTACTCACAAAATACTATAGCGTATACTCGCCTCTCATTTGTTTCGGAAAACTAACCGGTAGCGTAGGGACCTGCGAAGCTTCAATATTCGATTCGAAAACGATTCGGGCGGCGATATTCGATTCCATTCGAAAATGATTTCATGATTCGAAAAAAATTCGTTCATTTTTGTTGAAAATGATTAGCCCTTGCCGCACTTTATTGTAAACTAATTGTTTGAATTGTTTACTTCCCGTGGATTGGTTGTTGAATCGCTGCAGCGTGCAACGCGGCACGCAACGACAGCAAACCCTCTGGCACGGAAAAGGTGTTTATAATTAGAATATTATTATACTCTGCTTAGATCAGGGTGGGTAACATACGGCCTGCCGGACCCTGCAGTATAAATGGGGTCCTTTGGATCGGCCCTTGACATGTCTTTTATGTTAGCATTGTACCTGGCACTTGGGAACTTTTATCTGGCCCCAGATGAATATCTGGATTTCTGTACGTAGGCCGACATAAAACATATGTTTCTTATTTATTAAGAATCCAGCCTCTAGTCTAGTCAACTGGTTTACTAATCAATCATCCATATAATGATCCTCTGCATGAAAGAAGACCACAGAGTAGGTAGGTTACAGTCTCGGTTTGCTGATTTTACTGCTTATTTGAAGTCTTCAAATTGTTTGGATCTCCCATTTCCATTTATGCCAATTCAGCACCAGACTGCATGCAAATGGAATTGATTGAACTCAAATGCAACAGTGAATTGGATAGGAAATTTCGTGAGGTAGGCCTAGGCCCCTACCTCTGATTTAGTTCTACAAAATGTACATTTCTCAGGAATTCTTACCATTCACTTATTCATGCCCTGAAAGTGGTTGCACTGTTTCCAAGCACGTATACTTGTGAACAGTTCTTCTCAACTTATATGAAACAACTAAACGTAAAAACTGGCACAGACTAACAGATGACAATCTCTCCAATGAACTTCGAATTGCCACTTCGAATATTAAAGCAAACATTCCGGATTTGTGTCGTGAGAAGAAGTGTCAGATCTCAAACATGGTACCCGCTGATTCGATTCGAGATTCGATTCGAATTCGAACCTTTACCTCTGATTCGAGATTCGATTCGACGGAAAATTTGTGATTCGCAGGTCCCCACGTTAGCGTGTACTCACCTCTAATTTTACCACTACAGCAGATGGAATCACATCCCCACTGAACCTGGGCGTCCGGAGGGGCAAGATGCATTTGCCCCCTGGATTTTGCAAATATTTTACAATAAATAAAAGATCATGATTATTACAACAGTCCCAACACAATTTTCATTGCTAAAAAACAATTATTTAGGCAAGTCCTTGGCCAGTATTTATTTCTAAAGTTGTCACGTGTTCTGTGTTCATGAATATGCAAAAATGTCCCCATACAAAAATTCTGCCCCCTAGAAAATGTCCCCCCCCCAGAAAATTCCTGCCGACGCCTATGCCACTGAATCCTGCGCAAACCCAGTTCACATGGCTTGGTAGCCGTGGGCAACTTTTCAAAGTTCGTTTGTCCCGTGTGCAGCAATGCCGTCACGCCGTCTCTTTCTCCGGGAATTGACCTTTCACAGCATACTTCTATCACTTGCATCAGTTTCCCACAATATGACACTTGCTTAAAACTCAAGCACGCTTTCGCATGTACCATGCATGTTTATTGTGGTTGGGACAATTATGCGGGCCTGCCTTTTCCCGCATTAATCAGCTGCTACAAATTGTTTTAAATGCTGGTATACTCAGGTTAATGTATCCAATTTCATGTGCCAGAAACTGCATTGGTTGTGAAAACATATTAAGTTGAAGATCGTAATGCTCAAGCATAATTGCCTAGCAACGACTGTGCTCCGTCCAGTGGCGTCTAATCCAACTCCCCCACCCCCACCTGCAATAGGAGAACAAACCCCCACTCTGGCCGACTTGTACATATATATAAGAGGCTCAGAGGTCACTCAGAACTGTAAATTAATTTATTATATATATATATCAGCATCATGCATGGAAAACCCCACTTCTGGCCATCCTGCACGATACCCCCTTTCTGGAAACTGCAAGAGGTCGCTCTGTTCCCCCACCCTCCCCCATTGTTGAAAGCCACTGGCTCCGTCTTAGAAGGCTATATATGCGTCTCGGTCTCCTCCATCTCTGTGCCAGTCCCAAGCCTGGAGAAAGGAGGAGGGCGACGCTAATCATCTTTGTTATGACACAGTGTCGTTAAACAGCAACTAACTCCATCTCTGGCCATAAGTCTTGCTGTTGTTGACCCATCTCTCTGGAATAAGCTGTCTTGCAACCTATGACTTGAGCTTCTTTGCCTCGTTTCTGTAAACACCTAAAAGCCTTTTTTAAAAATTGATTGTGGTTTTCTGCAGGGTGAGAATTGTAGAAAAAAGACTGGCGGGTCAGACTTGGATGAATTTGATCCATGTTGAGTTGAATATTTTATCCGTGTTTTGCAAACTAAGAAAATTAGAATGATGCAATAGAAAGCTTAAACTCCTTAAAGTGAGGACACAACCACATATATTAATATTCAATTCACTTGGTCACAAATCTCACAATATAGCAGAGCATTACTTTATTAGTAACCCACAAAGTGATTTGTGAAAGAAAATGCTAAAATATATGTAGGCCACTAGCACATCTGGGGGGGGGGGGTGGAAACGACCCCTCTAGGGTGTGCAATGAAGTCTTACCCCAATCCCCAGACAATTCTCACCCTGGTGTTCTGTTGTCAGGTCTGGGGTGATTTGTTTCTCTTGAAGTGGCACTACATAAATTTGCAATTACAAAGTCCAATACGAACTCATCCTAAGAAGTATTGTGGTTGGCCAGAATTCAATGTTTTAGCGACTTTGATGAAAAAGATGCCAATGACCATCCAATGGGATTTAAGCACAGGAGTTAGGCCTATAAATTATGTTCATTGTTTGATGTATTATGGCAATAACCAGAGTGCTGAATTCCCTGGTTTCAGCATGTTTAATTTTCTGATACCCAGAACAGTGCCGGCCTTAGGATATTTCGGGCCCCGTGCAGAGCATACTGTACGGGCCCCATGACACAAGTCAAATTGTTTTTCATTTCTAATCATTTTATTTTAGTAGATTGTTAACAAGTAGGCCTACAACAAGTCAAATTTAACTACACACGAGAATTCTGGGATATAAATGAAGTTGACTTTTATTTTATTGACAAGAGAAGATTTAATCGAAACAATTATTAGCCGTTAGGGTGTCTGGTACATATTAATTTTCTGTGACATTTTCGGGCCCCCTGAAGTTGCGGGGCCCGTGCGACCGCACAGTTCGCACGCCCCAAAGGCCGGCATTGCCCAGAAGAAGTGAATTACAGTAACGAAGGCGACTTAAGACCAATGAGTTTGCCAGAGTCTAGAGATGTCCTTGAAGACATGCCTAATTCTGTGTATGTCTCAACGGTAATAAGTGTACTTGCCTGACAAATTAGAAATACCATTAATACATAACCATTGAGGACATTAGTAGAATAAAATATTAATGCACAAGTTACAAGTACACAGCATTAGTCAACTCAACACATGAGTCACCCAGTTATAAAGATTTAAGCCTTCCAAATTTCTTAAGTTGCCGTAGAGTGCCTAGTAGAAGATAATTATTTAGCTTTGGTGGGTTAAGGGCAGTGTGAGAATTGTAGAAAGAACTGGGGGTGAGGTAAGATGTTGATGAGTTTCAGCTACAGTGTATGTGTTGTTGAATATTTTATCCGTTATTTTGTAAACTGAGAAAATTCAAAAATGTAATAGAAAGCTTAAACTCCTTAAAGTGACGACATCACCAAAGTCATTAGCATACAATTAACTTGGTTAAAAATCTGACAATAAACCAGAGCATTACTTTACTAGTACCGGTAAGTGGGATTGTGAGAGAAAATGCTGAAATATATGCACAATGTAATCAAACTAGCACAACTGAGGGGGTTGGAAATGATCCCCTGGGGTGTGCAATGAAGACTTAACTGCGGGGTCCTAAGAAAGACTGGGGTCTTATCCCGTGTTGAACCCCCAACTTCCCCGGCAATTCTCACCCTGGTTAAGGATGAGTTTATTTGGCCGCCATCCAAGAATGCACCTCTTCAAAGGCAGCAGCAACAGCTGCACATACCAAGATAAGTAAATAGTCATGTGAAAAGCAGATTTTATTACAGTCAGCGTAGAATGCAACTGAATGATTGTCAAGCAGTGTTCCTAATGGTACAATGTATAATGTAAACAAACAAGGAATTTTATTTTATTGTGGTTTTCTGTTGTCTAGCCCTGAAGAACTATACATTTCAACAAAGCATTAGATAATTAACTACCATTTAAATATGCTGGTGGGGTGTTTGGACTAAGAAATATAGCAAATCAGTTCAGTGCTGGACCAGAAACCTAAAATCATTGGATATGATCAAGGGCATGTTTAGGAGGGTTTTATGGGTTCAAACACCCCAAATAAATTGCCAAAATTTTTATTTTTATTTTTCCTAAATACAATTGCTTTTCTGTTACGTTCTTCGTCTTTTTGTTTTATTATTTCTGTATAAAATGCAGTGCTTTTTTCTGCGGGAATGCTCTGGAATGGCATTCCGGCACCTTTTCAAGCTATTAAAAAATAATTTAGTTATTTTAATAAAAGAATAATTTAGTTATTTTACTTTAATGTGACATCAAAAATTTTCTTGAGGAAGGTCCCACCGAGAACCGTCCTCAAACCCCACCCCCGTTTTTTCTCGGGCTTTGCCCTCGATTTAGTCTTTCCATAATTATTCAGTTCCGGAACCTTTTTTCTAGAAAAAAGCACTGATAAAATACGACATAAAAATGTATTACTGTTATACAAAACTAAAAATGTAGAAAAATACAAAAACATTTAACTTTTCAAAACTGACCCCATACTCTGTGACCATGTCCAATGGAAAACCCCCACGAAATTGTTTCCTGGCTACGCCTCTGGATACGATGCAGAAGAATGCTTCACACTATCATAAATAGCAGATAGTCAAGAAGAACAAGTGCTGTCGCTTTACCCTTACGTTATAGAGTAAAAGATGTCATTATGAACAACAAGAGGTGCAATAGTGTGGTAATCTATTGAATGAAACTTATGGTCTGTATGTATGGTAATAATCTGGAATGGGGAGATTAGTGAGTTGATTGATTGACTGGTTGCCTACATTGTTTTTCCATGGAACAAATGGCAAAATGCCAAAATATAGCATGGGCTTGCTTGTCAGACTGAACAAGTACAAGATCGATTAGTGATTGCTATGCTTTCACAATATGTAATGTAAGTCCAATGCTGCAGTGAACTTTACAATCTTTCCCTTCTTTGAGAAATCTCACTTAACCTGCTGGTTAATGAACTCAACTGTAGGTTTGAAATCTGTAATTTCCTTCTTTTATTCAAGTCATGAATTTCCTATTTGCATGTAGCATGTGAAAAGGCACCATAAATCATCAGTTTCTAAAGCTAACCAGCCCTAATTATGCTTCTGGATTTTGCCCCACTAGGATTGGAAGTGCCAATCATAACATCACACTAACTATACAGTGCCACAAGTTCCCCCACAACATTCTATGGAGTGCTCGTGGAAAGGCAGAAATTGACTGGATTTAATGCATAGCCGCCTTTTCACATTAGCATCCTTTAATTGAGAGCACCTGACAGCAGGCCCTTAGCCAGAAATACAGAGTTGCCTGTCCAAAAGCATTCGAAGTCATGACCACCCGATGCCCTGAGCGCACGAAGTCACGACCGCCCTTAGTCCCGCCACGGTACGAGTCCGACTGGTTACAGAGCCTAATATCAACCCTGCTCCTTACAGAAGTGTCAGCTGAACGCTCGAAGTGGCTCTAGAGAAGAAGCTGGATTGTGGTGGAGGAGAATCAAGTGCAATTTATGCCGTCCAAAATAATTTTCACCCGTCCAATGGACGGGTGGCTGGCTAAGGGCCTGCCTGACAGCAATGAATAGCACCATCCGCTCTCTGAGATTTCAATACCAAACCAATGCACACAAAATGTTCACTGCATTCTGTTTGTAATCAAGACAGAACACATTCCTCACTTGCGTGATTAGTCCAACGGCTTACACAGGAAATGCACAAGCAAAACAAGGGCCCAGAAAGTTCCACTCTGCTATCTGGAATTTTGTTGTACCAGACCCAGAAGCAATAACTGGTAACTTTCTTCGTCTGTGTTCGCATCTGCTAACTGTACCTCCTCCACCTTGCCTACAAACCATGATTTTTCCTGCTTTGGAGTCCCAAAGAGCATCTCTGAAGAGCAGGGCCTAGAGGAAGATGCTCCTTTCCAATTGTTAGGTCCAAATATAGGATTAACAGCAGAGCTTATTGCTTCTGGGTCTGGGACAAAGCTCAAGGCACCGGAAATTCTCATACATTATCATGCATATCTGAGTAATTCTAAAGTACTAAATTCTGGTTAGTTTAGATGTAAATCTAAGCAATTTGCAGCAAATTGCATTGGTTCTGTTTAAGAAAATCTCTGCAGTTCAGGTAGTTTCATTTTTGGAACAATTCTGAGCAGCTTAAAGCAAATAGTTAGGAAACAGATTATGATGCAGCATAAGAGATCATCAGATAGCAACTGTGTGAATTACTTACAAGGTAACAGACAGGGCCCCATTAAGGCTAGTGCGGGTCCAATGCTGTGATTACCTATACACTACAGTCATTAGCGTGGGGCCCAATACAAGTACAATAAATTTCTTTAATGTACTTTCGAAAATGCAGGCCCCTCAAAACTGCATACAGCACTCCCCTAATGCCCGGCATGGTAATAGACAAATATCCAGAAACATATATAAATCCACAAGAGGGGTTACAGAGATATGTCCCACCAGATTTTGAAAGGGTGCCCATGCAACTGTCCCTTCTCATTGCCCCCTCAGACTAACAAATATTGCACTCCACCAATGGACATCTTTACTCTTGTTGAACCTCACACCAGGACAATTTAGTAGTCTGCCCTTACAATAGGCCAGAGTGGGGGGATTGTTCCCACTCCAGGTGGGGGAGGGGTTGACGTCGCTGATCACATGCAACAACCATAAGCACTTTAACTGTCTAAAGGCTACTATGGTCTAAGGCCTAGTTTCTAAGGTCTACAACAAATTCTTCTATAATGCCAGTATATCCCTGGACTGACAGGTGAAGAGCACATCTTGCTAATAAGCGCACACTCACATACATAGATGGCCATGTGCCGTACATACTGCTGTAGGCCCGCACCCAGCAGCACCTTGCACAGCCGGCACAATTAAAGCCTGTCTTGTCACACTGCACTGCCAACATCATACCAATTATACGTAAATATGACGATGTGCTTACCTTGTGACAATTTCTATCATGCTTAGCCCTAAAACTGCAAACCTATGATGAAAGATTCACATTGACAAACAGATCTCAACCAGATTCTTGAATGGCAGCATCACTATCATCGTTCACGGACCGATGCCGGTAACGCACAGTAGACGAGGATCACAAGTGCCAGATACAGGGAATAAATGCCGGCCAGTCTCTCTCTCTCTCTCTCTCTCTCTCTCTCTCTCTCTCTCTCTCTCTCTCTCTCTCTCTCTCTCTCTCTCTCTCTCTCAAGCTCGCTCTGTGCGCTCTCAAGCACGAGACTGCAGCTTCTATTGATTTCCGCAACCATTGGACAAAAATCTAGGCATAATGTGTGACTTCTATATTTAGCTAATCCAGAATAATACACTCGTGGAGTCGACGGCGTACATTCGATTAATATTTATACGTTGCCACAGTTAAGAGACATTTGAAGTACTTAGAGTGCAGTACAAGTATGCACGAACTCCCATGCCAAGAACAGAAACTTAATAACTGCTCCATTATTACTCAACTTCATGCGCTCATTCAGAGCACTTATAAATATAAATAGCGCCCCTCGAAGGTACCTAATTACAGGCGCTCACAGTCCAACTACTATACTGCGATAAAGAGCAGTTTTCATGTGCTTGTGAAAGGTCTATATATACAGAGTCCCTCATTAAAAGGACACGGAGATCTCAAGGAAGGCTATTCCATGCGCTGGTTCAACTACTGAAAAAAGGCGCAACGCTGCGTCTTCGAGGTGTGTGCAAAAGGAAAATGTTTCCCACTAGATGCAGAATGAAGATTTCCACAGCCAGCCAAATTAACCGGAAGTGGAGCAACAGAGACCACACAGGTGGCCAGAGCATGGGCGCCCGCAGGATTTTTTGCAGGGGAGGTCAGTCACGGCCGGTTGCACTGGCGGCGATCTTGTTTGACAGGCGGGGGGGGACACTTTTGAACTGATCTGGTCAATAAAGAGTTTTGAACTGATCTGCTCAAAAAGAGATCAAAATTTCTTTTTCGTGTGATGACCTTTTTGGTGTTTCTTCTAAATTTTGGGGTCGGGTGTATGGTGTGTCGGATGTATGGTGTGCCTCCTATCTTCGTCAGTTATTCACAGTCCAACTACGCCGCTCAACCCGGCCGCTCCTCATCCGCCCTAATACTTCGCCCTTCCGTCACCTCATCGCTAAAATTTGCAAATCGCTTTATAGTCATGGCTGTTCTGCTTCTCTTGAATGAACTCTCACCAGGATTACGACAAATATCAAATCATTCCTACGAACTCACCAAAACCTTACCTCTTGTCATCTCTCCACATGGCTTTCTCTCAAAACATAAAATACTGCTCTTTCACAGATCTTATAACCTGCTTCCTCCTCTTCCACTTGCCTCCCTCAGCGCTTCAATTCTAAACTCCATCCACCGCAGCCGTCTGACTGCACTTTGACCCCTTTGCACTTTGACCCCCTGCCTATAGATTTTGTTTGACTGAGTGCCTGTGAATAATCTGGTTCCCGCGACCTATAGCTTTTGTGGGCGTTGAAGTAATCGCGAGGTAACGATTACGATTACAAGTAAAAACTGCGAACAAAACGGATTTTTTGTGTGTGGAAAAAGTAAAATTTAAAGGAATATGGCCATCTCTAATCCTGTTTGTCAATTTTTCTGATGCTCAGATTTAGGCGAAGTTTTTATAAATACAGTCTCGACTCTCAACAGTTTAGTTGCATTTACCATCAAATCTTCCAGCTGGTGACTTTGAAAACGACAGATAATTATAAATTTCTTTAATGGCGGTCCACTAGATATTACCAATTTTATTAATTTAAACTTTAGTTACAATCCTCTGTATTCTCGAAAAGGGTTTCCAGTGTCCATGATTCTCTGGGCAGTCGCCTTAGCTTGCTGACCCTAAGGTCAGGGCTGGCATTGGCCGGCTCTAGGTAGGTTCCATTAGGCCTACTGTGTTATTTCTATTAATTCTATAGTGCATCAACTCTGGGGTTCTCGTCAACAGCCAGCACTTGCTGTTGCTTTCAAACTCAGAGAGTAAGGTTTTCAGTATCCATGATTCTCTTGGCAGTCACATCGTGATTTCCAGGGAGGGTCACGCGACCCCCCTTGACCTATGCTGCAGGCGCCCATGGGCCAGAGGTATTTCCTAACTAGCACCGCCAGACCCAGGCGGAGATCATAAATTCAATGCGCTGGAGCACATCACGCGTATAGTTTAAATTTGCTATTTGGTCACTCTGTAGAATAATAGTGTACCCTGAATTGTAGGCTAGTGCGAGTCATTAGCCATGCAGTGTGGCCAACATCTTCTCAATGGCTCCTACGTGTAAACCCACAAATACTCAGGGACGTATCTAGCGTTGGGCTTGGGGGGGCTTAAGCCCCCCCAAACGAAGTTGAAGCCCCCCCAAACAAGTCAAGCCGTTGTATGCTTACGGCTAAAATTCGTATGAACACTGTATAAATGTTGCCATGTTCAAGGCTTAAGCCCCCCAAACGAAAAAGGCTAGTTACGTGCCTGCAAATACTGCCAAACCAGTCAAAACACATTCTAACAAGTCAGTACTTTTAAATGCGCCAAAACTGCTTTAGTGCGCGTGTCCTTAGAATAAGGACAGTAGTTAGGATGAGGTTAGACACAGATATTATTAATATTATTATTAATTACTATCAATATCCAGAAGATCACTGATCAGTCCGCAATCAGTCAGTGCAGAAATAGTCGCAACACTGCAGCCGAATACAAGGAACAGGAAAATCATTAAAACAAAGAACTCACAAGAAAATCAGTGAAATCGAGGCCAGGTGCCATTGGCTGAAGCCTGAAGGACTTTTTGAAACCTGGTTAACCTGCTCCGAAAAAGGTTTAGACGGGTCAATGAATGGCTGAACCTCAAACAACTGATACAAAAGGTTTCTCAGTTAATTTTGTTACCATTTGGCATACTTAGGCCTATTAGCACAGTAAAAGTCTACTCTATTCTGACCATTCGAAAAGACCATTTCAAGATGGCTTCCAAAATGGCTGCCGGTAGGTAAAATTGTCACACCTTCAGCACTATTCAACCTATAAAGGTGGTTTTGGTGTCTAACCGTAGTTTAATTGTTTCGGGTTCAGTTGAAGTAACTTTAATCACTTAGTGTATCATTTCAAGATGGCGTCCAAGATGGCTGCCGGGAGCTAAAATTGTCCATATCTCAAGATGTCTCGTATGCGTCTCTCGTTGGTCGACGGTTGTCGTCACAACCTGCGGAAGACTCATTTTGCCCATCGCCAGCAGAGGCCAGAACAACCGTCGTCACTGGCGGCGATCTTGTTTGACAGGTGGGGGGGGACACTTTAGAACTGATCCGGTCAAAAAAAGAGTTTTGAACAGTTACTGATCTGGTCAAAACAGAGGCCAAGAAAAATTTTCGAGCTCACGCGCCAGAAAAAACTTGTGACCTTTTTTGGTGTTTCTTTAAAATTTGGGGGTCAGATGTATGGCGTGTCCCCCCACTCTTAAAGGTGGGGGGTCATGTCCCCCCGGCTCCCCCCGGATCGCTGCCCATGACCGTCGTACAAGGCCGACAAGGAGGTTGCATCGAAGGGATGGGCTCGTTGTAGTAGAGACGAAACGCAGGTCGTTGAAGACCTCTGGGGGTCTGACATGTGGAAATTGAATGTCTCAAGGGCAGATAACCCTTTGGACCATGTCAACCCCCATGTCAGCAGATTATAATAATGCAGTTTACCAACCTGTCATACTCGACATCGGAACAACATGAGGAATTGACCGAGGCAAGGATGAAAAGGGACCTTGTTGATTTTGAAAAGATCAGTTCGAAACTTGTCGGATGCTCACCTTTTTCACCAGACCCTTCCGTAAGGAACATTGTCAATGGCGTTGTGGCTCACGAATTTGTAAATATGCATGAATACGAGCAGGTTGGCTGCATGATCATGCATGATATGGTCGGAAAGCCTGCCTTTACAGTTTACATTGCCGTTCAGAAGAAAGGATAAAGCCAGAAAGCTATGGTGCAATAGCAGAGTCGTATACATGTACGTAAGCATGCCAAATGGTAATAAAATCAACTTAGAAAACCCTTGTATCAATTGGGGGGGGGGTTAGATGGGTTAATTATAGTGACCATACTAGTTGGGAACCACGGGCTTAGACACATCTTCAGATTAAACGCTGACTAAAACCAGATCAGTTGTTGGTTAAAACTGATCTAGTTGTGTGGTTGTAAGCTGGACCCTGAGCATATAACTGCTTGCCCTTACAGAAAGATGACTACCCGATTTCATATTCTAACTGTGGCTTTTAACCATTTCAGCATGCACAAGCACCAGGTTATGATATCGTGAACAGGGCCTACGAGAAGGGGATGCAGCAGGTTCATCACTCCGGGCCCAAAGGGCCAATGTGCAGTGGCGGCGATCTTGTTTGACAGGTGAGGGGGGCATTTTTTTTAACTGATCCGGTCAAACAAGAGTTTTGAACTGATCTGGTCAAAAAAGAGGTAAAAAAATTTATCGCCGTGAACTGATCTGGTCAAAAAAGGTAAAAAAATATGTGATCACCTTTTTGGTGTTTCTTCAAAATGTGGGGGGTCCGATGCATGGCGTGCTCCCCCACTGTTAAAGGTGGGGGTCTTGTCCCCCTCAACCCCCCCCCCCATGATCACCGCCCATGCCAATGTGGCCCACGAGTCTAGTTTCTTGGGTCCCATCAAAATGTAACTGAATTCTGTTCAGAAGTTCAGAACAAAGACTGTTCTTTTAATAACCACCTGGTGAGAACCACAGGTTGAGAACCGCTGGCGTAGCATGAGGGTGACCTCCATTTCAATTCAGGGCCCTGACATATCTTAATTGTGATTTGGACTATTTCACTACCACTTGCCAGCCGGTCGGTGTGGAAAATGAACTATAGGGCCTATGGGGCTAAAAGTCTGGCTGTCTCACTGCTTGTGATTCTGCTCGTCTGACTGCCAGTCTGACTGCGGATAGATATGCTCACATACTTAGGCTATGTCGCTACTATAGGGATGTAGGCCTACCGAACATTCGCTTCGTATTCCCTTCGGGGCCGAATAGTGGGCCAAATAGCTATTCGGCCGAATAGTAGAGGTCGGACCGAATACGAATATTGGTCACGTGACATCTGTTTCTGCATAATTATGCGGCTGCTATAGCGAGTGGACTCATTAACATAATATATGCTGTGGTTTCACAGTGGTTGCAGCCAGGCATTGCCTACTGCCTGGACCGCGGTATCGCAGTGTCAGTTTAGTCTCATTCTTTGTGTACAGTAAGTGAACGTTAACGTATTTTTGAATGTTGTCGGTAGACGTATTTTGTACACTATTCGTATTCGGCCGAATAGTTGGTCCAATTATTCGTATTCGGCCGAATAGTGATAATCACCTATTCGGGACAGCCCTAGTCGCTACTAAAGGATTTGCAGTCATCATAACTAATAATAATAAAAGTAACTGATTTCTAGATTTCTATTGTCAAATGCACAAGTAGGCCTAGTAGTAGTTTCCAGTTTTTAACATATTATGGCTGCCAAGGTCATTAACATTGCCATCCTCCTTTTCCGAGGCTTGGGACTGGCACTGCCAAAGAACCGGCAGTAGCGGAGTTCAACTGCACAAGGTAGGCCTAATAACCACTTGCATAGAAATTCCGGCCAAAATTTGTTACAGTAGGCCTAAAACAATACAAGGGATCAAGGACTATTAGCTTCATGGTCATAAGTCAAATGCCTCCTCTTGCCTCAATGTAGCCACGCCTATGTTGGTAACAAAGCCTCCTAATCTCCAGAAGCAATTTTAGCCCCCACCTTCCCCCATCCAAAAATTCTAGAACCGCCACTGCAACGTGACGATGACTGGTTTATTTAAGCCAATAAGGAAATAATGTAAATTTTTTATTGCATAAGGGTACAGAAAGCATTGAAGTGTTACAAATATTTTAAATGGTTTTTCTCTTCTTTTTGGTGTTTTCATCAGGTCTTACCATACTTACACAAAGTAGGCGGGACTCTCGATTTTCTTCGACAGATTGAAGCGCTAACCCATATAAAAAGATGGCGATATTTGGAGTGTATATAATTAACAGGGCCGGGGGTTTAATTTACCAATACGACCAGAACATGCCTCGAGTGGAAGTGGAGAAGACGTTCAGTTATCCATTAGAGCTCGTTCTGAAAATCTACGACGAAAAAGTAGTCGTAGCGTTTGGCCAAAGAGATGGTGTTAAGGGTAAGCAGAACCTGGACTAACACGTATCTGTGGTGGAGGTACTCCCTCTGATGAGAGTGTAATCGTTTTAGATAATAGCAGACATTGGTCTACTTTTGGGAGCTATCGTTTTCTGACAATAATTATTAAAATGTTTGTAGTCTTAACCTTTTTGGGCTTGTTCTTACCCTTGTTCTTGTCCTGAAGAACTCCTCTAAGACCAAGCCAGGCTTTCAGAAAAGAGTGTAGCTTAACATTCGTTTGCATTTTATATATATATAACATTTTAAATGATCCTCATAAACTTGGTACGACCCTCTTTTTACTGGGTTGGTCAGAACGTATAGATAATGTCACCAATTTTTATCTGTTGGTAGCTGGCACTGAAAATAGTCTAAGGTGCCTAATTTCGTCTTATTAAACATTGTGTGACTAGTTGGAGTGCCCTTGCACCGCATCGGATGTACAATTATTTTGCACAAGTTTCCATTCATTTGCAGTGGTGCATGAGATTATAATAAAAATAATAAGACAATTTGTATAGCGCCATAGCATAGCCAAGGCCGAAGGAAAGGGTGCTGTACACAAGTTCAAACAATCAATGACAGTCATATGATACTTTAAAAAGATAAGTCTTAAGCTGTGATTTGAATGTCTCCAGAGATGGCACATTTTTCACATGGTCGGGAAGACTGTTCCATGCAGTTGGTCTAGCAACAGCTCTAGAAGTCAGAGTTGCCAAACCTCGTTGAAGACTGTGTGACTTGTAGTTGATTTTTAGATGAGGTTCATAGCTGACATCTGTTGTGGTTGACTGCTACCCAAAACCAGAAGTCAGACATGTAGTCCGGCAAAAAATGATGCAGTGTTTCATCTATAGGCAATCAAGCACAGTTTGTAGGTAATTCGCTGAGGAACCACAGCCAGGGTAAGTTGTTGTGCAGTAGATCAGTGACATGATCAGATGGTGTCTGGTCATATAAGAGACGTGCAGCAGAATTAAGCAGTGACTGTATCCGCTCTAGCTGACTAGTTGGCAGACCCACCAGTAGGCTGTAGCAGTAATCAACCCTAGAGACAATGAAGCTGTTGACCAAGATGACGGCGGTTGAGGTTGGAATGAATCTGCAGATGGTTTTGATACAATGCAGTTGGTAAAAACAGCCTCAAATGAGTTGATTCACATTGGCTGACATGGTCATACAGCTGTCACAATTGACTCCAAGGTTGCAGATGGTATCAGCTGGTCGAACTTTTGCATCATTAAGGGTGAAGGTACTGCCATCAAGTAGATGGTGATGCCGAAGGGTGATGCACCATATAAACCAGGGGTGGGCAAACTTTTTGCACATGAGGCCACATTAAACGGCAAAAAAATTCGGAGGGCCAGATAAATTTTTTTAACTCTTAATAAGGACTAGCATGAAAGGAAGTTTACATATTTATAATATATTAAATACATTTGGCTGTTACTAATGAGATGTATGTGACTGTGAACACGCATGCATTTAATTAACAAGTTTCCCATAATCTGGAGTGATTGCGCTGGTTACAATTCACAATTTGAGTTAAAGATTAGATCACTTAACTGAGACCAGGTCCTGTACTTGGATTTGTTTATCTTCATAGTTGAAAATCTTTGTTGACAGATCTATGTAATAGGATGCAAATATCAAAAACATTTTTAAAGCAAAAGTTTATAGATTTGAGAATTTTTTCTTTCTGAGCGAAGAAAAGAATGTTATCAGGTCTGATCCCTTTAGCTGCGCTTTGAGAACAATGTCACGTTGTGGGTGAGTTAACTCCAGCTAAAGTTTATAGGAGCTAATTGTCAATGTGAGATGTGAACGGTATAGTAAGCAAAGCAAATTCAGTCTCAATTGATTTAAAATCCGCAAATCGTCTGGAAAACTTCTGTCAAGCTTGACGTCTGAAGGCTATATTTTTCTGCAGACAGTTTGACAGTTTGCAACTGGATGGTAGGAAAAGTGCCCGTAGTTTTGTTCTTTTATCTGTTTTGAAAGCAACATTAGCTTTACTTGAACGGATTTCACTTCTGCTTATACAGATCATGTGCAAAATATCTGCAGGGAAGTGGGGCAGATCGGCAGAGTTAATGCATAGAGTTATTATTAAAGATGAGACCGGAATAGCAAGCAAGAGAACAGAGTCACTTGAGTAAAACAAAGAAAACTTCTCGCGGTCTGAATTTTTTTAAATTTTCTGAAGAATTGTGGGGCCGGATAAAAAGTGTTGGTGGGCCAGATCCGGCCCACGGGCATTAGTTTCAAGGCCGTAGCTAGGGGGGTGTTTTTGGTGTTTAAACACCCCCTGAAATAAAATAATGTAAAAATAAAATAATGCATTTACTAACTCCAAACCCCTTGGTCGGGTGACTCGGTTGCTTGTTGGCTTGCTCAAGGACGAGAAAACACCCCCCGAAACAGAAAACACCCCCCGAAACAAAATCCTGGCTACGGCCTTGATTAGTTTGCCCACCTCTGATATAAACCCAGACTTTGATGGATTGAGTTTGAGATGGTTAGATCTATGCTATCCACTCTGAAATGTGTTCAATACACAGCAGCACTCGTTCAACGGTTTGTCGTGGTTCACAGAAGTATACCTGTATGTCGTCCACATGTATAGCAGTGGTGAAGGAGGCCATGTGCTTGAATTAATTTCAACACGTCGGCTATATATAGTACAAAAAGGAGAGGGTCAAGCACTGATCCTTGTGTAACTCTGACCAGTCTAAGGTGACGTCTCCATCCCTGCCATAGATATCATAATTGCGAAATGATGCTTATGTATTGGAAGTCGACTTTTACAGCGTCTAAGTGCTGAATGCTGGAAATTCCTCCTGAATTTTGCATATTCTCAGTTTCTCTACCAGTATCACCACTTAGTGAGTGCTCATCCATCACTATCTGCCTCAAGCTCCTCTGTCTACCATCCCATAGGCTTTCCACTCTAAATAGTCTTGCCTCTTCAAGAATTCCTTTCTTGACTCAACTTCTCTGCCTTTTCAAGTGGAATAAACTTAACTAATATTAATGCCAGTTAGCAGCCTATTGTAATAATTCATATACACCTGCAGGCATATGCATCATGTGCTGCTGGTAACTGTAAGTCATGCAGCTATAATGTGTTTCTGGCTGGTATACTGTTGCCTAACAGTTAAAACAAAATTCGGTTAAGAGAAAATTTTTTACTCTGGTATCCTATCTGTAATCTTAACTGATTTGCACTTTTTAAGGCAGAAGAAATCAACATGTTGAGCTTCAGTGTTTAATACTTGGTGATAATACTTCAGTTGTTTAATTCTTAGTAATACTCACATTGTGGCCCTATTAAATTTTCAAAATAATTTTTAAGTAGTAGTGTATCTAAAATTGATTGTGCGAGTGGTAAGCAACACTTAGGAATATGAAAAGCAATGATTGTAATTGAAAACAGTCATAGATACCCACTTAAATTATTAGAGAAAGTATAAATTTCTAGCGCTTGTATAAATCTGGATTCTGAATAGCTTCTTGTCTATATTTTTAGTTGGCCACACTGTTCTTGCGGTGAATGGAATACTAGCTGAAGGCCGATACATCAAAGATGAGAAAGACAAAGAGGCAAAAGACATTTTAGAATTCATTGCTAATGAAGATAATTATCCAATTGCCATCAAGTTTGGCCGTCCAAAGCTATCAACTAATGAAAAGATTATGCTGGCGGGAATGTTTCATTCGTAAGTATAAGTAACCACATTTTACTAGGATAAGAACAGTTGTACTGGTAATTGGTACCGTCTATTAAGTATGTCTCAAAGAGGTGTGCAAGGAGAGATAGTGATCGGTGGAGACGTCTGTAGGTAAATTTTGCACATACAGTTATACAATTAATCCATGTAGAACCATGCTGTGCAACACACGGCCCACAGGCCTCATGCGGCCTTCCGCGCTGATTTTAAATGGCCCACCCAAGCGGAATACCAACCGCAAAATAAAAATTGCAAGCACAATTCAGAGCCAAATATCTTACTAAAAGCATGCTTGAACGTTTATTGATATACTTTTTGCACTTAACAATTATTATAAAGCATGCTATTATTCACCGATTATTACATAATTATTGCCATAATAAATTTTTATAGAGTTAGTAATTTTCAGTAAATTTTAGTCGTTGCTTTTGACTTTACTGGTGCGGCCCTTGGCTTCAAGAAAATTGTTTCGGTGGCCCGCAGTGTCAAAAAGGCCCGCAGTGTCAAAAAGGTTGGACAGCACTGATGTTGAGTAAGTTAAACACCAATTTCAATCACAGTACTGCACTGTGCTTGTACTGTGCTGGATCTAATTAGAGTCCCTCTCCTGAACATAGCAGTATCTAAATATGCCACCCCATTGTACAATTAGCCCTGCAAGATCGGCAAGCCTAAACTAGGTTTAAGTACTCTTGTGGAGTGTGTATGCTCTGGGAAAGGAGGATGGAGAGGGTTTTGCCAGGTGTGAACAAGGGGAGGTTCCATGGTAGGTAATTCTTTGCTGACGTCCTTTATGGACAACCCCAACAAATTCATCGGCATATCACTTTATAGGTAAGGATAAATACTCAAATTCTCCACTCTATTACAAGAGCCATACTAATTGGGATTCTAATTAAAGAGCCGTATAATTGGGATTTTGGTTAGGCTCAGCAACCTTAAATTGATACGGTTTTGCTCCCGGTATTGAAGCATAACTGGTGATAAAACAAGGCACAACTGATTTCTGTTGGGTTGTAGTTAAGTTGAATTCAGCTAAAAAATTGATCAATTCACTAAATAACTTAATTGCTTTTATCTCTTGCAGCCTTTATGCCATTTCATCTCAGCTGTCTCCAGTTCCACACTCTTCAGGCATTCAACAGATAGAGACTGATACATTCCGACTGCACTGCCTGCAGACTCTAACAGGTTAATTTTACAGAAATATAACCCAGTTCACCAGTTACTATTTTATGTTTTAACTTTATCATTTACAGACATTTCCGCGCAAACTACTTTGTAGCAGACGTTATTCACTATCTATAAGAAACATGTTAAGCACTTAAGTTTACTGGAAATATTGTGGAACAGGGCATAGTTGATGCATCCATTTGAGACAAACATAGTGGAAAACCCTTTGAGGCATCTACATTGGATTTACTCTGTTTCCAGCCCAATGAAAGCAGTCTTTGAATGTTGACAAAGGTGTGAATGTCTTCTGTCACCGGGGAATGCACAATTGCACATCAAAGGAAGGCCATTCCAAGTAGATGGTCATACTATGGAAAAGGCACTTTATCGCATTATTCTACCAGTTGAATCTTAGAAGATCGGTCCCTTAGGCTAACAGCAAGACGTTTTATAGAGTATGAAATGTAAGCGGCTCTCGCTTTTCCCTTTGTATATTACGACCAGCTCTTAAACAGCATACTCAGTTTATGGCTGACCTTGATAAAGGACATGGGTTGGCACCCTGATACACTAACAGTGGGTATGAATTGTTGGATTATTGTGCACCTTCCTAAAACCAGACAATTTACTGTTCTTCAGGCATCAAATTTGTTGTGATCACCGATACGCGAAGAAATAACGAAGATGCTCTGCTGAAAAAACTGTACGAAATCTATTCAGACTTTGCTTTGAAGAATCCTTTCTACAGTCTGGACATGCCAATAAGGTAAGCAAATTGTTACGTTGTCCTAGTAATCCAGAGCTGCGCTTCTTATTCCGTACATACAGTATGAATGCTTAATACAAAGGAGCCTGGATTAAACAAAAAGGAATGTTTAAGCAGTGCTTTTTTTCTATAAAAAAGGGTTCCGGAACTGAACAATAGGTTCCGGAACTGAACAATTATGGAAGGGCCAAAATCCCAAGAAAAATGGGTTTGGGGGTTGGGTTGTATTATTGGTCTCAAATAAACACTGAAAGCAGTTCACAACACTGAAATTAAATTAAAATAACTAAATTATTGTTTTTATTATTAAAATAAAAATTATTTTTAGTAGCTTAAAAAAGGTGACGGAGCGCCATTCTGGCGTGTTCCGGCTGAAAAAAGCACTGTGTTTAAGCCAGCTAATCTTCTCCACATAATCATAAATAGCTACACATCCATTTATTGACACACAGATTCATCCAGTATGTGCGTGAATGGATCTCAGCAGGAGGATTTTCATTGTAGACTGATCAGAACACTTTTCTTTGACAATTTGTTCTATTTTAAAATCAAGATTGAGAAAGTGTCATGTGACCTTTTATGACATGCTGATTCAAGAT
The DNA here is from genome assembly GCA_963556255.1 of Allolobophora icterica. Taxonomy (NCBI): domain Eukaryota; kingdom Metazoa; phylum Annelida; class Clitellata; order Crassiclitellata; family Lumbricidae; genus Allolobophora; species Allolobophora icterica. The sequence continues at coordinate 46,199,022 of OY744606.1, read as the reverse complement.
CCTCCTCAAGCTGGCCTTTAATTCAAAACTTTGTCAGTATATACATCAGGAACATTACTGTGAAGACCTGTATATTTGTGGTCATCAGGTCACAATGACTGCATGTTAACAGATCACGGATTAAGAGGGTCATACTGAGATGCAATACTTAGTATATGATTTACCAGACTGGCTAGAACGCTGAAAGACATAGGCTGTCTGATGTGAAGGCACTTGCATTGTATCCTACTATTGGATGATTTTGCCAGTTACTTTGAAAGGTGACATTGCTGTCTGGTTAGGGGTCATCCATAAAGGACGTCCGCAATGAGGGGGGAAGGAGGGGTCATCGAAATGCAGACAAATGCGGACAAGGGAGGGAGGGGGTTATGACCAGTGCGGACGTCCGCATCTAAACCTTTAAATTTGATAGTTTTTTAAACACCACCTTGTTTCAACCTTCCCCGAAAGACGAAAATGTCAGTGAAGTGATTGCCTAAAACCTCATGCATGGTATAACCTTTACTGCGACTTTAAAGAGGCTTTTATTACTGCACATCCTGCGATATGATACCCGAACTGCCACTTAAACGTGCACAGGAACTGTGGAATAATTGTAAAAATAATGATGACATTAAAAACTGGCTTCGGTGTGAGGACGTCCGCATAGGGGGAGGGAGGGTAAGGTCAAATGCGGACAAGGGGGAGGAAGGGGTCCAAAGTAGGTCATATTTTGTGGACGTCCTTTATGAATGACCCCTTAGCAATGGTGATTGTAATTTAAAACCAAGTTGTTTCTGGCAACATTGATATATACTGTTTGCAGACATAATTTCAGAGTGATAGTGCCTGTATTGAACTGACGAGCATAGGGGTAAACAGCTGTTAAATGGGGAAACTAAGACCACAGGTAAGCTCCTGCCTGTGCCAGTGAAGGGCATAAGTACCACCTGCTTTGGAACTCTGCAGGGCTTAAACTAGGTTCAGCTAGTGAATGTTGTCCTGTATTCAGGCAGCTGTGAACAGCTGATAGAGCTTGCTATACAGCATGTTACTGTACCACATGTTAATGCATCTTGAATGTTAAATGGATATTGTTGGAAGCCATGGTGTAATCGCTTATTTGGATTCTGCAGCATCAGTTGTCTTTGTTTTTTTTGTAGGTGTGAACTATTTGACACAAACTTGCAGCAGTCTGTAGACACTGCAGAAAAATACGGTTTACCAGTAAGTTAGGACTTTCCAACAGAGGGCTGTTCTTCAGGACACAAATAGTTTAAGATGGTGATAATGAATGGAGTTTGACTGAAATTGTCCATAAATTGTGTATACTAGTGTTTTGTTGTGGAAGCAAATAATTCAGGCTCCAATAAAAATGCAAAACGTATTGGTGCTGTGCTTCAAGGTTGGAAATCCTGTATACAAATATTTCAAAAGCTGTTTTAAGCTCTGCATTTCAGAAAGTAAACAATGTTTAGATTCACACTGGAAGACTTACTATACTATGGGATATGCGCTATATAATATGCAGTGTATGGGGTCATCCATAAAGGATATCTGCAACATGGGGGAGGGCAGGGTCACTTAAACAGCGATATTAAGGGGGTGGTTATAATCAATGCAGATGTGGGCATGTATAGTTGGTGGTTATTTCAGCACATATGCCTTGAACACCATCATTCCAACAGCTGGCAGTCTGGGTGTATTGCATTGGATTTAATTAGTGCTTCCTCCAGGTCACTGTTTGCCCTAGAACAGCGGTTCCCAAACTTTTCTGGGTCGCGACCCACTTGTGAATAACTTGGCGGTCCCTGGACCCAATGTGTAAAATTAATCATTGTGTACTTAAAATTGCTTCGTAAATTGGCATCGAAATATGCGGATTTACGTACAGTGTTTAGAAATTGGCAATCTAAGGCGTTAAAAGGAAACGGGTGAAACAGTTTACAAAAATTACAGTTATTGCAATCAAAATGCAACTGTTGCACCTATATGATGTAACGACAGCTAGTTATAGCCCAATCATAGCCAAATATTGTTGCTCCGAAAAAATAAATGTTTCTCGAAAACAGTTGGCAACCCACTTGCCAGAGCTTCGCGACCCACTTTTGGGTCGCGACCCACAGTTTGGGAACTCTGGTCTACACTCTACACTATTAAAAAAATATGTCAAAGTATATATCTATAGGCTTACGTTCTGCAGGTGAGTATACGTAAATGCTTTCCAGAGGTGAGTATACTCATGGGCGGGGGTCGAGGAGGGGGGACAAGACCCCAACCTTTAACAGTGGGGGACACGCCATAAATTTGTCCCCACAAATTTTGAAGAAACACCAAAAAAGTCAAATTTTATCGCGCGTGAGCACGAAAATTTTTTAAACTCTTTTTGACCAGATCAGTTCAAAACTCTTTTTTGACCAGGTCATTTAAAAAGTGTCTCCCACCTGTCAAACCAGATAGCCGCCACTGAGTATACTAAAAGTCAAACAAGATAGCCGCCACTGAGTAGGCCTATACTAAAAATAGTTAAATTGTGAGTGATTATACAGTATCTAGAGTACACGCTGTATAGGCCTACCCGCGTATAGGCATATACCCTAGTCTACAGTCATTGGGAGATGAATGCCTAAACAAAGGTCATCAGATTTTTCGGAGATGAATTCCTAAAAGAATGGTCATCAAAATTTTTAGGGCCTGAATTCCCAAAAAGAATTCCCAAAAAGGTCACGAAGCAGGCCATGGTCGACTTTGTCCCAGTAGTTGTCCCCCCACCTGTGAAACAAGATCGCCGCCACTGAAATTTGTGCCTTCCCAGAGATCGCAGTCTCCGCCTTGCTTCGTGTATGTAAGAAATTGGTACCCCCACTTTTTAGACGAAAGTCACGCCCCTGCGTCCCACAGACGGTCCGTAGCGTTGATTTTTTAAAGAATTTAAGTCTTTTAACATATTTAGAAAATTTTAAGATGGAAAAAAAATCATGTGTGTCGCCAACGGGGCGCGAACTCAGGTCCGCAACTCGGCTGGCGAGAGACATGGGCAATCGGCCACGGCGCTTACGCCAATAGGTATGGTTTTAAAACGTAGTTATTCAAGAAAAATTGATAACGCCTTTGTCATTGCGAATTTATGATGCTGTAAAATTTGGATTAATTTGTGATCTCGAATATAATATTTATTACAAATATATTCAAATGCCAATTTTCAAATTAAACCCCAAATCAACCAGCATAATAACGGATGAACGTAACTTCTACTTCATTATCATTCGATAGATGGCGGACATCTATCAGACATTGGTTCATTATCATTCGATAGATGGAGCTGTGACTTAGAAACATAGGAGCAACGGACGGGTTACAGTCAGCTTCCGTATTTTTTCGATTTTTGATCTCAACCACATTAAAGTTTCTGAAATAAATTTACGGTGATTTTTCACGGGTTACAGCTAGTCTATTAATAGACATTATCTATATAGGGCCTACACTTATTAAAACTGTCGATGAAACTCATGTACATCAAAGTACGGTTTGCAGTTGGTTCAATAAAGGATATACTTACTTACTTTACTGTACACTAATCTAATGACTTTTATAGCACCGTTATAATTACGCAAAAGACACCAATCGATGGTCACTTATATATCAATCCGTCCTTTTTTTTACAAAGAGTCATTCCAACTTGACTCAACCAATGCATCCCATGCGATCATCTCAGATTTGGCTGCATGGTCCGTGCCCTTAGCTTTCGAGTGGCGCTTCAGAAATTTGGATTTTACGATTATGATAGAAACTACAGCTGCCCTTTGTTTTGTACTTGAAGCAGGCTAATCTAAACTCGCCAGAACAATTCTATCGCCCACTTTTTGTATCTGGCATCGTTGCATACTAGAAAGTAAAAATTGCCAGTCCCGTGGCCAGGACCTTGGATTCGTCCGTTGTCGATTCAAGGCCGAAGTGAAGGAAACGAACGCAGATTATAATAAAATAGAGCTATTTATATATCTTTGGCAACGAGCCGGGCTGTAGTGATAAAATAAGAGGCGAGTGCACGCTACAGGTTAGTTTTCCGAAACACTGAGGCAAATGTGCCTCCCCCTCCTCTTCCTCCTTCTCGTCCTCCTCCTCCCAAGCAAGAAAATATTTTGAAATAATGGAAACGATTTGGTCAGCGTTTAAGCTATTGAAATGACGGAATTCCTCAATTTCTGATGCATCAGCTATGCTAACATTTATTGATAAATTAATGTGTTTTTCGCATCCAGGTAATGCAAACAGAAATAATTAAGTTTCAAGCAGGAAATTTTGTTTAAGTTATAGTCTACACTCTACACTATTAAAAAAATATGTCAAAGTATATACCTACAGGCTTACGTTCTGCAGGTGAGTATACGTAAACGCTTTCCAGAGGTGAGTATACTCATGGGCGGCGATCTCGGAGTCGAGGAGGGGGGAGGGACAAGACCCCAACCTTTAACAGTGCCATAAATTTGTCCCCACAAATTTTGAAGAAACACCAAAAAAGTCAACAAATTTTATCGCGCGTGAGCACGAAAATTTTTTAAAACTCTTTTTGACCAGATCAGTTCAAAACTCTTTTTTGACCAGATCATTTAAAAAGTGTCCCCCACCTGTCAAACAAGATAGCCGCCACTGAGTATACTAAAAGTCAAACAAGATAGCCGCCACTGAGTATACTAAAAATAGTTAAATTGTGAGTGATTATACAGTATCTAGAGGTGAGTACACGCTGTATAGGCCTACCCGCGTATAGGCATATACCCTAGTCTACAGTCATTGGGAGATGAATGCCTAAACAAAGGTCATCAGATTTTTCGGAGATGAATTCCTAAAAGAATGGTCATCAAAATTTTTAGGGCCTGAATTCCCAAAAAGAATTCCCAAAAAGGTCACGAAGCAGGCCATGGTCGACTTTGTCCCGGTAGTTGTCCCCCCACCTGTGAAACAAGATCGCCGCCACTGAAATTTGTGCCTTCCCAGAGATCGCAGTCTCCGCCTTGCTTCGTGTATGTAAGAAATTGGTACCCCACTTTTTAGACGAAAGTCACGCCCCTGCGTCCCACAGACGGTCCGTAGCGTTGTGTTTTTTAAAGAATTTAAGTCTTTTAACATATTTAGAAAATTTTAAGATGGAAAAAAAATCATGTGTGTCGCCAGCGGGGCGCGAACTCAGGTCCGCAACTCGGCTGGCGAGAGACATGGGCAATCGGCCACGGCGCTTACGCCAATAGGTGTGGTTTTAAAACGTAGTTATTCAAGAAAATTGATAACGCCTTTGTCATTGCGAATTTATGATGCTGTAAAATTTGGATTCATTTGTGATCTCGAATATAATATTTATTACAAATATATTCAAATGCCAATTTTCAAATTAAACCCCAAAGCCTCTGTCAACCAGCATAATAACGGATGAACGTAACTTCTACTTCATTATCATTCGATAGATGGCGGACATCTATCAGACATTGGTTCATTATCATTCGATAGATGGAGCTGTGACTTAGAAACATAGGAGCAACGGACGGGTTACAGTCAGCTTCCGTATTTTTTCGATTTTTGATCTCAACCACATTAAAGTTTCTGAAATAAATTTACGGTGATTTTTCACGGGTTACAGCTAGTCTATTAATAGACATTATCTATATAGGGCCTACACTTATTAAAACTTTCGATGAAACTCATGTACATCAAAGTACGGTTTGCAGTTGGTTCAATAAAGGATATACTTACTTACTTTACTGTACACTAATCTAATGACTTTTATAGCACCGTTATAATTACGCAAAAGACACCAATCGATGGTCACTTATATATCAATCCGTCCTTTTTTTTTACAAAGAGTCATTCCAACTTGACTCAACCAATGCATCCCATGCGATCATCTCAGATTTGGCTGCATGGTCCGTGCCCTTAGCTTTCGAGTGGCGCTTCAGAAATTTGGATTTTACGATTATGATAGAAACTACAGCTGCCCTTTGTTTTGTACTTGAAGCAGGCTAATCTAAACTCGCCAGAACAATTCTATCGCCCACTTTTTGTATCTGGCATCGTTGCATACTAGAAAGTAAAAATTGCCAGTCCCGTGGCCAGGACCTTGGATTCGTCCGTTGTCGATTCAAGGCCGAAGTGAAGGAAACGAACGCAGATTATAATAAAATAGAGCTATTTATATATCTTTGGCAACGAGCCGGGCTGTAGTGATAAAATAAGAGGCGAGTGCACGCTACAGGTTAGTTTTCCGAAACACTGAGGCAAATGTGCCTCCCCCTCCTCTTCCTCCTTCTCGTCCTCCTCCTCCCAAGCAAGAAAATATTTTGAAATAATGGAAACGATTTGGTCAGCGTTTAAGCTATTGAAATGACGGAATTCCTCAATTTCTGATGCATCAGCTATGCTAACATTTATTGATAAATTAATGTGTTTTTCGCATCCAGGTAATGCAAACAGAAATAATTAAGTTTCAAGCAGGAAATTTTGTTTAAGTTATAGTCTACACTCTACACTATTAAAAAAATATGTCAAAGTATATACCTACAGGCTTACGTTCTGCAGGTGAGTATACGTAAACGCTTTCCAGAGGTGAGTATACTCATGGGCGGCGATCTCGGAGTCGAGGAGGGGGGAGGGACAAGACCCCAACCTTTAACAGTGCCATAAATTTGTCCCCACAAATTTTGAAGAAACACCAAAAAAGTCAACAAATTTTATCGCGCGTGAGCACGAAATTTTTTTAAAACTCTTTTTGTCCAGATCAGTTCAAACTCTTTTTTGACCAGATCATTTAAAAAGTGTCCCCCACCTGTCAAACAAGATAGCCGCCACTGAGTATACTAAAAGTCAAACAAGATAGCCGCCACTGAGTATACTAAAAATAGTTAAATTGTGAGTGATTATACAGTATCTAGAGGTGAGTACACGCTGTATAGGCCTACCCGCGTATAGGCATATACCCTAGTCTACAGTCATTGGGAGATGAATGCCTAAACAAAGGTCATCAGATTTTTCGGAGATGAATTCCTAAAAGAATGGTCATCAAAATTTTTAGGGCCTGAATTCCCAAAAAGAATTCCCAAAAAGGTCACGAAGCAGGCCATGGTCGACTTTGTCCCAGTAGTTGTCCCCCCACCTGTGAAACAAGATCGCCGCCACTGAAATTTGTGCCTTCCCAGAGATCGCAGTCTCCGCCTTGCTTCGTGTATGTAAGAAATTGGTACCCCCACTTTTTAGACGAAAGTCACGCCCCTGCGTCCCACAGACGGTCCGTAGCGTTGTTTTTTTTTTTAAATTTAAGTCTTTTAACATATTTAGAAAATTTTAAGATGGAAAAAAAATCATGTGTGTCGCCAACGGGGCGCGAACTCAGGTCCGCAACTCGGCTGGCGAGAGACATGGGCAATCGGCCACGGCGCTTACGCCAATAGGTATGGTTTTAAAACGTAGTTATTCAAGAAAAATTGATAACGCCTTTGTCATTGCGAATTTATGATGCTGTAAAATTTGGATTAATTTGTGATCTCGAATATAATATTTATTACAAATATATTCAAATGCCAATTTTCAAATTAAACCCCAAATCAACCAGCATAATAACGGATGAACGTAACTTCTACTTCATTATCATTCGATAGATGGCGGACATCTATCAGACATTGGTTCATTATCATTCGATAGATGGAGCTGTGACTTAGAAACATAGGAGCAACGGACGGGTTACAGTCAGCTTCCGTATTTTTTCGATTTTTGATCTCAACCACATTAAAGTTTCTGAAATAAATTTACGGTGATTTTTCACGGGTTACAGCTAGTCTATTAATAGACATTATCTATATAGGGCCTACACTTATTAAAACTGTCGATGAAACTCATGTACATCAAAGTACGGTTTGCAGTTGGTTCAATAAAGGATATACTTACTTACTTTACTGTACACTAATCTAATGACTTTTATAGCACCGTTATAATTACGCAAAAGACACCAATCGATGGTCACTTATATATCAATCCGTCCTTTTTTTTACAAAGAGTCATTCCAACTTGACTCAACCAATGCATCCCATGCGATCATCTCAGATTTGGCTGCATGGTCCGTGCCCTTAGCTTTCGAGTGGCGCTTCAGAAATTTGGATTTTACGATTATGATAGAAACTACAGCTGCCCTTTGTTTTGTACTTGAAGCAGGCTAATCTAAACTCGCCAGAACAATTCTATCGCCCACTTTTTGTATCTGGCATCGTTGCATACTAGAAAGTAAAAATTGCCAGTCCCGTGGCCAGGACCTTGGATTCGTCCGTTGTCGATTCAAGGCCGAAGTGAAGGAAACGAACGCAGATTATAATAAAATAGAGCTATTTATATATCTTTGGCAACGAGCCGGGCTGTAGTGATAAAATAAGAGGCGAGTGCACGCTACAGGTTAGTTTTCCGAAACACTGAGGCAAATGTGCCTCCCCCTCCTCTTCCTCCTTCTCGTCCTCCTCCTCCCAAGCAAGAAAATATTTTGAAATAATGGAAACGATTTGGTCAGCGTTTAAGCTATTGAAATGACGGAATTCCTCAATTTCTGATGCATCAGCTATGCTAACATTTATTGATAAATTAATGTGTTTTTCGCATCCAGGTAATGCAAACAGAAATAATTAAGTTTCAAGCAGGAAATTTTGTTTAAGTTATAGTCTACACTCTACACTATTAAAAAAATATGTCAAAGTATATACCTACAGGCTTACGTTCTGCAGGTGAGTATACGTAAACGCTTTCCAGAGGTGAGTATACTCATGGGCGGCGATCTCGGAGTCGAGGAGGGGGGAGGGACAAGACCCCAACCTTTAACAGTGCCATAAATTTGTCCCCACAAATTTTGAAGAAACACCAAAAAAGTCAACAAATTTTATCGCGCGTGAGCACGAAAATTTTTTAAAACTCTTTTTGACCAGATCAGTTCAAAACTCTTTTTTGACCAGATCATTTAAAAAGTGTCCCCCACCTGTCAAACAAGATAGCCGCCACTGAGTATACTAAAAGTCAAACAAGATAGCCGCCACTGAGTATACTAAAAATAGTTAAATTGTGAGTGATTATACAGTATCTAGAGGTGAGTACACGCTGTATAGGCCTACCCGCGTATAGGCATATACCCTAGTCTACAGTCATTGGGAGATGAATGCCTAAACAAAGGTCATCAGATTTTTCGGAGATGAATTCCTAAAAGAATGGTCATCAAAATTTTTAGGGCCTGAATTCCCAAAAAGAATTCCCAAAAAGGTCACGAAGCAGGCCATGGTCGACTTTGTCCCGGTAGTTGTCCCCCCACCTGTGAAACAAGATCGCCGCCACTGAAATTTGTGCCTTCCCAGAGATCGCAGTCTCCGCCTTGCTTCGTGTATGTAAGAAATTGGTACCCCACTTTTTAGACGAAAGTCACGCCCCTGCGTCCCACAGACGGTCCGTAGCGTTGTGTTTTTTAAAGAATTTAAGTCTTTTAACATATTTAGAAAATTTTAAGATGGAAAAAAAATCATGTGTGTCGCCAGCGGGGCGCGAACTCAGGTCCGCAACTCGGCTGGCGAGAGACATGGGCAATCGGCCACGGCGCTTACGCCAATAGGTGTGGTTTTAAAACGTAGTTATTCAAGAAAATTGATAACGCCTTTGTCATTGCGAATTTATGATGCTGTAAAATTTGGATTCATTTGTGATCTCGAATATAATATTTATTACAAATATATTCAAATGCCAATTTTCAAATTAAACCCCAAAGCCTCTGTCAACCAGCATAATAACGGATGAACGTAACTTCTACTTCATTATCATTCGATAGATGGCGGACATCTATCAGACATTGGTTCATTATCATTCGATAGATGGAGCTGTGACTTAGAAACATAGGAGCAACGGACGGGTTACAGTCAGCTTCCGTATTTTTTCGATTTTTGATCTCAACCACATTAAAGTTTCTGAAATAAATTTACGGTGATTTTTCACGGGTTACAGCTAGTCTATTAATAGACATTATCTATATAGGGCCTACACTTATTAAAACTTTCGATGAAACTCATGTACATCAAAGTACGGTTTGCAGTTGGTTCAATAAAGGATATACTTACTTACTTTACTGTACACTAATCTAATGACTTTTATAGCACCGTTATAATTACGCAAAAGACACCAATCGATGGTCACTTATATATCAATCCGTCCTTTTTTTTTACAAAGAGTCATTCCAACTTGACTCAACCAATGCATCCCATGCGATCATCTCAGATTTGGCTGCATGGTCCGTGCCCTTAGCTTTCGAGTGGCGCTTCAGAAATTTGGATTTTACGATTATGATAGAAACTACAGCTGCCCTTTGTTTTGTACTTGAAGCAGGCTAATCTAAACTCGCCAGAACAATTCTATCGCCCACTTTTTGTATCTGGCATCGTTGCATACTAGAAAGTAAAAATTGCCAGTCCCGTGGCCAGGACCTTGGATTCGTCCGTTGTCGATTCAAGGCCGAAGTGAAGGAAACGAACGCAGATTATAATAAAATAGAGCTATTTATATATCTTTGGCAACGAGCCGGGCTGTAGTGATAAAATAAGAGGCGAGTGCACGCTACAGGTTAGTTTTCCAAAACACTGAGGCAGATGTGCCTCCCCTCCTCCTCCTCCTCCTCTTCCTCCTTCTCCTCCTCCCAAGCAAGAAAATATTTTGAAATAATGGAAACGATTTGGTCAGCGTTTAAGCTATTGAAATGACGGAATTCCTCAATTTCTGATGCATCAGCTATGCTAACATTTATTGATAAATTAATGTGTTTTTCGCATCCAGGTAATGCAAACAGAAATAATTAAGTTTCAAGCAGGAAATTTTGTTTAAGTTATAGTCTACACTCTACACTATTAAAAAAATATGTCAAAGTATATACCTACAGGCTTACGTTCTGCAGGTGAGTATACGTAAACGCTTTCCAGAGGTGAGTATACTCATGGGCGGCGATCTCGGAGTCGAGGAGGGGGGAGGGACAAGACCCCAACCTTTAACAGTGCCATAAATTTGTCCCCACAAATTTTGAAGAAACACCAAAAAAGTCAACAAATTTTATCGCGCGTGAGCACGAAATTTTTTTAAAACTCTTTTTGTCCAGATCAGTTCAAACTCTTTTTTGACCAGATCATTTAAAAAGTGTCCCCCACCTGTCAAACAAGATAGCCGCCACTGAGTATACTAAAAGTCAAACAAGATAGCCGCCACTGAGTATACTAAAAATAGTTAAATTGTGAGTGATTATACAGTATCTAGAGGTGAGTACACGCTGTATAGGCCTACCCGCGTATAGGCATATACCCTAGTCTACAGTCATTGGGAGATGAATGCCTAAACAAAGGTCATCAGATTTTTCGGAGATGAATTCCTAAAAGAATGGTCATCAAAATTTTTAGGGCCTGAATTCCCAAAAAGAATTCCCAAAAAGGTCACGAAGCAGGCCATGGTCGACTTTGTCCCAGTAGTTGTCCCCCCACCTGTGAAACAAGATCGCCGCCACTGAAATTTGTGCCTTCCCAGAGATCGCAGTCTCCGCCTTGCTTCGTGTATGTAAGAAATTGGTACCCCCACTTTTTAGACGAAAGTCACGCCCCTGCGTCCCACAGACGGTCCGTAGCGTTGTTTTTTTTTTTAATTTAAGTCTTTTAACATATTTAGAAAATTTTAAGATGGAAAAAAATCATGTGTGTCGCCAGCGGGGCGCGAACTCAGGTCCGCAACTCGGCTGGCGAGAGACATGGGCAATCGGCCACGGCGCTTACGCCAATAGGTATGGTTTTAAAACGTAGTTATTCAAGAAAAATTGATAACGCCTTTGTCATTGCGAATTTATGATGCTGTAAAATTTGGATTAATTTGTGATCTCGAATATAATATTTATTACAAATATATTCAAATGCCAATTTTCAAATTAAACCCCAAATCAACCAGCATAATAACGGATGAACGTAACTTCTACTTCATTATCATTCGATAGATGGCGGACATCTATCAGACATTGGTTCATTATCATTCGATAGATGGAGCTGTGACTTAGAAACATAGGAGCAACGGACGGGTTACAGTCAGCTTCCGTATTTTTCCGATTTTTGATCTCAACCACATTAAAGTTTCTGAAATAAATTTACGGTGATTTTTCACGGGTTACAGCTAGTCTATTAATAGACATTATCTATATAGGGCCTACACTTATTAAAACTTTCGATGAAACTCATGTACATCAAAGTACGGTTTGCAGTTGGTTCAATAAAGGATATACTTACTTACTTTACTGTACACTAATCTAATGACTTTTATAGCACCGTTATAATTACGCAAAAGACACCAATCGATGGTCACTTATATATCAATCCGTCCTTTTTTTTACAAAGAGTCATTCCAACTTGACTCAACCAATGCATCCCATGCGATCATCTCAGATTTGGCTGCATGGTCCGTGCCCTTAGCTTTCGAGTGGCGCTTCAGAAATTTGGATTTTACGATTATGATAGAAACTACAGCTGCCCTTTGTTTTGTACTTGAAGCAGGCTAATCTAAACTCGCCAGAACAATTCTATCGCCCACTTTTTGTATCTGCCATCGTTGCATACTAGAAAGTAAAAATTGCCAGTCCCGTGGCCAGGACCTTGGATTCGTCCGTTGTCGATTCAAGGCCGAAGTGAAGGAAACGAACGCAGATTATAATAAAATAGAGCTATTTATATATCTTTGGCAACGAGCCGGGCTGTAGTGATAAAATAAGAGGCGAGTGCACGCTACAGGTTAGTTTTCCGAAACACTGAGGCAAATGTGCCTCCCCCTCCTCTTCCTCCTTCTCGTCCTCCTCCTCCCAAGCAAGAAAATATTTTGAAATAATGGAAACGATTTGGTCAGCGTTTAAGCTATTGAAATGACGGAATTCCTCAATTTCTGATGCATCAGCTATGCTAACATTTATTGATAAATTAATGTGTTTTTCGCATCCAGGTAATGCAAACAGAAATAATTAAGTTTCAAGCTGAAATTTTGTTTAAGTTATAGTCTACACTCTACACTATTAAAAAATATGTCAAAGTATATACCTACAGGCTTACGTTCTGCAGGTGAGTATACGTAAACGCTTTCCAGAGGTGAGTATACTCATGGGCGGCGATCTCGGGGTCGAGGAGGGGGGAGGGACAAGACCCCAACCTTTAACAGTGGGGGACACGCCATAAATTTGTCCCCACAAATTTTGAAGAAACACAAAAAAAGTCAACAAATTTTATCGCGCGTGAGCACGAAATTTTTTTAAAACTCTTTTTGTCCAGATCAGTTCAAAACTCTTTTTTGACCAGATCATTTAAAAAGTGTCCCCCACCTGTCAAACAAGATAGCCGCCACTGAGTATACTAAAAGTCAAACAAGATAGCCGCCACTGAGTATACTAAAAATAGTTAAATTGTGAGTGATTATACAGTATCTAGAGGTGAGTACACGCTGTATAGGCCTACCCGCGTATAGGCATATACCCAAGGTTTCTCCACTAACAGGTTGGCCCGCAAGCTTGTACTGGGAGGCTCATTAACTCGGGGTGGGGTGTTTCTGACGTCACTGGTGGACCACTCGGGCAAACTCAGGTTCATTCCGCTCATTCAGTACATGACTTTCATTATATCTACTGTTCAGTGTGCTTAGTGTATCTATCGAGATTTTCGCGTGTTTGCCAAACTTTGTAGAAGCTTTTAATTTATAGACCACGATGCCTGGGAACTGTGCTGTTGCCAGTTGTAAGAATACGTGGCGTAATGATGGCTCAGGACTACGCAAAGAGAAGAATGTTATTGCTACAGTTAGTGACGGCACTCACAATCAAATTCCCAGCAGCCCCTGAAGCAGCGATCAGCTGTTTGATCAGATCACGCACGTTTATTCGTATGCGTTATCTGAACAGGCAAAAAGCTAACACCAAACGATTCCTTACGAAAAGATGAAGAAGGTCACTCAGTAGGCAACAAGACTGCAATGTCGATTATAACAAACTTTCTGCACCAGCGAAACATTGATGATAATTAGTTTCAATTACACGTCAACAATAGTTTCCTTGTACATTAGATGGGCCATTTAATTTTTCGTTTTTTATTAAATTGTTATTGTCACAGAACTGGTGTAGTAATTAGCATCAGTGATAGAAATAGCTATCAAATCAATGATAGCTGATAAGCTTTTGTATAACTTATATAATCTGTTATGTCAGTGATAGCCTATTACAATACTGATAAATAACCAATTGTGTCATTGATAACTGGAAATATCCAAGTTCTAGGTCTGCTTCTTGTCTAGATAGAGGCATTTTCTACTCAGAGTTTTGTACATGTTACTTTTTTGATGTAACTTTTTGTAACTTGTTTCACTTGATAATATTTCTAACAAGATGGCACATTGAAAGGTCCAGCAGAAACTTCGTCTATACTTGCAGATATTCCTGCAGTTGTAAATAACCATAGTGAATAGTTAAACATAACCACAGAGAAAAGTTAAACAATTAAACTGAGCAAATGTCAAATAATAAACAATTGCATATAGCAGTGACTGTTAGGATCTAGAGTCTAAAATATAGACACACAAGTGACAAGTGACAAGTTGACTTAAAATAAATATTATGTGTACTTGTATACTAGTCAGTTGAATACTAGAGCATAAATGGCCTTCGGTATCTGACAGCAGCGCTGGTCGAGTCCTCCAGTGACGTCACAGCGCCCCACTCCAATTCACGCATATTCATGACCCGCCTATTGGGCCGACCTGTGAGTGGAAAGATCTTGGCATATACCCTAGTCTACAGTCATTGGGAGATGAATGCCTAAACAAAGGTCATCAGATTTTTCGGAGATGAATTCCTAAAAGAATGGTCATCAAAATTTTTAGGGCCTGAATTCCCAAAAAGAATTCCCAAAAAGGTCACGAAGCAGGCCATGGTCGACTTTGTCCCAGTAGTTGTCCCCCCACCTGTGAAACAAGATCGCCGCCACTGAAATTTGTGCCTTCCCAGAGATCGCAGTCTCCGCCTTGCTTCGTGTATGTAAGAAATTGGTACCCCCACTTTTTAGACGAAAGTCACGCCCCTGCGTCCCACAGACGGTCCGTAGCGTTGTTTTTTTTTTAAAATTTAAGTCTTTTAACATATTTAGAAAATTTTAAGATGGAAAAAAAATCATGTGTGTCGCCAGCGGGGCGCGAACTCAGGTCCGCAACTCGGCTGGCGAGAGACATGGGCAATCGGCCACGGCGCTTACGCCAATAGGTATGGTTTTAAAACGTAGTTATTCAAGAAAAATTGATAACGCCTTTGTCATTGCGAATTTATGATGCTGTAAAATTTGGATTAATTTGTGATCTCGAATATAATATTTATTACAAATATATTCAAATGCCAATTTTCAAATTAAACCCCAAATCAACCAGCATAATAACGGATGAACGTAACTTCTACTTCATTATCATTCGATAGATGGCGGACATCTATCAGACATTGGTTCATTATCATTCGATAGATGGAGCTGTGACTTAGAAACATAGGAGCAACGGACGGGTTACAGTCAGCTTCCGTATTTTTCCGATTTTTGATCTCAACCACATTAAAGTTTCTGAAATAAATTTACGGTGATTTTTCACGGGTTACAGCTAGTCTATTAATAGACATTATCTATATAGGGCCTACACTTATTAAAACTTTCGATGAAACTCATGTACATCAAAGTACGGTTTGCAGTTGGTTCAATAAAGGATATACTTACTTACTTTACTGTACACTAATCTAATGACTTTTATAGCACCGTTATAATTACGCAAAAGACACCAATCGATGGTCACTTATATATCAATCCGTCCTTTTTTTTACAAAGAGTCATTCCAACTTGACTCAACCAATGCATCCCATGCGATCATCTCAGATTTGGCTGCATGGTCCGTGCCCTTAGCTTTCGAGTGGCGCTTCAGAAATTTGGATTTTACGATTATGATAGAAACTACAGCTGCCCTTTGTTTTGTACTTGAAGCAGGCTAATCTAAACTCGCCAGAACAATTCTATCGCCCACTTTTTGTATCTGCCATCGTTGCATACTAGAAAGTAAAAATTGCCAGTCCCGTGGCCAGGACCTTGGATTCGTCCGTTGTCGATTCAAGGCCGAAGTGAAGGAAACGAACGCAGATTATAATAAAATAGAGCTATTTATATATCTTTGGCAACGAGCC
The DNA here is from genome assembly GCA_963556255.1 of Allolobophora icterica. Classification (NCBI taxonomy): domain Eukaryota; kingdom Metazoa; phylum Annelida; class Clitellata; order Crassiclitellata; family Lumbricidae; genus Allolobophora; species Allolobophora icterica. Next base: position 46,182,785 of record OY744606.1, on the reverse strand, counting down.
GGGCTGTAGTGATAAAATAAGAGGCGAGTGCACGCTACAGGTTAGTTTTCCGAAACACTGAGGCAAATGTGCCTCCCCCTCCTCTTCCTCCTTCTCGTCCTCCTCCTCCCAAGCAAGAAAATATTTTGAAATAATGGAAACGATTTGGTCAGCGTTTAAGCTATTGAAATGACGGAATTCCTCAATTTCTGATGCATCAGCTATGCTAACATTTATTGATAAATTAATGTGTTTTTCGCATCCAGGTAATGCAAACAGAAATAATTAAGTTTCAAGCTGAAATTTTGTTTAAGTTATAGTCTACACTCTACACTATTAAAAAATATGTCAAAGTATATACCTACAGGCTTACGTTCTGCAGGTGAGTATACGTAAACGCTTTCCAGAGGTGAGTATACTCATGGGCGGCGATCTCGGGGTCGAGGAGGGGGGAGGGACAAGACCCCAACCTTTAACAGTGGGGGACACGCCATAAATTTGTCCCCACAAATTTTGAAGAAACACAAAAAAAGTCAACAAATTTTATCGCGCGTGAGCACGAAATTTTTTTAAAACTCTTTTTGTCCAGATCAGTTCAAAACTCTTTTTTGACCAGATCATTTAAAAAGTGTCCCCCACCTGTCAAACAAGATAGCCGCCACTGAGTATACTAAAAGTCAAACAAGATAGCCGCCACTGAGTATACTAAAAATAGTTAAATTGTGAGTGATTATACAGTATCTAGAGGTGAGTACACGCTGTATAGGCCTACCCGCGTATAGGCATATACCCAAGGTTTCTCCACTAACAGGTTGGCCCGCAAGCTTGTACTGGGAGGCTCATTAACTCGGGGTGGGGTGTTTCTGACGTCACTGGTGGACCACTCGGGCAAACTCAGGTTCATTCCGCTCATTCAGTACATGACTTTCATTATATCTACTGTTCAGTGTGCTTAGTGTATCTATCGAGATTTTCGCGTGTTTGCCAAACTTTGTAGAAGCTTTTAATTTATAGACCACGATGCCTGGGAACTGTGCTGTTGCCAGTTGTAAGAATACGTGGCGTAATGATGGCTCAGGACTACGCAAAGAGAAGAATGTTATTGCTACAGTTAGTGACGGCACTCACAATCAAATTCCCAGCAGCCCCTGAAGCAGCGATCAGCTGTTTGATCAGATCACGCACGTTTATTCGTATGCGTTATCTGAACAGGCAAAAAGCTAACACCAAACGATTCCTTACGAAAAGATGAAGAAGGTCACTCAGTAGGCAACAAGACTGCAATGTCGATTATAACAAACTTTCTGCACCAGCGAAACATTGATGATAATTAGTTTCAATTACACGTCAACAATAGTTTCCTTGTACATTAGATGGGCCATTTAATTTTTCGTTTTTTATTAAATTGTTATTGTCACAGAACTGGTGTAGTAATTAGCATCAGTGATAGAAATAGCTATCAAATCAATGATAGCTGATAAGCTTTTGTATAACTTATATAATCTGTTATGTCAGTGATAGCCTATTACAATACTGATAAATAACCAATTGTGTCATTGATAACTGGAAATATCCAAGTTCTAGGTCTGCTTCTTGTCTAGATAGAGGCATTTTCTACTCAGAGTTTTGTACATGTTACTTTTTTGATGTAACTTTTTGTAACTTGTTTCACTTGATAATATTTCTAACAAGATGGCACATTGAAAGGTCCAGCAGAAACTTCGTCTATACTTGCAGATATTCCTGCAGTTGTAAATAACCATAGTGAATAGTTAAACATAACCACAGAGAAAAGTTAAACAATTAAACTGAGCAAATGTCAAATAATAAACAATTGCATATAGCAGTGACTGTTAGGATCTAGAGTCTAAAATATAGACACACAAGTGACAAGTGACAAGTTGACTTAAAATAAATATTATGTGTACTTGTATACTAGTCAGTTGAATACTAGAGCATAAATGGCCTTCGGTATCTGACAGCAGCGCTGGTCGAGTCCTCCAGTGACGTCACAGCGCCCCACTCCAATTCACGCATATTCATGACCCGCCTATTGGGCCGACCTGTGAGTGGAAAGATCTTGGCATATACCCTAGTCTACAGTCATTGGGAGATGAATGCCTAAACAAAGGTCATCAGATTTTTCGGAGATGAATTCCTAAAAGAATGGTCATCAAAATTTTTAGGGCCTGAATTCCCAAAAAGAATTCCCAAAAAGGTCACGAAGCAGGCCATGGTCGACTTTGTCCCAGTAGTTGTCCCCCCACCTGTGAAACAAGATCGCCGCCACTGAAATTTGTGCCTTCCCAGAGATCGCAGTCTCCGCCTTGCTTCGTGTATGTAAGAAATTGGTACCCCCACTTTTTAGACGAAAGTCACGCCCCTGCGTCCCACAGACGGTCCGTAGCGTTGTTTTTTTTAAAGAATTTAAGTCTTTTAACATATTTAGAAAATTTTACGATGGAAAAAAAATCATGTGTGTCGCCAGCGGGGCGCGAACTCAGGTCCGCAACTCGGCTGGCGAGAGACATGGGCAATCGGCCACGGCGCTTACGCCAATAGGTATGGTTTTAAAACGTAGTTATTCAAGAAAAATTGATAACGCCTTTGTCATTGCGAATTTATGATGCTGTAAAATTTGGATTAATTTGTGATCTCGAATATAATATTTATTACAAATATATTCAAATGCCAATTTTCAAATTAAACCCCAAATCAACCAGCATAATAACGGATGAACGTAACTTCTACTTCATTATCATTCGATAGATGGCGGAAATGGGGCAGCAAGCGACTCAAAAAGCCTCTGCTGCTCAAATGTCCACCACGTCGCCTTCACGTGGCCCCCCTGTTGGAAACGAAGTACGTGGTGGACGACCGAGTACACGCCGGGATAAGCGTGTGCCCCATGGGTGAAGAAACTGAAGGACGGACGATCAACGGTATCGACGCAGAGAGATGGTGTCTCCCGATAAAAACACCGGGAGGAAGGCAACGGGAAACCACCTCCCTATCTCATCCCGAGTAAAATGAATAATGACGACAATAAGAAGTTCAGATAACAACGTTAACGATTCAAACCAGACATTGGGGAGAGTCGCGTTCGGCAGGGGAAGACAAGGCTTCCTCGGTCGTCAACAAGCGAAAGCCTTCAGAGCAGGGACGGAGACGGAAAAGGAAAAACTAAAAATAGGGACATGGAACATAAGAACAATGGCAAGACCAGGAAAGCTGGCGAACGTGATAGGAGAAATGAGAAGAGCACAGCTTGACATACTAGGTTTGGCAGAGGTAAGATGGAAGGAAGGAGGAGATTTCGTCAGTGATGGCTATAGGGTTATCCACACTGGAGGAGACAAGGGACAAAACGGGGTAGCAATTCTTCTATCAGAAAAAACAGCCAAATGTGTGACGAAAATAGAAAGAGTCGAAGATAGGATGATAATAGTATCAATACGTGCACAACCAGTAGACATAACAATAGTGCAGGTGTATATGCCTACGTCGGCGCATGAGGAAGAGGAGGTGGATGACATGTATGAGAAAATAGAGAGACGATTAGAAGACATCAAAGGGACAGATTATGTGATAGTAATGGGAGACTGGAATGCAGTAGTGGGAGAGGGCGAACAGGAAGGTATAATAGGGAAATTCGGATTGGGGAAGAGAAATGAGAGAGGAGAGAAATTAATGGAATTCTGCAAAAGGCAAAGATTGGTAATAACGAATACATGGTTCCAGCAGGAAAAAAGACGAAGATACACGTGGAAATCACCAGGAGACAGGGAAAGATACCAGCTGGATTACATAATGGTAAGGCAGAGGTATAGAAATAGTGTGAAGAATGCGAGAGCCCTTCCCGGGGCAGATGCAGATACAGACCATAACATGGTGGCTATGACAGTGAGCCTACAACTCAAATTCATCAAAAAGAAAAGAGTGAAGAAAATGAAGTGGAACAAAGAAATGATAAAAACAAAGATGGGAGAAGTATCGAAGAACCTAGAGGAAAAAGTAGAAAATCTAAAAGAGGGAACAAAAACAGAAGAGAGGTGGACGAACCTAAAAGAAGCACTGATGAAAGAGGCGACTGAAACGATAGGATTCCAAAAGGGAAACGAACCGCGTAAACCATGGATAACAACAGAGATGATCAAAGACATGGAGGAGAGAAGAAAATGGAAACATCAGAGTACAGAGGAGGCTAGACAGGAATATAGAAGACTGAACAACCAGCTGAGAAGAACAACGGATAAAGCAAGAGAAATGTGGTGGGAGGAGCAGTGCAGAGAACTGGAACTCCTGCAGGAACAGGGGCGAAGTGATTTGGTGTACGGTAAAATAAAATCACTAAGCAAGAAACAAAATACAGGAAGAGGAGGTGCAATCAAGAGCAAGGATGGCAGACTACTGGAGGACGCAGAGGACATAAGGGAAAGATGGAAGGAATATGTGGAGGAATTATACACAGGAAGTGGAAGCATCGAGGAAGAAATGAGGAAACAAGAACGGAAGCAGGAAGAAACACAGGGGGAGGACGGCATGGGTCCGGAGGTGATGAGGGAGGAGGTCTTGGCTGCAATCAAGGACATGAAGAATGGAAAGTCGGAAGGAATTGACAACATCCCAATAGAAATACTCAGAAATCTTGGAGAGAAGGCAATGAACGAGGTGGTGCAGCTATGCCAGGACATCTACAACACGGGAGAATGGCCAAAGGACTTCCTGCAGACAATTGTTATACCAATACAGAAGAAGCAGAATGCAACAAACTGTGAAGACCATCGCACGATAAGCCTTCTGACACATGCATCAAAAATCCTGCTAAGAATTATAACAAAGAGACTGCAGACAAAGGCGGAAGCAGAAAATTTCTTGGGAGAGGACCAATATGGGTTTAGAAAGGGAAAGGGGACAAGAGACGCGGTGGCAGCATTAAGGGTAATAGCAGAAAGAAGCATCCAACATGACCAAGACATATATATCTGCTTTGTCGACTATGAAAAAGCTTTCGACAGAGTAGACTGGAGAAAGCTAATGGGAATACTGAGAAGAAAAGGGGTGGATTGGAGAGAAAGAAGATTGATAGGTAATCTATACATGGGACAAAGAGTGAAAATAAGAGTTGATGGAGAGTACTCGGAACCAGGAAAAATAGGAAGAGGAGTAAGACAAGGATGCCCACTGTCACCAATACTATTCAACATCTGTATAGAAGAGATCATAAGAGAAACGCTAGAGGATATGGAAGAAGGGATAAAGGTAGGAGGAAGAAGGGTGAAGGCATTGAGATTTGCAGATGACCAGGCGATGCTGGCAACTAGCCAGGAGGGCTTACAAAGGATGATGGATCGTCTAAACATGGTATCGCTGGAATATGAAATGAAAATAAACGTAAAGAAGACAAAGGTAATGAAGATAAGCAAGAGAAGCGGCATAACACCACAAACAATAAAGATCACACTAAACGAAGAAGAAATAGAACAGGTGGAGAAGTTTTGCTATCTAGGAAGTGTGATCACAGACGATGCAAGATGCCACGAGGAAATAAAAAGAAGAATATCCATGGGAAAAGATGCATTTTATAAAAGAGGAGAGCTAATGAGAGGAGGTTTAAGCAAGAGTCTAAAGAAGAGAATGGTAAAGACACTGGTGTGGAGTGTTGTTCTGTACGGCTCCGAGACATGGACAATGAGGAAGGACGACATAAAAAGATTGGAAGCCTTTGAGATGTGGGTGTGGCGCAGAATGGAGAGAGTTAGCTGGGCGGAACGGAGGACGAACGAGGAAATCCTGCAAATGGTAGAAGAGCAAAGATCACTCATAAGAACTATACGCGGACGACAAAGGAAATGGATCGGGCACATCCTAAGGAGTGAGACACTGTTAAGAGACATCATGGAGGGAAGGATGGAGGGGAAAAAGACGCGAGGAAGACCGAGGACAATGCTGCTAGACTGGATGATGACAAAAGAAGAAGGATACAGTGGACTAAAGAGAAGAGCACAAGACAGAGAACGATGGCGTCATTGGTCATACGAACCTGCCGGTGAGCAGAGAACATAAAGAAGAAGAAGAAGATGGCGGACATCTATCAGACATTGGTTCATTATCATTCGATAGATGGAGCTGTGACTTAGAAACATAGGAGCAACGGACGGGTTACAGTCAGCTTCCGTATTTTTTCGATTTTTGATCTCAACCACATTAAAGTTTCTGAAATAAATTTACGGTGATTTTTCACGGGTTACAGCTAGTCTATTAATAGACATTATCTATATAGGGCCTACACTTATTAAAACTTTCGATGAAACTCATGTACATCAAAGTACGGTTTGCAGTTGGTTCAATAAAGGATATACTTACTTACTTTACTGTACACTAATCTAATGACTTTTATAGCACCGTTATAATTACGCAAAAGACACCAATCGATGGTCACTTATATATGCCTTCCCACTGCCACTGCTTACCATACAAAAACGTGCTGTTCGTATTGTCTGTCACATGCACTGAAGTACGCCCACGGGTCCTCTTTTTAAATTACATAAACTGCTGCCTCTACATAGCATCAATAAATTTCAAGTATGCATTTTCATGTACCGTTTTCATTCAGGTTTACTGCCAACTGCTTTTGCTAATTATTTTAGTACGGGTACTTCTATCCATGACCATTTCACTAGATACTGTCACGAATACCGGAGTGAACGAGCTCGCCTGAAAATTAAACAGTTCACAATAAAATGCCTAAGCCCCTCACTGTGGAATAAGCTACCTCATGACTTATCCAACTTGCTGACCATTGGTTTATTTAAGATATCGCTAAAAAAATTACTTTTATCTGATTAAAAGTGTTCTGCTTGCACATGGTATTTTTTTGGTTTATTTTTTGGTTTACTTTCTGGTTTTTTCTGTTTTCTTGTATGTTTTGGTGTTTGTGGCCACAGCTCATCACTGTGGTACTAATTACTTCTCATGTTTTTGATTGCCATCTGCATTTACTTTGTGTTGTATGGGTTATCCAGAGCTAGCGGGATCTATCCCTTTCTGGTTTACCCTTTCTGAGGGATCATCACTTTGTACATTGACTGTACTTATGACTAATGTTCATGTGATTGGTTTCTCAAATAAAAAATGGTTTTGATTGAATGATTGATTGATTGAATATCAATCCGTCCTTTTTTTTACAAAGAGTCATTCCAACTTGACTCAACCAATGCATCCCATGCGATCATCTCAGATTTGGCTGCATGGTCCGTGCCCTTAGCTTTCGAGTGGCGCTTCAGAAATTTGGATTTTACGATTATGATAGAAACTACAGCTGCCCTTTGTTTTGTACTTGAAGCAGGCTAATCTAAACTCGCCAGAACAATTCTATCGCCCACTTTTTGTATCTGGCATCGTTGCATACTAGAAAGTAAAAATTGCCAGTCCCGTGGCCAGGACCTTGGATTCGTCCGTTGTCGATTCAAGGCCGAAGTGAAGGAAACGAACGCAGATTATAATAAAATAGAGCTATTTATATATCTTTGGCAACGAGCCGGGCTGTAGTGATAAAATAAGAGGCGAGTGCACGCTACAGGTTAGTTTTCCGAAACACTGAGGCAGATGTGCCTCCCCCTCCTCTTCCTCCTTCTCGTCCTCCTCCTCCCAAGCAAGAAAATATTTTGAAATAATGGAAACGATTTGGTCAGCGTTTAAGCTATTGAAATGACGGAATTCCTCAATTTCTGATGCATCAGCTATGCTAACATTTATTGATAAATTAATGTGTTTTTCGCATCCAGGTAATGCAAACAAATAATTAAGTTTCAAGCTGAAATTTTGTTTAAGTTATAGTCTACAGTCTAGAAGATCAACAAGGTAGCATAATCTAAGCCATTCAACTAGAGCATGGATATCCATAAAGGTTCTGCCAAATGTGGACAAGGGGAAGGGAGATTCAAAGTCATTTTTGTGGACATGCTTTATGGGTAACCCGTCTATTACCATGTTAATTTTTTTTTATTCATAAGGGTCATCCATAGAGGCCATCCACAAAATTCTTATTTGTAGGACTCTGCCTCCTCATCTGCATTGGCATTACTCTCCCAGTATTCTTTGCACACGTCTGAATTTGGGAGCAACAAGGTCTAGATTAAGCTAGACCTGTATCTGTATCTTGCAAGGTCGACTGAGAAACTATCCAACAACGGGACCAGCTCCTGTCTGACCAATGTTGGTTGTACAGGCTGTACTGAAACCACAAACTGTAGATGCAGACGTCCATAGTGGGCTTATCTGCATTTGGGTAACTCCCAACACTCCTTTTTTGTGACATCCAGGGTTTGACTGTTGATGTGTCCTGAACCAAAATCTAGGGTCACTCTTCCAATATTTGTACAATTTTATTAGGCCTGTCCTTGCAGTTCATGGCTAGCTTGTCAAGCATGATTCAGGCAGTTAGGTTTCACCAGCAAGTTAGGTTAAGAACCTACTTAAAATTTTATTTGCTCATACATATAAAAAAATCAAAATTAAATACCATTTTTATTCTGAGACGTCACCACACGTGAAACATTTCACACAAAAGGTAAAGTACAGTAGTACATACGAGTGATGGACCCTCAGAACAGGTAATTCAGAAATGGACACGTCCTGCTAATCCTGGATAACTCTTACACACATTGAAAATGCAGATGGCTAGTGATTATTATATTAAGTAAAGACCACAGGAAAGAGCTGTGATCAAAGCACACCAGAAAGAGGAACAAGCAGACAAGAACACAATGACAGTACAGTTTACAATACTGGGCACTGTGGGCAGTTGAAGATTTCTACACAAATAGTAAATGAAATGTTCAAATTATGTGCATCAGTACAAATTAAACAGAAAACTCGACAAGTGAACAAGAAAATTTAATTATCACAAAAAATTATAAATAGCAACAAAATTGAAAAAAACTTAAATACAATTATGTCTTCAACATTTATACACGGCAACAAAAGTTTACCCGATCTAATCTCTCTGGACTTTGAAAATAAATAAAATTAAAATTGCACTGCAGTCACTCAAGTTTTAAAAAAACTCGCACAACAGTTCGGTACAAACGATAAGCGCAATTCGCTGTATATGGATGGTCCTGCATCTTAGTTGCTCAAAGTATTTTCTGAAAACAACTAATTCTACCCAGTTGTAAAGTCTCCAGAATGCTGTATTAGTTTAGACTTCTCAATCAGTTGGTAGTCCATAACATAGAGGTGCTTGTCTATCACCTTTGGAATGGGCTTTATCTGGATTGCTAGCTCCTGCTCAATCTGGTGAAGCGAGAACCTATTAGGTTAACAGAGCAATCTCATTAAATAATTTTAAAGAATTTAGCTGTTACAATTAAATTCCTAATACAAACTATTAAAAACTACAAGAGCTAGATAAATATAAATATGTTACATTTATCACATTCAGTTACCGTTATCTCAAAGGTTTTACACTTTAACAACGAGCGTGCACTAAAATGTACGGAAAACTAATCCCTCATCGTTAAAGGTTAAACAAACACAGCATGATTCAGGCCACTGCTTAAGCCATATATTTCCTGTTTCCTATGAATAACACTGTTGAATTTAATGATTCAGTGATCACAAGCAGTTTAGCAAATACAATGTAAACAATCAGAATTACATCGATATCTTTCAAATGGAAATCTCAGAACCACAGTCCTGCTATAAAGAGTTTAACATTTCACAACCAAAACTGTATATTTATAGTTTTAAATCAAGAAAGTAATAAAATAGTCAACAAATATTCAGTTTGCATAACAGTAGTCTTCTCAGTTTATTAACAGCATCAGAATCAATTCAGTAGCAGAACTGGATTAGAATATTCATCATGGAAGACTCCAAGCAACTATCACATATCCCAAATTAATTCCTACAATCAAAGCGCATAACAGAGTTACACACTGACAACCCACAAACAATTTTTAGCAAGTATTAATAATATAAACGAAGAGAAATGTCACAGGCTGTGTCCACATTTACGTGTTACGTTTAAGAGTTAGGCGGCGAAGCCGCCGCGGTCTCTGCCAGGCGGCGAAGCCACCCAGGCCTCGGCCATGCCTCTGGCGAGACGTCGCCCGAGAGGCTATGTTTACATATTGCGCCTCAGAGGCCAAGGCAGCAAGATGCCGCCCCTTCGCCGGCCGTTGCGGCGAGAGCTCGGCCAGGTCTCTGGCGAGAGGATATTCTTAGCTGGCCGGCCGTGGCGAGACGTCGCCCGAGAGGCTATGTTTACATATTGCGCTTCAGAGGCCGAGGCAGCAAGATGCCGCCCCTTCGCCGGCCATTGCGGCGAGAGCTCGGCCAGGTCTCTGGCGAGAGGATATTCTTAGCTGGCCCGACAGGCTATGTTTACATATGGCGCCTATTTCAAAAGAACTGATTCGAAAAAGCCTACTCTCGCCCCACATTTCTGACCAATGACGTTCGTGTTTAGGCCTACTATTGCGACCTAATTCAAAGTCAAACGAATTCATTCGAAAAAGCAATATTCTTATTTATAATCGATATACTTCCTATCGTCATCTCAGTTTTTTCGTTTCTTCATAAGTATATGCAATCCTCATAGAAGGAATTTGTTTAATTTTTATTTCGCTTTTTCCGATTTTCTCACGAATAGCAACACTTTTGAAAGACATCATGGATTACGATTATGTTGAAAAGAAACGTCGTCATAATAAAGAGCGAATGCGAAGATACAGAGAAAGATTAGGTGAAGATTCTAAAAACAGATTTGATCAAGGAACTTAAAATCAACACCAGCGCCTATTCCAACGGGCAGTGAAGGATACACCCGATCAATTCACTGAAAAATGAACAAGGTCGAGGCCATACGGTCGCTATATAGGAAATCGCGTAGACCTACATTTACATTTATCTGCATTCTATGAGTGTCTATCCGTGGTCACTTATATTACCGTGTTAGCACGGGCAATCGTCTAGTTTCCTAATAATGGCCATTATGTTTATGGCCGCTGTTAGTACACACGCTTATACATGTTTGACCATCTGTACATGGGTGTGCCGTATCTGCCACTGCAACTTGTGTATTGGTTTTCCAAAAATGTTATCATTTTGCGGCACATCACCATATACTTCTATTCTGGAAAATATGGTACAAGTGCATTTGGGTCTAACAAGCCTGTGGTGAGAATGCAGTGATCTTAGAAGACTGAACAGGTCTGTTATTCTGCTAAGCAGCATGCACATGCATAAGGACTGCACAATGTTTACCTGAGCTTACAAGTTGTGACCATGTCAATGACACAAAGCGTGCAAGATGCGACTACGATGCTGCTGGTCCATTTTTGAGCGTACACAGAAGCAGGAATGTCCTTGAGCAGTTAGTTTCTTAGCTAAGAATTCCACCCTTGGTGTGGAATTAGATGATTGACTGGTTGAAATGCAACTGAAAAAGACAATAATACTGTTTTAAAACACATGCAACATACAGATACCATTACACACACCATGAAAATGTTTTCTGCTGCTACCTAGTGTGTGTTTGACTGCATTTCAAATTTTGTGGATAAACTTAACTTCACTTTCAATACTTCAAGTAGAACTGTTATTGCTACAGAACTCCACATATGTCGTGTATTTAGTTATATTAACTTGCGATTTTTATAAATCTTCTTATAATAATAATAACAACTGTTAGCATCTGTTAAAATCAACTTTAATACTGAACAATCTTAATTTAAAAGCAATCAAGTCTTCTCAGTTCTATTGTGTAACATCAGATCCAAGTCAGTAGCAGAACTGGATTAAGATATTCATCACCAAAGACTTGTACAAAGCAAATACACAAAAAAGTATTATATATTCAGTATCATATTATATATTCAGTAAAAGTATTATATATAATATACAGTATCTTAAATTAAATTATTCAGATTTGCAAATTCTGGATGACTGTACATGTTATAAAGTTTTTTTTATAACAATAATAATATAATACATTATATACCGGGGGCCCGGTAGCGCATTGGATAACATCTGGCGTAGAGTGCGAGAGGTACAGAGATCGAGTCCCATAGGCGGACATGCTTTGTAGGCTGCAATTTGCACCGTGTATTGCAGGCTGTCTGTTCTGTTAGTAGTTAAGATTTATCGCATAACATGTACTTGTACAGCGCAGTGCATTTGCAGGCGCTTAATTAAAGAATAAATATTATTATATTATTATTATTACAGCAGAACTCAACAGCAGAACTGGATTAAAATATGCACAACATATTTGTGCAAGAAAGAAAATTTGCAGTCTTGAATTACATGTATTATATAAATTTCAACTATTCATACTAGTACTAGATATTGGACCTGCAGTCATGACCCCTTTTCCCCCCCAAAGCACATACTGGTCTTCAACCCATCACCAGAGCTGTTGTAGACATTGCTGATAGATATTTTATACAGGAAAATAGGCAACTACCTGTTCTGTTCACAGATTTCCACATGCACGTTCAAACAAGAATGTTACAATTTTGCCTTGAGGCTCTCAAATGGCTAGCAGTTCATTAAACAATGCAGCATAAAGTCAATCAATATACGTTTATTCGTAATCATAAAGTTGGTAATAATGCAACTTTGTACATACAAGGGGTGGGCAAAAGGAGGACCTCGAGTTAATTTTAGGTGAGATTAACGAATAAAGTACCTTTATTTGCTTATATTTGTATTGCCACACCTCCCTCTTCACGCAATATTTTTGAATCCGTGAATACTCCTCTAGCTGACAGGTACTCTTTACATTAAATGTACATCCCTTACTACAGTACTTTAGCCCATAGGTGCACTCTGGACAAAATACCCTGCAACAGTCTGCTCACCTCTGACATTGTGCCGACTTCCACTTCTCAGTTCTAGCACCTACAAATTAAGTACATTCAAGTGATACAGACCATAATGAATCACATTATCTACCGCATTTTCCACACTATGTGTCAGTTTTTTTTAATGAGAGTCGATAATTATGAAGTCTTCTCAGAACAATTTAAACATCGTCAAAACATATCAGTAGCAGAACTGGATAATATGATCATCACTGAAGACTCCACACAAGAAAAGCAACCTCAATTGCTGCATCAATTATCACAGGACACAGTGCTTCACAAATCATATTAAACATTCTAGATAGTAACTTTTGAAGAATACCAGTAAACACATGCAAGTTAGAGAATTTGCCTTAAAACTGAAAAATAAACTATTTCAAACAACTTATCATTTAAGGTAAACATGATCCCTTGGGCATCACAAAAGGTTATTCTGGAATGGTTACATCTCCTCCAGGTCCGGGTCGACTAAAGTGCCATGAAAAGCCGCCGAGTGAAAACGTTGGATGGTGACAGAGAAGCATTGCAGCAAGAAGCATGTCTCCCTACTGATATTTATTACAGTAAGTAATAGATTCATAAAACAATATAATAAATGAAAAGTGAAAAACTCTCTAAAACGATTATTTCTTACAGTAAGTAATAGATTCATAAAACAATAAAATAAATGAAAAGTGAAAAACTCTCTAAAACTTTGAAAAAAAGTGAAATAATCAGATTATCAATCAACAGCTAATTTAAAATTTCTGCAGATAATGCAGTATATTTTAAAACAATTTCTGAGGTAGCAACTGCTGTCATTTAACCAAACATATGCAATGACAACAGATACGAAGAACACAGCAATGAATGCACAAACTTGTTAAAATCTACTTGTAAAATTATTGATAATAATTGACTAAACAGTATTTGCCGACTAGTTTACTATATAATCAGATCCAACTCAGAAGCACAACTGGACAATAGCATTATCATCATAAAAGACATCAAGAATTTCAAATATGACTTAATTAAACTTACCACAAAATCCTCACCATCACGACTTTTGCAGGAAACAGATCATTTTGTTCAGCATACCCTTGAAATCTCGAGATAGGCATTATCTGCCTGAAATCATATTCAATGAAGTAGAGGTTATCACTTAGGAAAATTAAACTTGGAATAGTAAAACTTCATTCATCAACTAAACTTTGCTTTAATAAAACCAGTATAGTTTAAAATATACTGCATTATCTGCAGAAATTTTAAATTAGCTGTTGATTGATAATCTGATTATTTCACTTTCTTTCAAAGTTTTAGGAACATTATAAGAGTACTTTAAAACAACCATGGATGACCAAGGGGCTCCTCAAATCTAGGAAAAAAAAGACCTCTCTCTATTTGAAATACATAAAAAAACCTACAGTAGCTAATAAAAAGAAATTTATCATATTTAGGAATATTTTTAAGACAGTTAAAACAAAAGCCATAAAAAATTACTATGAAACTCAGTTTGCCAAGCATACCAACAACTTAAAAAAGACATGGAATCTTATACGTTCTATAATAAAAATGGGGGATCGAGACCCACCAATTGATTCGCTTATGATTGGCTCCAAGGAAATTAAAGACCCCCAACTTATGGCTAATGCCCTAAACAGCTATTTTACAAATATCGCTCAGGAACTAGCGGACCAAATCCCCAACACCCAAAATTCATTCGCTGACTACCTAAATTCGCCTCTGTCTTGCTCATTTGGCTTAATTCCTACATCCCCTGAAGAACTATTGCACTTAAGTTTCTCAATGCGCACGACACACAGTAAGGGGGCCGATGGAATCGATCCTTCCTTGGTTGCTACTAGTTTGCCTTATGTTGCTTATCCATTATCAGAGGTTATTAATTGCTCTCTTAACTCGGGTGTTGTTCCTCGAGCAATTAAATTAGCTAAGGTAACCCCAATATATAAGAAAGGGAATAGGAACCAGGTGATTAATTATAGGCCCATATCTATCCTCCCTTACTTTGCCAAGTATTTTGAAAAAATTATGGCTGACAGACTAACCAACTATATCCATAAATCACATGTATATAATTTTCCATTCTCAGCACGGCTTTCAAGAGGGTCAATCTCCTTCCCTGGCTTTAATTAATATGTATGATAAAATCTCAGACTCCTTTGAAAATAATGAATACTCCATAGGCATATTTCTGGACCTCGCTAAGGCCTTTGATACCGTTAATCATACTATACTCCTACGTAAATTAACTAATTACGGCATCAGAGGCACACAATTAGCATGGTTCACTAGTTATTTAGAAAATCGTTACCAGTTTGTATCTTGCAATGGCTCATCTTCTGAGTTAAAACATGTCAAATTTGGTGTTCCCCAGGGATCTAACCTGGGCCCACTCTTATTCTTGCTCTACATTAATGACTTACCTAATGCCTCCTCCATTCTATCTTGCATTCTCTTCGCAGATGATACTAATATCTTTCACTCAGATAAATCTTATTCTAAATTAGTCCTGACGGTGAATGACGAACTAAAAAGAGTAGCAGAATGGTTTTCCTGTAATAAATTATCTCTAAATATCGACAAGACTGCTTTTATCCTCTTCCACTCTCATAGGAAAGTTAGACCCCCTGACAACTCTCTAGACCTCCACATAAATAATACCCCTATTACACAGGTCAACTGTACAAAATTTCTAGGGGTCATTGTTGATCACAGCCTTACCTGGACCGAGCATATTAAAAGTATCACTTCTAAAATTGCAAAAAATATAGGTATAATATACCGGGCATCCAGTAAGCTTCCTTCGTCTATACGCACTCAGTTATATTACTCACTCATTTATCCCTACTTATCCTATTGTAATTTGGTTTGGACGTCCACATATAGCTCTCGTCTCCAGAAGCTACTTCTTCTACAGAAAAGGGCTGTCAGATTTATTAGTAATGCGCCATGGGGCTCCCACACAGGTCCTATTTACTCTAGACATAAATTATTGAGAGTTGATCAAATAAGACAGTTTCAAACTGGTGTTTTCATGTATAAATTTTCATGTCATCTCTTACCAATAAAATTTATGAGTCTATTTCACCCGGGCACGGGTATTCACTCCCACTATACAAGGAACTCCTACAAATACCGCACTCCATATGCCCATTTAAATTCCCGTAAGTTTTCAATCAATATTACAGGGCCTCAAGTTTGGAATGCTCTCCCCCCTCGCTCCAGCAGACTGGGACCCTGCAGGGATTCAAAAGAAAATTACGACAATACTTAATTGATAATGTTAATTCTTGATTCTATTACTATTCTCCATGCCTAGTTAAGATTAGTTAAGTCATTATTATTATTATTATTGTTACTCTGCGTGTATTATAAAGTGTTCGGCCTTTAACCTTCTCCTTGCGGAGGAGGCCTCCGTGGAAATCTGACATCATGCAGATAATAAGACTAATTATTATCTGTAGCACCCAAGCAGGCCTAAATTTTCCTTAAATAATGCATTGCAAATAGGTGTCCCTATTAGCGGGAGTTTCTCCCTTCAGGGCCTACCCTTGAGGCCATTCTAATTTACGTGTTTCTCAACTATGTTATTACCATGTACATTGATGGTTTCAATAAACAATGATTTGATTTTGATTTTGATTAGTTTACAGTAGCAGCAGAACTGGATAAAAATTATATATTTTATTAATTCAGGAAAAATTATAAATCAAGCAAGTCTTCTCAGCATCTCTTGGTAACATCAAAACTCAGAAGCAGAACTGGTTTAGAATATTCATCACAGAAGACTTCACATAAAACCCCACTATTCATTACTTTAATTTGCATCAGATCCTAAAGTCAGTACTGAATAACTTCGGCTTACACATCAAATTGTGTGCAACTTTCCTTTATTAATCATGTGAGGCAAGTTTTCAAAAAGTAAACCTTCATGGAACCCCAAAATTATACTGCAAGTTGATTAACATGGTAGTAAGTCAATTATTCTAAAAAAACACACTAACTACAACCATGCCCTTCTTATACAACACTTCACTACATGAACTCTAATTTATAAAAAGGCAGGGAAATGGATCTAAAATTTAGTTCAGCTTTATAAATGACCTCATTATATAGCAGTCATTCATATGGTCCCTATATATAGACAGCGTCATAATAATGTTCCTGTGTAACCCATATTAAAATTCCAACTAACCTCATCCTTCACCAATAACATTTAACGTAGTCATCTTGATTAGACCTTCATTTATCAGGTCTACAATGTGACCTGGAGTTCCAACAACCACATGAACTGAAACACAAAAAATAATCTGACACTTTCGGGTGTATTACTATAAAACTAGTTGTCTGTCAGGTTTCAGTATCACAGTTTCGCTTCGAAAATGTGTTGTCTAGATCCATTAGACTTGTACAGACAAGGCTAAACTATCAATTTACACCCAAATGTATCAGCCTAGCAACTACCACCATCTGCAAAACAACAGCCTAACTACACATTGTAAAATCTGTTAAAATTAACACCAATGCAGCAGCTGAGAGCTGAACTAGATTGCAAGATTTATCAAGTGGACTTCTCAGATTTGCTAAAGTAATTATAGAATCAATCAAAATATATGTTAAATTAAATAAGAAATATAACTGAATTAAAAGCTGCTAATTAATAAAACACACATACAGTCTTCTCACCTACTTGCTAAGAATTATTACTGTAATCATCAAAATAGAATTACATGTATCTCCACATAATAAGCACTACATTTTTTTGAAAAACCTCAGCTTTAAACTAAGTAAAATAATTATATTGTATTTACGAATGTATAAAGCGCCTCTCGCAGTACAACCCAATCGTCTCCGATTGGGTTGTACTGCGAGAGGCGCTTTATAAATTCGTAAATACAATTTTACTTAGTTTAAAGCTCAGCTTTTTAAAAAAACCTGAGCTTTAAACGGAGTTCCTCGCACTCGGAGCGTCTCTGCTCCCAGAACGAGGAACTCTGTAAGAAAAGAAAAGTAATGGCTCAGAAGTATTGGTAACATTTTATCTTATAAATATAAAAAATCAAAAAGTGATGTCCTCTCAGTCCTTTTTAACATCAGAACCAACTCAGCAGCAGAACTGGATACAAAAATTTCATCAGTGAAGACTTGTTCACATTCTGACAGCAAGAAGCTAGTTTAGTTGTTACAAAAAGACTAACCGCAACTGCAAGAGAAACACTATTATCAACTGCTCTAACTTTTTAACAAACCAGAACATTCATTCCCTCACACCATTAGCAATAAAGAAGGTTTATAGAAATAAACCGAATGTCAAATTTAAAAAAGATTATGAACAAGACTATGCAAACAAACAATAACAAATCTAAACATTACAACAAGCAAGTCTTCTCAGAATAATTTGAGTACATCAGAACCATGTCAGTAGCAGAACTGGATATCAGTATTCATCATTGAAAACTTGCATAAAATACAAGCTCCTATTTTCTAATTAATCTTCTATGCAATGCATGGTTTTCACAGCAGGCAGTTCTCATACATCAGACAAAATGAAGACAGAATAACCCAGATCAGGCATTTCTGTCATAAGGAATAATGCTTTACAACTTTAACGATGAGCTGCATTGGTCACCCACTCACTTTTAGAACATGCTCGTCGTTAAAGTCCAACTACTCAGTTTAGCGGCTCCAGCCCTTCTGCAGTCTGCACGGGTGTTGACTAGGAATGCATTTTACTTCAGCATGCACAATTCTCTGGCCTTGCAGATACTCCAGCACGCCGAGTTTATCTCTGCAGATTCATCTTCCACGTGGTTGCTGAGGAGAGAACGGTTGAGAAATTGATTCCTACTTATACTCTATGCTGTCTTTAGGCCAGTCACTGCATAGCAGCACCGTTTTGCTGCGACCAATGACAGCAATGCAAAAGATACTAAATATTACCCGATACTGATCGACCCTGATACTGCAATTACGTCAATAATTTAACACAAAAGTGAAGTCTTCTCAGCACTATATTTAGGACATCAGAACCAAATCAGTAGCAGAACTGGTTTAGAATATTCATCCTTGAAGACAGGGACTACTAGATTACATCCTAAGGCATCTAATTTAGCTAATCTGTTAATTAAAATGCACAGAAAACAATACACAAATTACAGTGCTCAGAAACATTACAAAAGCTGAAAACAATAAACTAAACCATAAACAAGTGTTAAGGTTGAAGCACATACTTGGATTATGTAACCTCTTGATAGTTCATTGAGGTCTGTTCCACACGTAAAAACCATGACCTTCCATTAAAGAAGCTTTCCAAGTTCAATGCAGATCTGGCTTGTCAGCAGAGTTGGCACAACTAACAATTCTGCAATCAGTTGAAGAACAGTAGTCTAGCTGCACTATAAATGCTTTAGTAAAGAAAGCTTTTAGTAAATCCTTCAATCTCCTTGAAGACCATTATACATGTTTTCCACCATTTACCTACTTTAACATTGCAATCATTAAAATTACATTTAATGCAAAGTGAATCCAAGATCAATTTAAATCATAACTGTAAACATTAAAGCAGTATTACATCAAGAGTTCACACATTACTGATTCAAATAATAAGCCAATGTTGACAAAACCGCTAAAGCGGTTCCAAAAATGGAACTGGCCTTCCATTGTTTTTCATACCTTGTATTCACTAGAGAAAATTTGATTCTTTTGTCAAAGCTTCAGCCATGTTTATAAACCACTGAAAATGCTAAAATTTACTTAGCAGTCGAGCACCACGTGGTGCCCTCGTTTGGTGACAGCAAGGGATTTAGTTCTCAAAACGTATATTGAGCTTTATTAAATTATTTGAAGCGTCTTGGAATTGAAAAATTATGCAAGAAACCGAGATAATCAGCAAAAACTATATAATAGTTATTCAAAACGGCATTCTTACAGATTTTCTTCCTCAACCCGCACAACATCCCATCGCTGAAAGGAAGCATCCAACATCCGTTGTCAGTGTCTCAATTATTAAACCCGCCAGAAATATACTAGCCAGAAATAGCCCAACCATAATTGTAATCGTAAAGCCAACGTACCTTAAAATTCTTGAGCAAAAACTTCAAACAAACTTAGACTACAGGCGTTCAGTCAGTGTGACAGAAAAGGTCAATAAGTTCTCAGTCTAAATTCAATGTATTTCATTTAAACTAAAAGCACTTTAAAACTATTTCCACCTTCGAGTGGCGCTTTGGAAGTTTGGAGAGTACGATTAGCCTACGATTACCTCAACTCTTGGGTTCTCGTCGCTACAAATTTGAAATGTGTCCCGTAACCAAAGATGGGACGCAACCTATGATCCACTGGAGACCTCATACTTATTTCAGCGGATTTCGGTGACTCTTCAACAGAGGAACGTCATCTGCCTCTCCAGGATCACATTGCCACCGTTCTCTGAGCTCTGATGAGATGACGCTTCAGTCAATAGTAGCAGTGATAGCGCTAATGATGATGATGATGATGATGATGATGATGATGATGATGATGATGATGATGATGATGATGATGATGATGATGATGATGATGATGATGATGATGATGATGATGATGATGACGACGACGATGATGATAATAATAATAATAATAATAATAATAATAATAATAATAATAATAATAATAATAATAATAATAATAATAATTCTGTTATTGTTTCTTAGAGCCTGATGGATTTTCGTACCTCGGGCGGTAAAAAAATAATAATAAATAATTATAATAATGAATAATAATAAATGATAATTATAATAAAACTAATAAATGTCGAAATGCCGACTCCGAATGTTTCCCGCCCTCAAACTTTTTGTGACAGAGCGGAAAATAATGACGTACGACTCAAGTGCCTCCAGGTTTCGACACCTGCGGATCTTTGTTACAGGCATACCCAGGGCACTCCCCTTATTCACAGAGGTGTTAGTAGCGGTTTAAAAGCGTCATCATGTGCTAGGCCTATGCGTAATTTTCGGTGCTTTTGAAGCGATCAGGTTACATGGCCACAAGCTGCTCGATCTGGAGAAGTCCGATAAGGCTGGAGCAAAGTGGTGATGCTTCTAGCGGCCATGGTCGTTGCAATCGAATTGGAAGCATCGTGGGCAACAGATTCCTGCTATATATCGCGCAGCCGATCGATATCATATCTGAGAAGCTGTGACGGCCGATACGTACGTACGTGAACTCGAGTCAAGCGCATGTAGCTACATTTAATTATTATTGCCATTATCATGAGCGCACACACATGCAGGCATGCCAGCCAACCGCTATGCATAAGCCCATGGCCCGAGCTCTGGAGGCAGGGAACACGCGCAGTCGTTTTTCCGGTTGCCGCTTGGGGTCGCTAACGATGAATCATGTTCTTATATAGCGGCTAAGTGACGGACTGCCTGTCCGGCCAGACAGCCGCTGCAACAGGAGACCAAGTGCTGAGCTTTCATTAAGTGCAATATACGCGGCGTAAATAAATCTCGCCTAACAAGTGTCTCCCTCATATCGAGGCCATTGCCGTGAGGGAAATGGAGAGCGTTCAGCAGGGAGGCACAGTGGATGAATGGATGGATGGATGGCTGGATGGATGGAAGAATGAATGGATGGATGGATGATGACGATTAAGACGACGATGATGAATATCATAGACGTGAACAAAGCTCCAGGACAACGTATACGGCATCCGTCCTGACACAAGTCGAAGACCTATGAACAGGCCCGTAGCCAGTATGAGGCAAGACGAGGCGAGTGCCTCGTCGTAATTTTCAAGACGAGGCAAGACGAGGCAACCTCTCCCTCTCTGCCTCGTCTTACTTCAACACGATAATTAAGATATCGTGTGAGAATAATAGAGTATTTTAATCTCTTCTATAGACACATTTGCCTCCTCCAGCACTGACTCACCCTCTTCTATCATCCCTGCCCCTAACCAAAGTGCGACCGTACGTTACTAACCAGAATAACGTAGGCGTACCGTATAGGCCTACGTACCTTATCGAAAAAAATAACGTACGCGTACGTTAAAAATGCCACAAGTTTATCTGATCATTCCCAAAGAACCTCAATATAACTATAGTCTTGTAATGTCCGCGTACCGTACGCGTACATGACAAATGATCAGTTTAGCTCTACAATATTAGTCTTCGAATTCCCGTACGCAGGCCTAATTATTTACGAACGGTACCGAAGCTTAGTATTGCCAATAAAATGACCACTGGCACTGACCATCCTATAAAGTGTGCCGTAAAATCTTAATTATCTTCATATTATACATTAGACAGAATATTAGTAATTTGAAATTTAAAAGGAGGAAGAGAGGAAATGGAGGGAGGTAGAGAGCGAATGGAGGGTAGAAGGAAGAGACTATTTACAGGGTTTAAAGTGGGTGGGAACGCGTGGGAACGGCGTTCCCACTGCTCTCGAAATTCGTTGCTTGCGTTCCCACTGCTCACAATGAAAGAACCCTGGTAACGCATGCGTTCCAATAAAACTCTACTTTGGCGTTCCCACTGCTCATCCAAACCACTTTAACCACTTAGGAAGACATGAAATGGAGGGTAGGAGGAACAGAGGGAATGGAGGGTAGTAGGCAGAAAGGAATGGAGGGTAGTAGGCAGAAAGGGAGTGGAGGGTAGGAGGAAGAGAGTGAATGGAGGGTAGAAGGAAGAGAGGGAATGGAGGGTAGAAGCAAGAGAGGAAATGGAGGGTTGGAGGAAGAGAGGAAATGGAGGGTTGGAGGAAGAGAGGAAATGGAGGGTGGTGGAAGAGAGGAAATGGAGGGTTGGAGTAAGAGAGGAAATGGAGGGTTGGAGGAAGAGAGGAAATGGAGGGTTGGAGGAAGAGAGGAAATGGAGGGTTGGAGGAAGAGAGGAAATGGAGGGTTGGAGGAAGAGAGGAAATGGAGGTTAGGAGGAAGAGAGGAAATGGAGGGTTGGAGGAAGAGAGGAAATGGAGGGTTGGAGGAAGAGAGGGATGGAGGGTTGGAGGAAGAGAGGAAATGGAGGGTTGGAGGAAGAGAGGAAATGGAGGGTTGGAGGAAGAGAGGAAATGGAGGGTTGGAGGAAGAGAGGAAATGGAGGGTTGGAGGAAGAGAGGGAATGGAGGGTTGGAGGAAGAGAGGGAATGGAGGGTTGGAGGAAGAGAGGAAATGGAGGGTTGGAGGAAGAGAGGAAATGGAGGGTTGGAGGAAGAGAGGAAATGGAGGGTTGGAGGAAGAGAGGAAATGGAGGGTTGGAGGAACAGAGAAAATGGAGGGTTGGAGGAAGAGAGGAAATGGAGGGTTGGAGGAAGAGAGGAAATGGAGGTTAGGAGGAAGAGAGGAAATGGAGGGTTCGAGGAAGAGAGGAAATGGACGGTTGGAGGAAGAGAGGGATGGAGGGTTGGAGGAAGAGAGGAAATGGAGGGTTGGAGGATGAGAGGAAATGGAGGGTTGGAGGAAGAGAGGAAATGGAGGGTTGGAGGATGAGAGGAAATGGAGGGTTGGAGGAAGAGAGGGAATGGAGGGTTGGAGGAAGAGAGGAAATGGAGGGTTGGAGGAAGAGAGGAAATGGAGGGTTGGAGGAAGAGAGGAAATGGAGGGTTGGAGGAAGAGAGGAAATGGAGGGTTGGAGAAAGAGAGGAAATGGAGGGTTGGAGGAAGAGAGGGAATGGAGGGTTGGAGGAAGAGAGGGAATGGAGGGTTGGAGGAAGAGAGGGAATGGAGGGTTGGAGGAAGAGAGAAAATGGAGGGTTGGAGGATGAGAGGAAATGGAGGGTTGGAGGAAGAGAGGGAATGGAGGGTTGGAGGAAGAGAGGAAATGGAGGGTTGGAGGAAGAGAGGAAATGGAGGGTTGGAGGAAGAGAGGAAATGGAGGTCAGGAGGAAGAGAGGAAATGGAGGGTTCGAGGAAGAGAGGAAATGGAGGGTTGGAGGAAGAGAGGAAATGGAGGGTTGGAGGAAGAGAGGAAATGGAGGGTTGGAGGAAGAGAGGAATGGAGGGTTGGAGGAAGAGAGGAAATGGAGGGTTGGAGGAAGAGAGGAAATGGAGGGTTGGAGGAAGAGAGGAAATGGAGGGTTGGAGGAAGAGAGGAAATGGAGGGTTGGAGGAAGAGAGGAAAAGGAGGGTTGGAGGAAGAGAGGAAACGGAGGGTTGGAGGAAGAGAGGGAATGGAGGGTTGGAGGAAGAGAGGAAATGGAGGGTTGGAGGAAGAGAGGAAATGGAGGGTTGGAGGAAGAGAGGGAATGGAGGGTTGGAGGAAGAGAGGAAATGGAGGGTTGGAGGAAGAGAGGAAATGGAGGGTTGGAGGAAGAGAGGAAATGGAGGGTTGGAGGAAGAGAGGGAATGGAGGGTTGGAGGAAGAGAGGAAATGGAGGGTTGGAGGAAGAGAGGAAATGGAGGGTTGGAGGAAGAGAGGAAAGGAGGGTTGGAGGAAGAGAGGAAATGGAGGGTGGTGGAAGAGAGGAAATGGAGGGTTGGAGGAAGAGAGGAAATGGAGGGTTGGAGGAAGAGAGGAAATGGAGGGTTCGAGGAAGAGAGGAAATGGAGGGTTGGAGGAAGAGAGGAAATGGAGGGTTGGAGGAAGAGAGGAAATGGAGGGTTGGAGGAAGAGAGGAAATGGAGGTTAGGAGGAAGAGAGGAAATGGAGGGTTCGAGGAAGAGAGGAAATGGAGGGTTGGAGGAAGAGAGGGATAGAGGGTTGGAGGAAGAGAGGAAATGGAGGGTTGGGGGATGAGAGGAAATGGAGGGTTGGAGGAAGAGAGGAAATGGAGGGTTGGAGGAAGAGAGGGAATGGAGGGTTGGAGGAAGAGAGGGAATGGAGGGTTGGAGGAAGAGAGGGAATGGAGGGTTGGAGGAAGAGAGGGAATGGAGGGTTGGAGGAAGAGAGGAAATGGAGGGTTGGAGGAAGAGAGGAAATGGAGGGTTGGAGGAAGAGAGGAAATGGAGGGTTGGAGGAAGAGAGGAAATGGAGGTTAGGAGGAAGAGAGGAAATGGAGGGTTGGAGGAAGAGAGGGATGGAGGGTTGGAGGAAGAGAGGAAATGGAGGGTTGGAGGAAGAGAGGAAATGGAGGGTTGGAGGAAGAGAGGAAATGGAGGGTTGGAGGAAGAGAGGAAATGGAGGGTTGGAGGAAGAGAGGGAATGGAGGGTTGGAGGAAGAGAGGGAATGGAGGGTTGGAGGAAGAGAGGAAATGGAGGGTTGGAGGAAGAGAGGAAATGGAGGGTTGGAGGAAGAGAGGAAATGGAGGGTTGGAGGAAGAGAGGAAATGGAGGGTTGGAGGAAGAGAGGAAATGGAGGTTAGGAGGAAGGGAGGAAATGGAGGGTTCGAGGAAGAGAGGAAATGGAGGGTTGGAGGAAGAGAGGAAATGGAGGGTTGGAGGAAGAGAGGGAATGGAGGGTTGGAGGAAGAGAGGGAATGGAGGGTTGGAGGAAGAGAGGAAATGGAGGGTTGGAGGAAGAGAGGAAATGGAGGGTTGGAGGAAGAGAGGGAATGGAGGGTTGGAGGAAGAGAGGAAATGGAGGGTTGGAGGAAGAGAGGAAAAGGAGGGTTGGAGGAAGAGAGGAAACGGAGGGTTGGAGGAAGAGAGGGAATGGAGGGTTGGAGGAAGAGAGGAAATGGAGGGTAGGAGAAAGGAAGTGAAGTCGGATTTGTAGGGTCAGTGCTTATGTTTCTTGTCTTTAATCGTCGTCAATCCGACGATTGGTCACACATGGACAATTTTATTCCACCCACTTTTGTTTCCTGTCTTTTTCGATAATTGGGCGAATCCAGTCCTAGTTATCAATCCATACCATTTTAGATCTTCCCTCAGCTCTTAATCCAGGGATTGTGCCTTGGATTATCTCCTTCTCCAGACAATCTCCACTCTTCTCCAACACATGCCCGAAATATGAAGCTTCTTCTGCTGGATTAATCCAAGGATACTTATTTGTAGGCTACTCCAGTGGTCTTCAAAACCCATTCGATTGTCTGCCTCGACGTTCATGATTTCCCGAGGGTCTGCTGCATATAATTATTGCATTTCAATGCGACTTCCTTCTATTTGACAACCTCACAAGCTTCGACAATTATTGCATTATTATTGTGCTTGAGATTTCAAAGAATGTTCTTTACAATGTCGTAGGCCTAGTTTGTGGCGCTTGATGTCATTGTGAGTAAAGCGCCACATTGTGACTTGAATCAAAGTGCGACCGTACGTTACTTACCGGAATAACGTACGCGTACCGTAATTACGTTAAAAAATAACGTACACGGTACACGCACCGTAGGCGTACGTTAAAAATGCCACAAGTTTATCTGATCATTCCCAAAGAACCTCAATATAACTATAGTCTTCTCACGTACGCGTACCGCGCACGTAGGCTACGTAACAAATGATCAGTTTAGCTCTACAATAATAGTCTCCTCGTACGCAGGCCATGTATTTACGAATAGTACCGAAGTTTAGTATTGCCAATTAAATGACCACTGGCACTGACCATCCTATAAAGTGTGCCGTAAAATCTTAATTATCTTCATATTATAGGCTACATTAGACAGAATATTAGCAATTTGGAATTTAATAGTTTAAAATATTATAGCAGAATATTAGCAATTTGGAATTTAATAGTTTAAAAGTAGAGATAATTGAACAGCCTGATGTAGGTAATGGTTAAAATAGTTAACGACCGCGTCTGGCCTAAATAACATTATTAAGCTATCCCTGCTGACCTTTATGTGTACGAAGGGCCGAAGGCAATCGAGGCACAGTAACAAACTTGGATTAGAAGACTTATAGTCGGCTACAGAACAAGATTATGATGAGTCGACAACCTGTAAAACGATTAGGCCTAGGCCTACTTTTCTGTTTTTTGTTGTCGAATATTAAGAACTAACTTTTCATTCTATTACATTACATATATCCTCTTATGTAACATAACTTGTAGGCCCTATAGTACGTGTTTGTTATAGAGTAAACTGAAATGTGTTAATACAATGTATTAACACATTTCAGTTTACTCTATAACAAGAGTAATATAATATGATCTTATAGAAGTTAGAACAAGTTGAACAACACAATTAGAGTCCTGCAAAAATCCACAAAAATGTAACGTTCACTTCAAAAATTTGCTTCGGCTTCAGGTATGATTATAATTTCAGACAAACTTTTACACAGCATTCCAAAACATATTTAAGCACCACAAAATGCTGCTTTTATTGGCTTTAAGATGTTCTACAACTCAAGTACGAGCATCTACAATATAAACATTTTTTCGAGGGTAATACTCCTGAACCCTCACAGTTCTCACTTAAAGGGAAGGGGCTGGGGACGGGTGGGAAGGGTTTTGGAAGGGGAAGGCAGGGAAAAGGGTGGGGACGGGGCGGAACGGGAAGGCAGAGAATGGGAAGGTAAAAGTAAGTAAGTAAGTAAGCAAGCATATCCTTTATTAAGGTGAGGGGAATGGGCAAAAAGGGAGGGGAGGTAAGGATAGGGAAGCGGAGGACGGAAGGCATGGGCGGCGATCCCGGGGGGGTCGAGGGGACAAGACCCCCACCTTTAAGAGTGGGGGGGACACGCCATACATCGGACCCCCCAAATTTTGAAGAAACCCCAAAAAAGGTCATCAACTTTTTCGCGTTCACAGTATAAAATTTTTTCGCGCGTGAGCGCGAAAAATTTTTTGACCTATTTTGTGACCAGATCAGTTCAAAACTCTTTTTTGACCATATCACTTCAAAAATGTCCCCCCCACCTGTCAAACAAGATCGCCGCCACTGACGGAAGGGGAGGGGACGGTACGTGGATGGGAGGGGTTTGCCTCGTCTTGATTTTGCCTCTGGCTACGGGCCTGCCTATGAAGATAACTGTACATATAAGAAATGCTGAAATCTTTCACAGAATCAGGGACGGTGTGGCATTCCATGATTTCTATGGGTTTCACTTCTTTCTGTGCTGGCGACAACTAGTGTCAGTTTTCGAAACTGCCTCGTGGTACGGTCAGCGGGTGTGAGACCAGTCAGCCATCTCATGGAGGGGTCTACTGGTTGCAATAATGGGAGACTGAGAGCATTTGCAAACACTGAAACTAGGTGTCGCCGGCATAATTTATGTGAAAATGAAAGAGATCGTAAAATTTTGTCATTTCCACAGAGTCCTCAATTGCTCTGCTATCTCCGACTCTTCTGTTATATTCTAAGATGTCAATTCAAGACTTCGGCCCCAGTTGTTTTAGAGGCTCGCCAATGTGTTGGCCCCAAACCGATGTGGTGGGAGGTTGTCTAGATATTAGATAAGTCTAGATAACTAATCACGGTAAATGGAAATACTCTGAATTGCATAAAATAATGACTAAAAAGTCAGTTAAATACATCACGCGACTGTCACACGAGGTTTCGAAGTTCTTAAACGATCGCGTCTGGCACAGTCTCTAAGTTTAATGTAGGCCTATTATTATAATGAAAAATTCAATTAACCATATCCAAAGTCGTTGACCTAAACAGTTAAGCTCTCAGCTTGCGTTCGACAAAGTTCACACGAATCCTAGTCAAACAGACTTGACCTGTCAGTGATGCAACTCACGCGCAATACGCATCATAAACGTCTACACTTTCTCACTACCAAGAGCCGAATGCTTTCAACGTTCTTATTAGGGGTCGTCCATATATTACGTACGCAAAAATCCGGGGAAAATGGACCCTTCCCCTCCCTGAACGCACACGTACTTGTTCCACCCCTACCTGCGTGCGTACGGTTGACGCGCCCCCCCAGGACCAGCTGCATAATGTATCAGTACCGCAGGCCCAGGCAGCGACTGTCTGCACTTTAGGACAGATTGAAGGATGAGTAATACATGGACTCACTGCTGAGTTGTGTGATAGTTTAATAATAACGTTCAGAGGTAAGGTGGCATACAAGTGACATCTCTTCCACAGTCCTACATCCTCTGGTAGCTGGAAAGACTGAACTCTAGCTCACTTGAAGGCCAATCAATTTGAAGGCCCTCCGTTTCCTATGCGTACGTACATTATCAGTAGACCCACCACACCCCCCACACGCAAGCATACGCAAGCACATGCATTTCGGTTACCCCTTCCTCCATGCGCACGTAATAAATGGATGGCCCCTTACCATATATAGGCCCATGTGTGGCACTCTCCACCCATAGGCCTATATTATACTGATCGGTAAGCAAGTCACTCTCAGAATGACAACATCATAAGCGGAAATATAATATTGCACTGTAAGGCATTGACAAGGGACTTGTCATCGAATAGGAAACAATGGAGTGTGTTCACCAGGACGATCGCTAGAGCTCCACGAGCTGACAGCACAAGGTGACAAGGTGAAGGCATTATTGTAGCCACAGAGTCTCTGGTGGACACAATTAAGGCAGTCTGGGACTCTAGGCCTACATGTGCGCTTCAGCGCTTCCTCTCTCTTTCCCATGTTCAAGTAACCTCAAGCATGGACTTTATAAGCAGTGTGCAGAGAGCCAGACAGAGTTAATAACTTTATTCATAAATGATATTAAGCAGAGTTTGCAAAAGGTCGAACAAGACTACACGCGATGAACTCGTGTAGCTTCATGAACGAATAGACTTTTCGTTGTCGGTTCAGAATGCGTTTGCTTTTGGCTGAGAGCATCATGACAGACAGCTGGCCGGATGGACGGAGGGAACGGACGAACGGACTGGACGATGGATGGACGGCCGGACGGACGAAAGGAAAGACAAAGGAAGTTGGTGCAGATCGAAGATGCATTGCAAGATTCTGCTGTTTCACCAAAACATGATATTGTTTATATAGAGACTATACTAATACAACGCGCTGATATTTGCGCTTCTGTAGCATACAGATTCTATTTCATCCACAATCGAAAATCGTGCATCGCCTCACGATGCATCGCCTGTTTTGTCTCTGGGATTCACGCTTTCTCTGCAAGGCTTTTTTCACGGAAGAAGATATTGTCATTTATCCATTTAGAGTTTACTTGTCTTTCTCATCCAGAGTTTACTTAGTTTGGAGAATACAGAAAACGGTCAGGTCTTGTTCAAGCATGCAACTCTCGTAAAGCTGTTTTAGCAGAAACTAGCGTTTGAGCTCAACGTGTGCTTTCCAGAACACATCACCATGGGCGTCCGCATGAATTTTTGTAGAGGTGCAAATTTTCTTTGGGGGGGATAGAAATTCATGAACACAGAACACGTGACAACTTTAAAAATAAATAATAGTCAAGGACTTTACCTAAATATTTAAGTGTTTTTGCATTGAAAATCGTGTTGGGATTGTTGTTATAATCATAATAATCAAAGATCTTATCTTTGTAAAATATGCGCAAAATCCAGGGGGCAAATGCCCCCTTACCCTCTCCGGACGCCCATGCACATCACCCTTTGTTACCCCCGCTGTGTCCGCAGTATCGGGTTTGGTTGATGCTTACTCAGTTGGGCAAACAGTTTGGGTTGATGCACGTGCCCACATGGGACAATTGGGGCCAGCTAGGCCACCCACACAGTTTGACGCACCGCTCGAGTCCCGACTACCAGGGGCGTAACTTTGGTCAAAAAAGTGGGGGGTACCAATTTCTTCTCAACTTTCGCTTTTCGCATGGAGACCATCTCTGGGAAGGCACAATAATAAAATATTGATTGGTACTGTTTAAAAAGTGGTGGTACGGTACCCCCAGTCCAAAAAGTGGGGTACGAGTACCCCTCGTAGGCTCATACCCCCCACAAATTACGCCTATGCCGCCTACCACAACTCGAGGACCAACCATTTACAGCAACACTCACACATGGGCTACACACGTTGATGCGTGCTAATAAAAGTGAATGGATGAACAATAAGGTCTAAAGTTTACACGACACTGTTGACACACGTAAAGCAAGTCTTGAGAATGCGCCATCTTGGATCTTAGGACTGAAGAGCAGAGAAACTCCGGATACCTTCCTCATCCTCATAGGAATTACGGGTAGGTAATCCGCCAAGAGTCAGTATAAAGGAACGTAGTCGGATTTGAACCTTTAACGCAGCGACAGAGAATCCGTATACTATACCAATCGATCTCCGCTTGCTGAGCTATAGGTTTAGACAAGTCCATTCCTCCGACTCGTGCACAGTCCGCGTAGGATTATAGGAAAACAGTGTCTTATTTGCTAACACGGCCATCAAGTGGCACAAGTCCCAGGCAATCATCGGAATACGATGATGCCTCTGCAGTATATTGCACATCCTATGTCGATTCCCTGCAGCAGCAATCGCAACAGCAGCAGCAGCAGGCGAATTATGGTTCAGAAACAAATTTTTCTTTATTTTCGACTCCATCAATAACATATCATGCAATTATACAACGCTGACATAGTGCATAGAAGTTCCACATAACCCCGAGAGACTGCTGGTTATACAGTATTATAATTCGAAAAGCGATGCAAATTGATGCCATAATATTATAAACAGTTTCAGACACACATGTATACATACGATTGTAGTAACAACAGTGTTCATTATTATGCTCTTTGAAGTGTGCGTACAATAATGACGTCCTTGCGTCCACTAAGAGGTTTCTAATTGTTTCATTATACGAAAACCCATGGGTGTCTATAAACAAACAGGTGCGCGTGCCAAGCACACTCGCATCATCGCATGTGTACACTGCAGCCTTCTAAGCAAAGTGCATTCCAAACTGCACCAATGCACCGTGCCACCGTCATGCCATGAAGTCGTCCATGCACTTTGTTCTACGACAGATGCATTGACTACAAGCATCTTCTGCAGCTGGAGGTGTACACTGTACAGACTGACACATCAGGTCACAGTTGCAAAATCATGTAAATCTTATAAATAATAACAAATTGTAATAAACAAAACTATTACAACGAGGGACCACATTTATCTCGAAAATCGACAATAATACAAAAAATGACAGAACGAGGGATCACGTTTATCTCTACAAAAATAAAAATATGAGAATGAAAACAATGGAAATGAGAGATGAAAACAAGGAAAACAAAAGAGAAATAAGGAAAACCTTTAGATATACACATGAAAATACAAAAAACCTGTAGGCCTAAGTTTTCATAATAACAATTTTCAGACAAGTGGAAGATGTCAACGGCCTTAGTTGCTACATGGCGTCGTTAAACAATATCAGTTACATGGTTTTTCAAGAATGAACAGACTTCTCTTCCACGGCCCAATCTAGGAGTTTTGCTTATGTGGGTCCTTCAGCCTGGAACAGTCTTCCCCAGTCCCTCCGCCAAGGGCTTCTTGTCCTCTCTACTCTTCAGTTCCGTAGACCCTTGAAAACCTTTTTTGCCGGTTTTGGCAGTGATGCGGGTCGAGAGCGCCGCTGATTTGAGTGGCGCTATATAAATGTTCAATTACAATATTACAGTTACAATTACAAGATGCAGTTGCCAGGACTGCAAGACTGAAGCTAAGACGTGTAGTTCTATATGCTCCACAGAGGGGGATGCCCTGACAGTGCGTTCGGGCATCTCTCTGTCGCTGCGTTTGTAGAGTACGAGTCTTCTACCATCTGTAAAGGAAAGGCTGTTCGACGTGTTGCGACACTCCTCACCTCTTTCTCTTCGACGCCGCGTAGTCCAGGAACTCCAAACACCTTGTCTATATACTGTTGGTGGAAATTCATCGGTTGGGCTCAGTGTGTCTCTGGAAACTTGTATCTGGTGAATTTTATAACTATCTCCGCTTATTGCTTCACCCTTTGTTCTTAATGACTTCATCATCATTTAGATTGGCTTAAATAGCACCTTTGTGAGGTTTAAAAGGCGCTATAGTAAGTGTCCAATACATACATACATACATTTATACATATATACATACAGCTATACATTACATACATACATACATACAATGTCATACATGGATACATACATACAACAATACATACATACAGTGAACACCTTTGAGTAGGTGCTACATAGATACTCTAATAACATACATACATACATACATACATACATACATACATACATACATACATACATACATACATACATACATACATACATACATACATACATACATACATACATACATACATAACATACATACATACATACATACATACATACATACATACATACATACATACATACACACATACATACATACATGCACACATACATACACACAAACATACATACTCATACATACATACATTCGTAGGATGTTTGTGCTTAGAATGCAAGACTGACATATATTTAAATACTAGTTTGCGACAAACAGCTTCATGTATGGCGTTTGATTTGCCAGTCCAGACGAATACAGGTGACAACAGGCATATAGTATACAGTAATATAATTATGCGCACGTATTGCCACTGTTTCAGCCACCCAGATATATTATTATCAATTTAGCTTCATAAACGAAGCGGGTATTGGGCTTTAGGCTATCGACGATTGAAATACTCATCAAGCGAGAGCACTTCAATGTGAGGGGAAGGTTCACAGGGAGGGAGGAAAGTATAATTAGATTCCCAGTAATTGAGATAACAGTGTATATTATATATGGACTTCACCGATATATCCCAGGAACTATATATATATAAGAGCACGCATTAGTACTGTTTATTTTATATCATATATATAAACAGTTCCATCTACATACGTCGAATAGCCTATATTTATGTTATTCAGGACGTCGACTCCCACCCAGATCCAGTGCAGACAAAACAGGCCACAGTAGGACTATATATGTTATTATATACACAATGACACAAAGATATACATTTCCGAGCGCGTTAGCAAGCTAAATTTAGATATTTACAGGGCCAGAGACAGACAGAAAGACAACAGACGAACAGAACAACAGACGAACAGACGACATGGACCAGAAGAGAGAGAGAGAAAAAATAGAAAGAGAGAGAGACAGGCAGACAGACAGACAGACAGAGAGACAGACAGAGACAGACAGACAGAGACAGACAGACAGACAGAGACAGACAGACAGACAGACAGAGACAGAGCAGACAGACAGAGACAGAGACAGGGACTGCGAGAGAAAGAGAAAGAAAGAAAGAGAGAAAAAAAGTGTAGAGACGGATATAATCAGCTAGACGCAAATGGTCAAATGGACAGGAAGGGAAACTGACAGATTGACCTACAGACTGACGAACGGATGGAAGCATCTTTGAACAGACAGAGCAGACGGACGCAGACAGACATGTAGAAAGACAGGCTGACAAAAGCAGACGAAATGGTGAACGAGGAAATAAACAGACGAACAGACGGAACGAGAGGCAGACGGACAGGCAGAAGAAACGGACGGGTAAAATAAGAAGATTTCAGGAAAAGCTTCCGCCTGGATATAGCGGAAGTCTTTGTCTATTTGATTAATTTGCCATCAGCTAAATTAAGCTTTAATTACACTGGTCAATGCACTTGTTGACATCACCGATCTGCACGCGCAACAATATTGAGGCGCTCTATGTTGAAGTAACAGTATTGGATTACATGCAGACGTGTACATAATCGCCGAAGAATTTGCACTGCTTCTGAAACCCACCCCATCAACTCCAATTGTCAAGTCAAGAGTCGGCGACTCTTGACTTTCCTCTGTCGATGGATAAGAGCATCATATAACAAATACAAATGTAGTATTGTCCAGTCCGACTTCACTCACTCAAATCCTGGCCTGCATGCTTTAGTCAGAAGAAATGTGTTTGCTTCAGGGACTTCGCTTGGTCGTTAGGGGCCTCGTGCCATCGACACTTACTGACCAGACCCCTGAGGTTTCATCAAGGTGCAAGTTATTGACTAAAGTTAACTACAATCTTTCTCCGATTAATCAACTTCGGCTAATTAGTGGAATTGCAAAGTTTGGTCGTACGCCTAAATCTATCTGCACACGGAACGGGTTGAACTGCTTGCCCAGGTGAAGACACATTGAGTTTAGGATCCTTATGTTGATGCTTAACTGTCATGGTTGGTTGTGCTCCATCTCATCTTAGAGGGAGTTATGCATTTCACCGTCATCTTATCTGGCGCCAGATCTCTTCGTTCTGCATCGCAGGGTGATCTGGTTGTTCCCCAATTCCGTACTGCCACAATGCAACGTGGAAGTTTCGCCGTGGTCGGCACCTCATCCTGGATAAACTTCCGTTCAATCTGTGGCTTGTGCTCTTCTACTTTCCATGCTTCTACTTCGCAAACGGTTGAAGACATTCTATTCGAACATTGTCGATGAATCTGATGAGTTTTATTGTAGAGACGCTGTAGAAACGAATACTTACAATCTGCAGTTACAGTATAACTGCCCATACCATAAATATACGTGTCATCTGTAGCCAACGAACAATGCTGCTTTCGACAGGGTAGGCTAATCACGAATCGTGGATTTGGCTCTGCTATGGTCAGCTTCGGGTCTGGTCGAAGTGAATAACATGAGAGGTTCAGCGACGGTTCGAATTCAGTCAAAATGAAAGCAGCCTCGTGGTGGATAATTCCACCCGTCCGTGGGATGGGTGTTCTGGGCGGAATGATCGACTATTGCATCCCGGGTGATGGTGGCGTTTGTCTCGATTATACGTAGTCAGAGGTGGATGCTCTCATAACCGTTGTCGAATTCAGAGCATGATACTTATTTGTGCTAATGTTGCAAATGAAATAATAAGTGCTTTGAAAGACTTGCTGAAAATGAATCTCATGGTATCTGACACCCTAGCAAAAAACTATAATACGATCATACGACGTTCGGACGCTAACTTGTATCTTTCCGAACGTTAGCATCGTTGCAATTTTTTAGGTGTAGGCGTTTGCAACTAACCCTTGTTAATTGTATGTAGCAGCTTTATAATAACATTTCCAAATAAATAACTAAGCCTAGGTAAATAACCACGTGCAACTAACACGTGGAAAAATTCGTTTGGCAGAATACATTGTCAAATAATGGCCATTCATCCCGGCGATGTTTCGTTAACAATATGAGAACAAAGTAATTTCTTTGCACTGGACCAGAGGGAGAGGTTCAGCGTCTAGGGATAGGAAGCGGGCGCACACGGGCAAATGTTATGTAATAATATGCTTTGACACGTACGCACGTACTTACGCACGTACTTGTATACATTGGCGTCACTAGGGCTGGTGTCACCCAGTGCGGTAAGTCATGGTGTCACCCTCATTAAGCGTTCAAAAAAGTGAATTAGCATAGAGTTTCAGAAAAGAGGTGAAATTTGATGACCTTTTTTTAGGAATTCGTCTCGCAGTGTTTAATCTAGACGTCATTTGGGGGGAAATCCCCCCAGGATTGAAATTTCCCCCCTCCAGAGGCCGGCAATATTATAATGTATGGACTGTTTTGGGGAAGAAATTCCCCCCCCCCAGGAGACGAAGTAAAGGAGAAGAATTCCTAAAAAAGGTCGTGAAAGAGTTTTAAGTTCGAAAATGGGACGAATGACTAAAAAAAAGGTCATCAACTTTTTTTGAAGATGAAATTCCAACTTTGAAAGCTGAAATTCCTAAACTCAAACATTTTTTTGGCCTTTGAACTCAGATGAAATTTCTCCGAAAAAGGTCGCCGTTGTTGATCCCCGACAAACCTTGTTTCCCCCCTCAGAAGAGGGGGACTAGATTAAACACTGTTCGTCTCGTAAAAGAATGTGATGACCTTTTTTGAGGAATTCGTCTCGGAAAAAATGTGATGACCTTTTTAGGAATTATGCTCGCAAAACAATGATGACCTTTTTTTAAAGGAATTCGTCATCCTACAAAAATGTCATCATTTTGTCGTGACACTTGGTGTCACCCCTCGATCCGCACACCCCGCACACCCCTCGTGACGCCACTGCTTGTATAGGCCTACGCACTACTGTAGTCAGGACGCACGTAATGTCTGCAAGATCGAATGTCTGTAGGCCTAGGCTATATGCTTTGAGCATCGATAGATGTTGTATGCAGTATGATATATGCGCTATAGAAGTCAATAAATTAGATAAGAATAAGTAAGAGTAAATTAGGTTAGATTAAAATAGACTAGGTTAGATTAGGTTAGATTAGATTAGACTAGGATCGACTAGATTAGGTTAGGTTAGACTATGTTAGATTAGATTAGTGCGTCCTGACTACAGTAGTGCTAGGCCTATACAATTAGATTAGATTAGTTGCTTCGGATTCATGCACTTCCTTGTTTACTTAATAACGCAATTAATTGATTATTATCGAGTTATGGAGGCATTCATATCGAAGATGATGACCTCCGAGGTTACGCAAAGGTCAAAATGTTATCTTTGCGTAATTCACATGACGTGCCCCGAGATTCGAACCCAGTCACACGGATAAAAGCCGACGCGTTTAGTCGTTCGGCTACTGTGCCACCTCCCACCGCCGAAGGGGTGATGAAAGTTTATTTTAAACCACTGACAGTAATTAGTCGAGGTCGTACATGAAATGGCGCGACATTGCTATAAGCCAACTTATTTTGTATGAGAGCTGTTGAGAATTGGAAAGCGGTGGTGTATCAAAATTAACAGGTTTAGCTGTTCACGTGTAATATGCATGCTTACGCCGCAGAAAGAAGCACCAAGCTGCATGTTAGTGTTCGGAACAGGTCAAGCTATAGCTCCGTATTTCTATTTTATGATACGGTGTCGTATGGAAATAAAGATACGTAGGCCTATAGGAAAGGCAAATACTGAATGCTGCATTGGGAGGCTTACTCAGATTTGGAAGAAAAAGGATGTAGTACACGAGAACTAAGATTCGCCTGTACAATGCCCTAGTTTTGAGCACCCTGCTTTGTGGATCTGAGACACGACCAATAACGGCGGCAAACAGGAAAAGACTGGAGGCAAGCACATCATAAGTGGCTGAGAAGAATTCTACATGTATCAGGGCGCGACAAGATAACAAACAAAACTATGAGAGAGAGAGAGAGAGAGAGAGAGAGAGAGAGAGAGAGAGAGAGAGAGAGAGAGAGAGAGAGAGACAGACAGACAGACAGACAGACAGACAGACAGACAGACAGACAGACAGACAGACAGTCAGACAGACAGACAGACAGACAGACAGACAGACATACAGACAGACAGACAGACAGACAGACAGACAGACAGATACAGGGCTAGAGACAGAGACACACTCAGAGGATGGGACAAGAAGATAAAGAAAGCATCATCAGAGAAAAAAGATTAATGTGGTCCCGGGTGCCTTGCGAACGCTCGTTTGCAAAATTGAAAATCATCAAAAACTATTTGAGAAGCACGATGTCACGGGAAAGGCTTTCTGATCTTGCACTGCTATCTATTGAGATTGAGTGTGCACGCTTGATTAACGTTGTGAGGATGATTGACATTTTTACTGAACAAAAGGCTAGAAAACTCTATAATGCCATGACATTGTTTTAAGTACAGAACTATAAGTGAATAAGTCTGAGTCACTGCATGCAGTGCAAGTATACAACGTGACACGTGTTAAATTCGATTGAGTAATAACTGTTGCATAGCCTACTTAAATATCAAGTGTCCAGTGATGGGCACTAAACTATATTTTTTAGTTAAACTAAAACTATTTTCCAACTAATAAAAAATAGTTTAACTAAAGTTGGCAACTGATTTTGGAAATTAGTTAACTAAACTAAAAAAAAGTAGTTAAACTTTTTCCAACTTTTTTCCAACTTTTACGACAAACATTTTCACAATAAAAGACGTTAAGTGAACTGTAATAATGCAAAGCGTCGATGACAATTTCACCTTCAAACTATGCAATGTGTACTGCTCTGGCATACAGTTACATGTGTACTGTAAGTAGTGTATGAATTTTGAAAACACAGGCCGTTAATGCTAAAACCATGCAGTGTTAAAATGTTTTTTTGCTGACAGTGTTCAATGTTCACTTTGGAAAAATAGTTGCATATTGCTGATTTTTTTAGTTAAACTTTTTAGTTAGCAACTAAATTTTTTAGTTAAACTATGGTTTTAACTAAACTATATTTTTTTAGTTAAACTTCTTCCTTAACTAAATTTTTTTAGTTAAACTAAAAGTTAGCAACTTTTTAGTTAACTATTGCCCATCACTGCAAGTGTCATTGTTTAGTTTTTGTAGGCTGTACACAAACACAGTAGTAGCAGGCCCTACTAGTAGGCCTACAGTTAAGTTAGTGAACGGAATAACTCATTTTGGTTATTGATGGTTGATTTATCTGTATAGTAGCGAAATATTACGCAATTTTATGACTGTGACCTAAGTCCTTGATTTAGGCATTAGGCCTAGGTGGCGGATGGCATACAAGTTAGCCCTTGACAATATTAGTAAGAACGTATACCTTTCAGGGCCAAACAGGGGCCCATATATGGGGTCCTCTGTACTCGGGCCCATGAAAAGCTAGCTACGCCACTGGTTCAACGGTAGACCACTCCACCAATAACTGGTGGACCAGTTTACCTTTTGAACGATGGACCATTTCAGTCAAAATTGCTGCAACATTTTTACCTTTTCATTATTGATCATAATTGTTGATTTGACTCCACTCTATTAAATGGTGAAGTGGTGGAAGTTCCACTTAAATGTCAGTAGACCGAGGGACCACCAAACGTTGTGGAACTTGCCATAGCATTTCCATTATTCCTCGACTCGGGAGCAGTCGTGTCTACTCCCCCTACCCCCGCCTGGAATGGGAGAACAAACACCCCACTCTGGTCGACTTATATATAAGAGGCTCAGAAGTCACTCAAAACTGCAAATTAATTTTATATGCATCAGCATCATGCATGGTGAACCCCCACACTTCTATAGCCATCATGCATGATAAACCCCTCCACTACTGGGGTGTAGAGATCGTTCTCCCAACCCCCAACTCCTATTGTTTGACGCCACTGCTCGGGAGTGTGGAGAACACTGGATGCTGTGAGCTCAGCTGCTAACATTGGTATGAACGGTTGGTGCGAGTATAGCGCTATAGCTGTGTCCTGTGAGCGCATCATTCGGTTCGGTCTCATTCTTCCTCTGCCAGCAGAGACATTCTCCAGCTACTCGACCATAGTTCGATACAGGAGAATTTGTCCTTCTTTTAACGCTATACTTAGGATTGCGAAAAGTTCTTTTTTAGAAGTTCAAACACGCGCTTTAGAAATACCTATCTTTACAGATGAAAGTAGACCAACAGCTTCGCGATTAACATGGGTGACGATCCCGGGGTTCGAGGGGGACAAGACCCCCACCGTTAAGAGTGGGGGGACCCTCCATACATTTGTTCCCCAAATTTTGAAGAAACACCAAAAAAGGTAAAAAAGGTTATCGCGCGATCATTTCAAAAGTGTCCCCCCCACCTGTCAAACAGGATCGCCGCCACTGGCGATAAATGTTCTAAAGCTTGAACGAAAAATTACGTGATATCAATAAATACGATTGAACAGATGAAACGACCTCTAGAAAACAGAAGCAGACACCGATACTGCGTGAGATACACTGAACTCTGAAATAAAAATCCCACATCGGTCGAGGTGCCTGTTAACTATGTTGCAATGTCATCTCCGGATATTGCACGACCTGCGTGGTCCTCAAGCGTTTCAGTAGGCCTATGAACCGCTGTGAGACAGACAATAGACGGGTTGGAAAATTAAATTGCTCGGTAAATCGGATTTCTATTCTGGATTGTATCAGCGAGACAGCCGCTGACTGACAGAGTCATGCAGAGACGCGAGCGACAGACGAACAGACACAAGGACGTATGGACGGACGGACGTAGGGATAGAGGGGCGGTCGATTACTTTAATAACATTGAAACTGTTGTGTTGGCGAAGATTGATTGATTAACGCGGGTCTGTATAATGTAATACGGTAATGATATATTTTTGCGTTCCGCCAACAGGAGGAGCTGGATTCGTCGCCCGCCATTGTGCAAAGCAGACGAAACACGAGACGCTGACTAGTAACCGCGTGGAGCGCTGGGCCCAACCGATGAACGGCTAGACAACGCAGTCGAGACCAGCGAATTTTGCGCACGCTTAGCCTAGCCGATGAGTCTTCATACAGCGAGCCGTCGACAGAGGAAGACTGGAGGAAGGAAAGAATGAATGAACGGAAGAATCAGTGAAAGGAAATAGTCTTTTAACGAAGTTCACAATACGAACAAACGACAAAGCAGCGCATTTGCAACGAGAAACATAATATCGCGAACAGAAAGAAGAAAGCTGATAGAGCATAACAAACATAACGGATTTATTTGAATTGAAGTAGAGTGAAAGCTTTTCTCACCGTAGGCCTAGTTCACGGCGCATAGTCTATTTTGTCGATAAGGAGAAACGAGCGAAGCTGACGGGGAGAATATCTAGATCAAGAAATTCGGAGATTTTAAGAGAACCATTATGAAGTTCAGCTGCAGAGACAGATAAATGAAGCAGCGAGATGGAATGGTTATAAATTCTTAAACATAGAAACATAGATAATGTATAGGCCCTAGGCCTACATAGATAATTATTTCAATGGCAAGTATATGAGAGATAGGCAAAGAGCTTTTCTCTCCATGGACAGAGAGGAGTGAGCTAAGAATATATACGCGTAATATGGATAATAAAGACAAGTGATGGTCTATACTTGTCAATGCGAAGAGGTGTCGAGAGAATTCTCGCGAGAACGCGCTGCATAGATGATGTATGCATGAAGAGAAGAGTCGCCCAGACCGATGACGGCGTCGGGAGGTGTGCTGCACGCATCCATTGATATCTAAATAACGCCGAATAATTACAGAGACGTACACAGCGACAACCACCGCCGCCATGTTTAGAATGCAGCCGCGCTCAGCGTGTTCTACCGGTGCCTGTAAAATTCATACGCCGGCCACCTCGGGCATATAGCGAGTATGTTTGGAAGCAGAAAAGGAGGATGGGGATGTGGATGTGGATCGCTTGAGGCAAGATGAAATTGAAAAGGAGGAATTAAAAGCAGACATGAGACTCGGAATTTGGATAATTATTGCATCTTCCGTTCTTCTATCAGGTACGTTTGCTATCATAATGGGCCTATAAATACGATTAGTAGACCTTATTAGAATATATATATATATATATATATATATATATATATATATATATATATATATATATATATATATATATATATATATATATATACATAGTGTGTGTGTATAGTTAATAACCAAGCATCGGATGTGTTCATATAACTGGTGTTGGTATCGCAACCACTAGACACCGGAAACCGTTCCTTATTATTCTATAAAGTGGTTACTTGGTTTTCAATCGGCCATTATGTCACTGTCGGTGTACCAAGCACCATAGAAGTACCTTACTTTACCTATGAGGGACACTACGTCTATTGAAGCACATTATAATATACTTTACCACGTCTATTGAGAATAGATAGAGAGATAGACAGAGAGAGACAGACAGACAGACAGACAGACAGACAGACAAACAGACAGAGACAGAGAAAATAGAGAGATAGTGCGCGGGTGTGTGTGTGTGTGTGTGTGTGTGTGAGACAGACAGACAGAGAAAGAGATAGAGAGTGCGTGTGTGTGTGTGTGAGAGAGAGAGACAGAGACAGAGAAAGAGACAGAGAGAAAGAGAGTGCATGGGTGTGTGTGTATGATATATATATATATATATATATATATATATATTTAGAGAAAGAGAGAGACAGACAGACAGACAGACAGACAGACAGACAGACAGAGAACGGCTCAGAGGCGCGTACTACATTGCATCTATAGACAGAGGATGTTTGAACGTAAACAAGATGGCCCGCCAATTCAAACAACCATAAACGTAGAAATAATAATAGTACTGAAGTGAGTCAGATGATCAACCAGTCGATGAATGTCCATATTTACAGGATGAGGTAATTTTGCAAAGTAAATATGACGTAACTTTATCATGTATGAATGATAAGTCTCCGTTTTCGTTTGCTTTTTCTTTGTTTATGTTCGATGTTTTTAGTCATTCTTTGGTCTACTTCTTGAATCCGATAGTCATGCGCGTTTCTGCAAAGTCCTATGGTGGAGTCCCTCTTGTCTTCGTCATCTATCTGTATCTGTATCTTTATCTTCCTCGTTGTTTATTTGTCTGTCTTTCTCTTTCTATCTAATAGTTTCTCTTTATTGTCTTTTTCTCGAATTCCTGCATTAAATGTCTTACTCCTGTATTTATTCAAAGCAGCGACATTTTCCCTATCAGCCGGGTAGACATTTTCCACCGAGTACCGAATCCGAGTATTTGGATGTACTATTTGCCGGATCCGGGTACGAACCGAGTACCATTTGTTCCATATGCGAAGCTTCATATTTTCATGTAATGAAAAATTATCGAAATAAATTTCTTTACTTGTAATACCTGACTAATAATAAATAATACATTTTAATTTTAGAATAAATAATCGATGAAATGGACTTGACTTCCGTTGTAGGCTTCCGGTGTTGGTGTATTGTTTTGTACTTTTCTTCTTCAAAATGAATAGGGCCTATGCTAGATGAAGCTCAAAGCTGATATTATGAGCGTATACAAATTCCGGCATGTGAGGCAGACAAGCAACTGTTTGCGTGTACAGTATTTTCCGAGGCGAATAGTGCTGAAAAACGGGATATTCGGCCGAGGCAAATGTCCGAGGCGATTTCCGGCTGACCCCTACCGTGGACTCAACACAGTTTATCTATATGCATGATGTCAGAGCGACGAAGATCCATCTCCATCAATCCATCCATCTTCATACCGGGCACCCATATACTCAACATCCGCAGTCTATCACAATCTTCGTCTCGTTTTCCTGCTTCTCTTCCTCTTTCCCTATCGTTCATCATCAATCGTTGTAGTCATCATTATCATCACCTTCAGTAGTAACAGCATCAGCGTCACCATCACCATTACTGTCATCATCATTGCGGCCTTGGCAGTAGAATGCATTTGGAGTGCGGATATGTTAATGAAACTGAGCTTGCGTTAGTCAGAGCGACACGTGCCTGGACTGGCACACAGCTTCTAACGCTAAGTATTTATGCGCTGAAGTCGTATACATACGAAGAAGGCATACCTACGCTCTATTAGTTCACAGCTTCTGAACACGAACAAGAAAGGCACGTGATTTTTCCAAGAGACGGTAGATGGCGCAGGTGAACCATCGACGAGCATTAATTAGATCTGCAGCAATCCTTTTCACGTGACCAAGTGTGTGTGGCCAGTTCGAGGAAGCGTCAGTTCGCTGTGGGAATGACATTAGGCGTACGAGTGTCGTGGGTTGACTGACAGGACCAGCCGTGTGCATGAGCTGACATGAGCGGACACGCAGCCAAAGCACGGTGGCCTGTATTCTCAGCTGCTCTTATGGTAACTGGCTGTAGGCGGTAAGAGCCTGGTGACCCTCGTCTTAATCAGACACAGAGCGATATAAATTCTTTACCTATGCGCTTATACTGTATGGTCGCTCGTGCTTCTGGCTCCAGATGTGTTTGATCATAATACGCAGTACTGTCCCAATTCTGGAAGCGGAAGAGATCGAAAGGCAGTT
This sequence comes from Allolobophora icterica, assembly GCA_963556255.1. Taxonomy (NCBI): domain Eukaryota; kingdom Metazoa; phylum Annelida; class Clitellata; order Crassiclitellata; family Lumbricidae; genus Allolobophora; species Allolobophora icterica. The sequence goes on along the minus strand of OY744606.1, from coordinate 46,138,496 downwards.
TGACACACAGATAAAGTAAGGACTGGACTGAATGACATGCAGCCTCTGTGTAAGACAAATTAGCCTCAGGTAGAAATCCGAATATGACGAAGAGTATACAGGCCTACCCATTGATCTGGTTCCTCAAGAACTTGATTCTTGTCCAGATTCCTCCAGCGTTTAGAGTTTCACTATTTTCTCTCTGTCTAAGCAATGGCCTAACATTAAACTTCGAGTCCCACACGATGAATCAAATGGATCATTTTCTATATGAAGCCTGTTTTTAAAGCCAAGCAACAGGAGAGCCTACGAAACTGAAACGCTATTGTGACCTCCACTGAGGCAGCTAACACGTGCTAATTCACTATTGAATTACGCCTACAACATCGGGTGCGTAGAAAACCAGCCTGCGCAGCTTAGTAGTCTAAAGTGGGCCTATTTAGACCATATTTATAAAATACCGTACTGCTAAAATAACCTCACTGGGTCAAAGCATAACTACCTGTAAACAGGTGTCCATACATGCGATGTAACTGTGGCAGTAAATGAGACCAACGGGCCAAGACATGCATGACAGTGATAAATGTCCACCACTGCTTGTCACCGATGAACAAAGGGCCTGGCACCGAAACAAAACCGGCAGCAGGTCTAACGATTCCCACGGCGTAGTTATAGCTTGTTGGCAGGCTTGATTCCGTTATAATTATATTACGAGACTCAAAATCGACTTTACTTCTTTTCTTATAAGTATTTAATCATTAAAGCTATAAGTATTTAAGCATTAAAACTAATAATTAGTTATTTTCTTCAAATTATGTATAATTTACAAACTGATAGCTATGTGTATTGACAGTATTTGTGTAATCATTGGCTTATATACATATATATAAGTATATATATATATATATATATATATATATATTGTATATTCGCCGATGAAACACGTGGTTAGCAATGGTTAGCATTCCAAACATGTTAAGCATCAATACTCTTATCCGTGCGGCAGCTGACAGAATTTTGTCCTTAATCATCGTGTAATGATTGGACTAAACTGACACTACACGGATTACCAGTGTTTAAAGACCTACACTGTGTCTAGATAGCATGATGGCTCACGGGTGGCGTAATTGCCTTTCACGTTGGCAGCCTCTGCTCGATTCCAGATGCATCACGTGATATCGACACGTCATCGATGGACCGTGTGACCCTCCATTAAATGTTGTCCGGTTGTTGCATTGCCTTTGTGGGATTCGAAATTCTTCCGAGACGCAGTGTGGCATATGGATCGGTTGGAGAACTTGAGGCGAGTAGTGACTGGAGGAATGGAGGATGCGAGAGAGCAGAGGCGTAACTTTGGTCGAAAATGTGAGGGTACCAATTTTTTACATAAACGAAGTAAGGCTGAGACTGTGATCTCTGGGGAAGGCAATGATAAAATATTGACTAGCATTGTTCAAAAAGTGTAGAATTTCAGAATTCTGTTCGTTCTCTTCATCATCCTTTCCATTTGCGTTTCCTCTCGCCCTAATTTGCCTTTCCTCCTCTTTCCCGCGGAATTTCTGAGTATCTTATACGCATATAGTTTCGATATATATATATAATTTCCGATAGGCTATGTATTGGAATATATCCGATATATGCAGCATGTTAGTATATATGCATAATAATTGCACTGCATATTTTTGTGCACATATTATATTGTAAGAGAGGCAATGTGTTCTTGCATGCAACAACAAAAACAACAACAAAAACAACGGTTATTTCCCCAAATGAGCTTCAATTATCTGTTGGCCGGAGACAAGCTGACTTATTACAGACGAGAGCTGTAACGGATTATGCGGTCTGCCACGTATATATATATATATATATATATATATATATATATATATATATATATATATATATATATATATATATATATATATATATATATATATATTATACATAGAATTAGGTGAATCAGATAGGAACAACATTCAGACCAAGAGGCGGCGATCTAAGCAGCAGAGTATTTCGCCTGAATAAATCTTTTACTCTGAATGTGCTTCCTCCAATTTATTTGCCTGGTAATAATAGACTATACCTGGGCATTGTTAAAAAAAGTGGGGGTACAATACCCCTCAGTCCAAAAAGTGGAGGTACGGGTACCCCTCGTACCACCCAAAAATACCGCCTATGGGAGAGAGTGAGATATGAGGATGATCGGGTATACAGCGTGGTGATTGAATGATGAAGTGTTTGCGAAGGTATTTTGGCTGGGAGACGCTTAATTCGTGTGAATTTCCGGTTGAGGAAAAGAGAATTACAGTAATCCAGCTTGGAATGAACAATAAGGTAGCAATAGTAGAATGAAGACTATTATTGAATCTAATCGGATTTGATCTGCCTTGATCAATTTAATTTAATCAAATCAAATCTGAGCTTATCTGTTGACCTTGCGGATTTCAGAAAGTATACTGGTTACATGAGAATATGTGAATAAATTTACAACGGCAACTAACTCTGCTTTGATATTTGGGATATATAGTTTCAAAGTTAGTTTGATCTTTGACGTTTACATTATTAAATGTTTTAATTCTTTGCTAGGTTTTAACATATATTCTTCAGTAGAATATTCTTTGACAAAACAGTAAGTGTACAGAGATCACAAGGCATCTGGTACACTGTTCACAAGGTCACCTTGATAGTGACTACAGTCAAACTGTTCTTGTATCTCTGTTCGTTCTCTCGTTCTCTCACGACTTTCTGCATTTATTGAACAGAGGTGTCTCACAGGTCATACGCATAATAACCTCTGTCCAATTAGCTCTCTTTCTCTAGCTGTCTCTACAGTGGCGTATTCCAGCGAGTCGTGTCAACAACGCAAAACCACGACGTTTTGTCCGGCACTCAAGTCCACGCCCAGAAAAAGCCCGAGAATCACAGAGCTCAGACCCTCATCCACGTCCATCTACCAAGTGGTCATCGGTCCTCAAAGCCCGGCTTTATGGTTTGTCGGCCGAAAAATCTCCGGGCATTTGAAGGGGTACGTGACGTTCAGCAGCCGCCATTTGGAGGCGACGGTTTCAGCGCCATCTGTTGGATGCGACGCTGCAAGGCAGTTCATAGTTCTGCTCATAAACCCAAATTTATGCCTGGACTTAATCTCATTAGCACTGTGAAGAAAAAAAGACTACGCGCTGCAAAAGACAACCGGAAGACATGGACAACGATAGGAAATGAATGATTAGATAAACGTGGTGAGTGAGTGAGAGGAGGAGGAGGAGGAGGAGGAGGAGGACTGGCTTTGTGCTTTTAGTAAAATGAACCTTAAGGCAGTTTCTGTTTATTAGATACTGCGCTTGAATTGAATCTGCTCGGTCCTTTTGATTACATGTTAGATTTATTTCTTTGTCCGAAAACCACGTTGCCGAATTCTTCATGATAAGTTTATGTACTGTTGTTTGTTTGTTATTCTGCTTGGCTAACCGTCAGTGGCGTACGGAGCTGAAATGCCGCCCGGGGCGAAGTCCCAAAATGCCGCCCTTGGTCACTTTTGAAATTTCTATATGCTATTTTCTCTAAGATATTGCATAACGATCATATTACATATTCAATTTTATTTTATGCAGTTTATAGCCTTTCTGAATTTTTCACTTTTCAATGTATTTATTTTGTATAATTATCCGTTTTAGATATTCATTTTCAACTTACTGAAATATATTTTATTAGATAATTCAAAACATTTTAATGCATGAGTTGCAACTGTCGCTGACTCATTGTGATGTGTACAGTACAGTACATACATAGGCCTATATAGGGGCCCTATACATATCATATTATGTTATAATTGCCATAATTTCATAATTTCGTGGAAGCAGCGTAATTATTGTGTCCGCTATGAAAAAGGCAATATGCATTATAGACAGATTATTAATAACCTTAATTCTGCTATAGGCATATGTATACAGTAACGGTGTAAACACGGCTTACTGTGCGCAGTAGAAGTTTGGGGCTTAAATTTCAATAACAATCAAATTAAACAATGTATTTTATTTACTGGATAATAATATAACATTCTCATACTTTAGTAAACATTGCCAAACAACTGCAGTCTGCAGCATCAATGCAAAATCATCAGAGGAAAAAATTAAAGGCGACTAACCGAGATTCGAAAATAACTGAAAACTATTACTAAACTCTGATGAAAGAATAAGTGGTCATTTCAAAGACAAAATAATGCAATCAATTTCTGTCAACACCAGACAAATTTTAACATTAATTTAAAAAAAGGTCTAAATTAAGTGGTGAAATGCTGTGGTGGCAATACTGATAATTTGTGATTAAATTTTATTAAAAGTCATTAATTCGTCTAGATACCTATACATATGATAATAGAGACGTATATATATATATTATGATTATGAAGGGCGGCATAACAAGAATATGCTTTAAAGTATGCTGTATGTAGTCTGTTACTCTGTTTACAGTTTACTATAGATAATGTGATTCCGCTTTCTTTACTGCAATTCTGTTTAGTCTTTAATGAAGACATCCGAGAGTGATGTCGCCCCTAGGCCTAACGATCAACGGAAGCCAAGCTGACTTGACTAAAGTGATGCTTTATTTCCTTCTTTTTCTTACTTTCTTTCTCTCCTACTTTTCCTTTTTTATCCAAAAATTAACCTTTTCTATTTTTCTTTTACCCTATTTTGCCGCCCCTGGAAAAGTGCCGCCCGGGGCGACTCGCCCCCTCTGCCCCCCTTCGGTACGCCGCTGCTAACCGTATACATAGTCAATCATTTTTCAGTTTCAATCATGTAAGAAACCGAGGGCTTATAGGCCTACCTGTATAATTACCATTTTTTAAATAACGTTTTTTTACCTATAGAGGCCTGCACATACCTAACACTGATGGCCTCCGAAATTCCGACCAACTAAGGAATGTGGTTGGAAATGCACAGACTGCAATTAAGAGTTTCAGATTTGTGGTCAGCTAATTTTTTGTATTTAATATTTCGTGTCAAAATTACGGAGCAGAACCGAGCGGTATAAGTGCGGTGCATAACTAGCATCGTTAGAAGCTGCATAGATTTGAAGGTAGGCCAAAGTGAAAGGACATAAATACACAGGGTGAGAATTGTCGGAGGGCTGGGGATTCAACCCCTTAGTCTTTCTTAGGACCCCACAGGTCAATCTTATTGCACACCCCAGGGTGTCGTTTCCAACAACCTAGTTGTGCTAGTGTGATTATATTGTGCAGATATTTTAGCATTTTCTTTCGCAATTCACTCTATGGGTTACTAATAAAGTAATGCTCTGGTTTATTGTGCGATTTGTGACCATGTGAATTGTATGCTAATAAATTTGGCGATGTCATAACTTTAAGGAGTTTAAGCTTTCAATTGTATTTTTGAATTTTCTCATTTTGCAAAATACGGATAAACATTCAACTCCACGTGGATCAAACTCATCAAAGTCTACTCCTCAAGTCTTTTTCTACAATTCTCACACTCTACATGCATATATAAATACATACATGTTAGTTGTTACTCCCATTAGAGCTCATGTATACGATAATTATTATTACAGAAACTGTATTAGACTGGCATATTATTGTCTTTGATATTATTGAACTGTTCCTAAGAATCAGTGTTCGATTCTTCTTAGGTGCTCAGCATTTGTCTGTAACTCCGAACGGAACGCAAATAAAGAATGTAGACTCCGGCGTCATATTCACCTGTTCGCTGATTGGCTCTATAACAACTCGCAAGCCGGTTAATCTTCGCTGGATGGGCCCGAATAGGCGCTACATAAATGAGACGAAAGGAAGGTAAGATCCTTGCACTAAACATTATAGCACATACGCATATAGAGTTAACCTAATTCTCACGCACACATATTATGTGAGTTATGTTCGTGTGTATTTCTTCAAGCACTATTACGCGCTAATTTCTGCAATGTGAAGCTAAGGCGCGGTTAAGTGTTTTCAAGAGAATTAAACGGAATTATGTAAAAGTTGTAGTAAACGTTTGCCACCAACAAGCGATTAAAATCATTCATTCACTCATTCAAATCAATTATATAGTACCATACCAGATATAGACCCAGAGGCGCTCCCAGGCTAAAATCATTCAGTTATAAACTCCGCCACTGCTCGTACTCTGGCAGTACCAGTCCCAAGCCTGGACAAAGCAGGAGGGCGACGCTAATAATTTTTGTCATCACCAGTGCCGTTAAACTGAAACTACTACTCAATCACTCATTCAAACAAGTGCGTGCAAAATGGACAAGGTCAACTCTGGTGGAGGAGCGAAGATTTTTTCGACCACCCAAGCCCAAAACGAAACAATGCAGCTCACGCAAGGAGGCAGGCGCACCCCCCCCCCCAAATCACTTAATTCATTCTTTTACTTCAGTGTTAAGTAATTTTCAGATCATATTGCCACCTTCTCAAAATGAGGCTTCTTCTCAAAACCATCTTCAAATTGCGAAATCGTTAAATTTCGCCATAGGCATAAAATCATTTTTTAATAACGAAACTAAACATAGATATCTTGGCTTCTCTGTTAGGGGCCTTAGGGCTATAAACTGTACACAGGGCGTACAGTTATTGAGTTGGTTCTGCAGTTTAATTCTAAAATAGTCTGAAACTCCTTAACAGTCAGATTTCTTTTATAACTGAAAGAGTAGTTGATTGCACAACGCAGCTTTGGTTCAATTCTTTCTACTCAATTTATCTGGCAAATCTGCATATTTAACTAACTAAATCGCGTGTAGTTCCCCATCACCAAAACCCTTGTGCTTGGCCTTAAATAAATACTATGTCGGGATAAGTCAGACTGGTATGTATTTGGCTAGTTTGTGACTCGTCTCTGCAGCTGCTGTCCACTGCCTTTGGGATGTGCAGTTTTGGGTGACGGCCCATAAACTCCTTCTTCACCCATCAAAGACTGATTTTTTACTACTGGGCACTATACACAGCAAATTAAGAAATATCAATTTCTAGATAAATGGCACACGCAGAATTAGTTAAGTATTACGTTCCAGGTAACTCGTTTCTTGTTGGTATCACAAAGTTAAACCAGAGGAAACTCCAAAGAGTTCAGAACTCTTTGGCTAAATACATAAATAATACTTAAGAAATTTGATCATATAACCTCTGTGCTTGAATCTTAACATTGTTCAGCAAAAGTCTGTTTCAAATGTGGGCTCATAATTTATGAACCACTAAACTCTGTTCAGCTACATTCACCAGCTGTTCACTATCCATTGTATCCAACAACCTGGATCTACTCGTTCTTCATCATGTCCTTTTCTTTCTTGGTCTCGGGTTTCCTCTCATCTCAAAGTCTGCAACTGCTCTTTAATACGCGCAGCGCCAGTTCTTTGGAACGATATCCCGAAAGATCTACAATTGGTTCATCCCCTTTCTCACCGTCAATTTCAGTAGTCCCCCTACTCTCCGTTTGCCCTCTCTACTGCAGTAGTTAACTTAAAGATGGAAAGCCGAATATTTCAACCTATCTGTTCTGCTTTTGCTCCATCTGTTGACCACCGTCACCAAGGATTCCATAGTAGCATCAAGCCATCTCATTGGCTTCATCCACAGATTCTCATCTGGCACAAACAGACAAAACAACCTGACTCTTACGTTACTGCGTATTTGATTGGCTGTAATGCCGGTGAACAAGCTATGCTCCCTGATGTGGCTTTTATGTGGCGTTGAGAATTTTCTAAGATTTACACTACGTTTACCTATTTGCATATTCGGACAATGATAGTCTAGGTCTTCCCATGCCACTAAAATAGATTTATTGAATCAAAACTGACTGTCAAATAAAGATCTGCGCGCATCTGATAGATGTCGCGGTCTGGAAGTTGTTTTGCATCACATAGATGCTTGTGCCATCTTTGCTAATCGTGCACCCTCGCTTTTCTCTCCGATCTGACGCAAAAGAACCAGACACAACCTAATGGTTACCATCGCGATAGCCGATCATGACCACAAGAGCTGTCCGAGTCACCGTGGTATGGTGGCCACTGCAAGCGTTCGCACCGAGGGTCGTAAATTCCGACAGGAGCTTAAGCCGATGGCCACGGACGCCAGGACTGGCATAAATCACACTGGATATCGTCCATCCATCACTACACGCACGAGCGTCCCAAGTTTAATTTAGACATAATTATTATGGACGCATGCATCGAGTTATGAGTCAGGCGATGTACAGTGTATGCGACCTAGATTTCCACTTGATTACGTTGTTTTTTCGTTTGCATGTATGTTTGTTTATCGCTTATTGGGAGTCTGCAGTGCCGGTGAATTCGCTTGGCTTTAAGTGCCGATCTAAATACGGCATCAACGAATTCTGTAATGGCTGACTCAGTAATGGCGGCAGTTGAGAAAATTACTCGGCTCTACCGAATTATCCTACGCTGCGCCGCTTTGTTTGCGAAAGTGCTTCGAAGCGGACTGTGCGAAAGAGACCATCGTGAATCCTTCTGATCAGATAATTTAATTGAATCGGTCCATATAAAGTGGAAAACAAATCGATTTCTGCTGATTTAATTTTCAAAGCCTTGTAAGTAACGCGAGAAAAACAGGAACGAAAAGCAAAGTCTGGATAGACGCTGTAACTCTATTGGACAAAAGCTTTATCTGACTTAGACAAATTGCTAAACTCAATAGTTAGACCTACTCCAGGAGCCTCTGTTTTTAAACGGGAAATCGACTTGCAGCTTGACTGGAATTGTAATGTTTGACAACTTTTTATCGATTCGGTCAAAATTTCAGTGAAAACAGCATGCGATGCCATCAGCTATGTGTTCAGCAGCTGCTCAACAGCTGTACAAGGCAATACAATGACTTGCATAAATGAGGAAATAATCGCAATTAGGCCTACTGGAACACGAAAGCTTTGGCAGAAATCCAGTAGATTGTCGGCCTATGTGCAATGTATAGACATTCTCAACTCTGTTCTTCTCAGTCTTCTGCTGTTGAGCAGGTTTGTGACATGGACGACCTCTTGTTCTCCCCCGACCACCTCCATCCTGTTCTGTCCTGCGCCTTCCTCTTGGTGTGTCCGTATGAATCACCATTTACTCTGTAGCCTACTTTAATTGATCGAAAACTCGTCTTAATGTCCCGTTCCAAGAAAACACAGAACTGATGATTTTTTTATCCGACTGATAAGCAATTGAAGAGTTCGCTGAGGCGATCCTTCTAGACAAATACACGAGAGAAAAAATGAGAACTCAGACGAAGACAGAGTCGCGCTATCACAACACTGTCATTCGATTCGAGGCGATTTGCAACGGTTGATGGGTTAGTAGACACATGGAAAGAATGCATGACGAAGGCTATATACACACAGATGGACAGAGAGAAATACAAACACAGCGACACAGACAACAAACGAAAGGATAAGATAGAAATGAGTAACACAGAGGAGAGGAGCAGAGAGGTTCGACGTAAGGGAGGAGATGAGGAGATTGAAGGCCCGATGAGGAAGAGAGAGAGAGAGAGAGAGAGAGAGAATGAGAGAGAGACAGACAGACAGACATACATACAGAGAGAGACACAGAGACAGAGAGAGTGAGAGACAAAGGAACAGAGAGAGAGAGAGAGAGAGAGAGAGAGAGAGAGAGAGAGAGAGAGAGAGACAGTGAGAGAGACAGAGGAAAGAGAGGTGTTTGTGTCTGCGTGTAATGGTGGTTGTGCTTGGGTGATGTAACTGGTCAAGCAGAAATCCTGATGGCGCCCATCTCATCGTCGGCAGCCGCTGAATCCGCCATCAGCAGACCGACCCAAGGATCTAGCTACTCGCATACACAAACCATCCGCATCATCACTCGCCACTACAGCCAGCATCAGCAGCAGCAACCGGCGGCGTCCCTTGGGCATCATAATTCCACTAGATGTCTGTGACAGTGATGAGCTGTCGTTCCGCGAAGCATGCAAACCATAAGCCACCTTCGAATCCGAGCTACATGCATATATAAATGCATGCATACATGTGCCTGTCTGTCTGTCCCAAGACTATATATATATAATATATATATATATATATATATATATTATTGAGAGCATTTTGTTTGTATACGCGTACGCACACATGTGTGTATATACGCACATAGGTGTATATGGATGCGTGGGTAGTGGAGTCGTTAAGTAAGATCGGCGTGCCATCGTCGTCCCATGAGAGTATTATTTGGTCGACGTATCAGTCCGCATAATTCGCGTTGGACAGTGAAATCCTCGGAAGAATACGTAATGCTGTACGTGTCTTCTTCTGCTCCTGTAGCACGCAACGCCTCCTCCTTCGCTGTTATCCGTGTAGCAACGTGGCCTGTCCGTCTGTCTGCGAAGTATTCGTCGTCGCACACACAGAGAGAGGGAGAGAGAGGGAGAGGGGGAGTGAGAGAGAGAGAGAGAGAGAGAGAGAGAGAGGGTGTGGGGGGGGGAAGACGACCGGTATTGCGTGCCACAACACCCGTCACTTGAATGTTTGCTTCGGCGTGACAGCTTCGGCGTGACAGCTCGACGTGAAGGAGTCATTGTACAGAGTTGATCATTTTCTCCACAACATCCAACGAAAACCTTTTCCTTGAACGTTTATATGAGCAGCATCTTTTTATATGTGCATATATACATAGATATATTTACTATCATATAATATATATTATATATTATATATATATATTATATATATATATAAAGATAGCTGCGCTTTTCTCTACATGCAGATGAGTGAGGGTAAGAGGCCATGAGATGCAGAGAATGAGTCAGAGGTTTTCCTATGTCTGACACCTCGATCTCTCATGAGGTGACGTGTCCTAAGCATGCAGGCAAATACCGGAGAATAGATGAATGTAAAGGCAGAGTTACATTGCACGAGAGACACTTTCATTTCCGACCGTTCATAACAGGCAGTTTGTCAAATGCACAAGTGCTGACACGTTTCCCAATGCAAAGAAGCAGAATAATAAATGCCCCCATTCGCCAATGTCTCAGGCGACACTCACTCTATATATATACGTGCTATATATATATATGCATACATATTACATACATATCTACTTTAACGCATAAATATACGCCTGGCGCGAATGTTTCTACAACGCATATATTGTTGTCAATGTGTTAACTATAGTACTTGTATAGGCGCTTATGTAGGTTTATTAGGCGGCTTTATATATAGCCAGGTTATGTGTAAACGCAAGTGTTAATTCCTATAGTGTATGCTCTGACAAAACTAACTCCCTATAGGAGAACTCTGAAGCAGCATTGATATATCTTACTCGTTATTTTTCACGCGTCATTTAAAGTCTTAGCGTCATCTGTTGTTCCGAATTTAGGTATAGACCTATCTACTGTATTTCCTAGACTAATGGTCGATATTTGTGTTAAAGACAATTTTTTCCATGCCTGTTAAAAGGTAATGTGTAATCAATCAATCAATCAATCAATCAATCAATCAATCAATCAATCAATCAATCAATCAATCAATCAATCAATCAATCAATCAATCAATCAATCAATCAATCAATCAATCAATCAATCAATCAATCAATCAATCAATCAATCAATCAATCAATCAATTTTCATTCATACTATACCTCAAGGACAGTATTTTCAGGGCCTGGTTTTTGTCCCCATCATTTTTCTTTTTCTTTTTTGGTGCCATCTTATTACTATGTAACAAATAGGCAGCCCTAATTAAGCGGGACCTATGTCCCTTTTGGGCTTTCCCTATTGTATCCCGAATGTTTTTACATTCCAATTGGTGCCTACTGTACTTTTGCATTGAATTCGGATCAATAAAGTTGAATTGAATTGAAAAATTGAATTGAATTGTAATGAGTGTAATGACTGTTTAATTGGTGCATGGCTCAAAATCGTGCCTACTAAGTATATGCGGGTTCGAATCCCGGAAAGAGTGATAAAGGCAAGACGCCATACCATACGGCCGCTCATTAGGTGCTGTCACTACTGTCACTAGGCGTGTCATCGTCATCACAGCAGCTGCTGTGCAATCAAAATCCTTCAATCAAGGAACCGATCAATTCAATCTGTGCATTTCGGCCGATGGCCACATCAGGAGTTTTTATCACCACAAAATATCTCTGTTGAATGAAGGCTTTCTCTCTCTCCCTTTCTTTGCCTCCTGCTCATCGCTCCTGCGCGGCGAAGAATTTCCTTTAGCGATTGGCGTATTATTAAATCTGGATAACGACGCTGCTTTGTGACGAAATATCCATGATAAAGCGAGTCATGGCTCTCATAGGCGCTATATAATCAGAATCTCTTCGACTGTCAAACCTAGTTCCGTCTGCTTTGACGTCAGCGAGAAATGACAAAACATCACAATGACGGATCATATTCAGGTATTTTAGGACCATCTAAGACTTTCTGTGAGTGAAGATCAGAGGCGGATTAAGGCATGTTCAACATGTTCGGCCGAACAGGGGCCCCCACACTTGAGGGGTCCCCACACATGCAAACGAAATTTTTTAAGTATTCTATAATTGTTGTTATTTGTTAAGTCTAATAGTAAAAATGAGTAAAAAAACTCGGAATAAATTATTCGAAACTACTCATTTAACATACACAAATACACAACTTTCGCACATGTGTGGACCCCTATTGGAGTTTCCTTTATCAGGCAGATTCATCTAAAAAATCAGCCATAAATGCTAGTAAGACCTATTTTTTACTTGCTTAGGCCTATTTAAACACTTACTACCTGACGGTACAATAATGCCTATTGTTATATCACTTCAATTATGAAACACTATGAAACACGTTTTTTGTTAGCAAATTTAAATTTTAAGAATAAAGGCCTTTTTACGTTACTTTTATTATGAAACACGTCTATTGTAGGCCTATATAAGTTTTAATTTTTAAACTATATAAAGGCCCGCTGTTATGTAACTTCAATTATGAAACACATTATTTAGTAATTTTTAGATTTAGAGAATAAAAGCATTTGTTACGTCACTTCAATTATGAAGAAATATATTATTATAAGTTTACATTCAGAGAATAAAGGCCTTTTGTTACGTCACTTCAGCTATGACACAGTCTACTGTTATTAAGTTTAAATTTAGACAATAAAGGCTTATAGTTACGTCAATACAATTGCTAAAACGTCCATTATTTTAATCTCAGAAATAGAGAAAAAAGGCCTTGGTTACGTTAGGCCCTACTTAAATTATGAAAAAGCCTATTGTTATTAAGTTAGAGACTAAAAGACTATCATTTGTTAAGTACATGTACGTCATTTCGATTATGGAACACGTCTATAACCAATAATTTTAGATTTAGAGAATAAAGACCTTTGTTACGTCACTTCAATTAGGAAAAAATCTAATAACGTTATTAAGTTTAAATTTAGAGAATATGCCTAAAGGCCTCTTGTCACATCATTTCAATTGTGAAATACGTCTATAGTTTGTAATTTTAGATTTAGAGAATAAAGGCCATTCTTACGTCACCTCAGTTATGAATGTCTATTGTTATTAGGTTTAAATCTAGAGAATAAAGACATATTGTTACGTCACTTCATTATTATGATCGAAACACGTCTCTTCTGTAAAGAAATAGTCTATTGTTAGTAATTTTAAATTATTATTTTTATTTTCATTATTATATAATCATTGTTTTTATTGTTACTATATATATTATTATGCCTATCGTCATTATTATTATATTTACTGCTATTGTTATTATTACTATCAGCATCATCTTTATTATTATTCGGCATTGCGCACAAATGGCGCCAAATATAGATTCATTGGGCGCCATTATGATCATTTAACCTAAGAATAGGTATAGGGGCATTTAACGGTCTTGAACGGGAAACGATGCGCAATTTGGTACCCCCCCTCCACTTTCTAGACCAAAGTTACGCCTCTGACCTGACCGGAACTTAAGTGCTAGGTGACACATTATTAAATGGCGCCATTTTATTGTGTACACTCTTCAGTATGCAGTCGTTGGGGCCCCCACAGTTTTACTGAACAGGGCCACCACATTTGTTAATCCGGCCCTGGTGAAGATTAAGGCCCTAAAACAAGCAATGTACTCAAATTCAATCATTTATCAATTGTATATTTTCACCAAACATATCCGGCAGCAAAAACATAACAACTAAAGTACAAATTTTCAAGATAAAACTTTATTTCGCATTAAGATTAAGCCAAGGTTTTTGCATTTCCCAATTGAACTCGTTAATTTCGCGCCGGGTCACGGCTTACGAATAAAGTTCACAATCAATGTTATATAAAAGTCTCTTGATAAATATAGGCTACGTGTCCATAGGCCTATATACAAGAAAACAAGAAGCTTCAAATTGCTGAAAATGGTTATGCCAGCCGGCGAACGAACACACGTTACGATTCACTGGTAAAGAGCTTTGAAGGAGCGTCGACTGAAGATGTTGTATTCGGAAATCTTAGCAGTGCGTCATCAGACGAGTTGGAGTGGTAGGTCACATTCACTTAGCATTACCACATAACCAAATTATTTCTTGGAAGTCCATCGCTCAGCCACGTGACTGTAATTTTCTGTAATTTTACGGGTAGTGACGTTTATGGTTTATGAAATCTTTCTGTAAATTTAGAAAAGCCATCTTCAAAGTAGGCTAATATACCACTTTATGTCTAGGGCGTATATTTGGTTTCTTTTAATATGGATTATGGATTATAATTATGACGTTCTTACCAAATTTCTTAACCGTGGGCTAATTTATGGTAAATTAATTAAACTTAAAATTAGAGCCAAACTTTAGAAATGTTGCACAAGTCACTGATTTCGAGTGGTCTCGTGTTTTATGCATAGGCCTATACACTGTGTCCCGGTGAAAAGTAGACCCCAAGAAAAAGTGTCATAACTCGGTCAAAACGCTTAGCATTTGCATGAAATTTTAAAAACAACAACACTAGCCATATTACCACCAAATCGTAACGCCGTTTGGAAATGTTGGTGAGTTTGTCAAGTTTATCCACGTTTCAGATGCAGTAGGCCTACTGAAAAGGGGAAATTTCCAACATACAGATTTTTGACAAACGTTTAGGGGTCTACTTTTAATCGGGCGGCTACTTCACATTCTACAAGACAGTGCCCCTGCGCACAGAGCACATGAGACCATTGCTCTGCTGTCCCGGGAGACACTCGACTTCATATCCCCGCAGCTGTGGCCGCCCAACAGTCCAGACCTCAATCCAGTTGACTTTCAAATCTGGAGTGTACTGGAGGAGCGCGTTTATCGTTCCCGCATTCGTGACGTTGATCACCTGATTGAAGAGTGGCATCTGCATGCTTGACCACGTGATCATCGACCTGGCCATCAAACAGTGGCGTCCACGTCTACGGTCGTGTGTCCGTGAACAAGGAGGACATTTTGAACACCAGCTGTAGCTGAACTTCACTTCGTTATGGCTCTTGTATGTTGGAAATTTCCCATTTTCAGTACTGCATCTCAAACGTTGATAAACTTGACAAACTCGCTAACATTTCCAAACGGTGTCACGGTTTGGTGGTAATATGGCTACTGTTGTTGTTTTTAAAATTTCAAGCAAATGCTAAAAGTTTTGACCGAGTTATGACACTTTTTCTTAGGGTCTACTTTTCATCAGGACACAGTGTAGTTTCTGTATCTGGCGTAGCCTATTAATGATTTCACGTCACGCACAAATATTGTCCGTCTCCGGAGAACGAGAAGGACTCGCGCCGCATTTCGGACTTTGTAATCATCGGTGTTGTCATTGTTTGCGGGAAAGATGAAAGATGGTCGCAGTATCGTCTTCTTCGGGAGAGCATATATGCCGCATCACTCACAGAATTCATCATAGTCAACTGGCGAGAGAATATTGGCGACGAATTCGATCAGCGCTATCAATATTTTCAGTCACGTCTGATTTAATCTAGGTGCCGCGGAGGTTTCTCTATAATCCCGGATCACGGATTAATGTGGAACGTGAGACTTTTGCTGTGTAGAAGGATACGCAGCCAGGGTCACTCTGTAAGCCAATACCAGGTATGCCCTCACCCGGTGTAAAACATGCGCCCAGAATGAATTCATGCGATCAAGTAAGACCGGAATCAATTACGAGGAAGCCGATCAGGCTTACCTCGAGCAATACTAAGTACGACAATCTAATTATTGCGCGAAGACTTTTAATTGGAAAAGAAGCAAGACGCTATTTGGAAATGTGCAGAAGATCTTTGATACATGTAGAAAGGGGCCGTCCATAAATGACGTCACGCACCTAGGGGAGGGAGGGGGGTCAGAAATTTGTGACGATGTGTGACAAGAGGGGGAGGGGGTTAAAGAAATGTGACGTCACATCAGGTCTTCATAATTTAATTTTAACAATAACAACACTAATTTTGAGTAATTTTCATTATTAATTTTATTTAAATAAATAATGTGCGGTCACTATCATTATTAATTTTCTGATTATTTAAATATTTATATACATGGTCACTCTAAGATTTTCTCTACACACACACACACACACACACACACACACACACACACACACACACACACACACACACACACACACACACACACACACACACACACACACACACACACACACACACACACACACACACACACACACACACACACACACACACACACACACACACACACACACACACACACACACACACACACACACACACACACACACACACACACACACACACACACACACACACACACACACACACACACACACACACACACACACACACACACACACACACACACACACACACACACACACACACACACACACACACACACACACACACACACACACACACACACACACACACACACACACACACACACACACACACACACACACACACACACACACACACACACACACACACACACACACACGTAAACATCTGTGCTACTTTTCCGAAAAACAGGAACGCCGAAACTTTTGGGGGCAAGTGTCCCTCTAACCCCCCGCCTCCAACGCCTATATTATGCACCAAATAACTGCTGACTCATATGTATGCCGTTATCTAATTGTCACAGTGGATTACCCTAGTGTCAGCTACCATCGATAATTCACTTAACATTTTCAGACTACATGTAATTTGTTTCTTCTCAGTCTACACACACGTTTTTAGTTGTTCCTTCTCGTCTTCCTGTGTTTTCCTCTTCATATTCAGTGTTCTTAAAATCTTCTCGAATTTCATATATTCTGACCCAAGAAAAAATACATAAGTCATCATTGGATGCTCGGATCGAAGGGAAACCGCAGAGCATAATTCTTTTAAAATATCCTTTTAAAATTCATTTAATTCTTTAAAACATCGTTTTAAAATAGTCGAGATACCAGAGGCCCAAGCAACCAGGAGAAATCTATGGCGGAAATTATGACATTTCAGTACAGACTCTAATAACGCCAGAGAATTTACGGAGCGGACAAACGCAGG
This sequence comes from Allolobophora icterica, assembly GCA_963556255.1. Lineage (NCBI taxonomy): Eukaryota > Metazoa > Annelida > Clitellata > Crassiclitellata > Lumbricidae > Allolobophora > Allolobophora icterica. The sequence continues at coordinate 46,121,068 of OY744606.1, read as the reverse complement.
ACGTGAATTTTAGAATTTCGGTCTATCTACTGAAGAAGTCAAGGAGTCCAATCCAGTAGAGTTCGAGCTTTAGCAGGGGTCATCTCAAAAGGACATTGGGTAAACAACAATCGATCCAGCCTAGTGAATATCTCTATTACCATAAGCAGATCGAGTTTATGGAGAAATCCAGAGTTCTCTTCGTTCTCTTCATCATCCTTTCCATTTGCGTTTCCTCTCGCCCTAATTTTTCTTTCCATCCTCTTCCCCGCGGGATTTCTGAGTACCGTATACACTCCAGCAGCTGTCTCCATTTCTTGTATGCCAAACACGTCATGCGATTCAATATGTATGGCTTTCAGAAGCTTTCTCTGCTTTAAAAGATACACAGCACTCGATATATAGATATATGCATATCGTATATAGTTTCGATATATATATATATATATATATATAATTTCCGATAGGCTATGTATTGGAATATATTCGATATATATACAGCATGTAAGTATAGCCTATGCATAATAATAGCACTGCATATAGTTGAGCACATATTATATTATAAGAGAGGCAATGTGTTCTTGCATGCAACAACAACAACAGCAACAACGGATATTTTCCCCAAATGAGCTTCAATTATCTGTTGGCCGGAGACAAGCTGACTTATTACAGACGAGAGCTGTAACGGATTCTGCGGTCTGCCACGTATACGTATAGAATTAGGTGAATCAGATACGAACAACATTCAGACCAACAGGCGGCGATCTAAGCAGCAGAGAATTTCGTCTGAATAAATCTTTTACTCTGAATGTGCTTCCTTCAATTTATTCTCCTGCAGTAATAATAGACCAATGTACCTGGGCGTCCATAGAATGAATACTATAGATCAGTGGTCTCAAACTCAAATCACCCAGAGGGCCAAAGGAAGACCAGTATGTGAGCTTGCGGGCCGCATATAAGTGAATGATCCTATTCATTCAGTGACACAAGTGACAAAGTTAAGCAGAAATGGCGAAATAAAGGGTAGCACTATATATTCTTTAAAGTTAATTTAATATTATCTTTTCTAAAAACTGTAAATTAATACATAAGGACTTACTTTTAGTAATTTAGTCAATTTCTGTGGCTACTTAACTGGCAGTGTTTTGCCTGAACCAGAGCATCAATCCGAAGATTGATATCCTGAGATGAAAGCAATCTAAGAGACTCTTGTAAATGTTCATCAGTAAGCTTTGACCTTAACACGGATTTATTAATCTTTATGGAAGACAATAACTGTTCACAGATGCATGTGCTTCCAAACATCGCCATCATCCTTGCAGTAAAAGTGAATAAATTGGGGGAGATTCTTCTCTTGAAAGAAATTTGTATAGGCCTAAATCTTAAATTCCAACATCCTTATGCTTTTGTTAGAAACAAAGTGAATTGTCTATGTTACAGTCCTGGTGCACGTGTAAAATTGACGGCTTTAACGACAACACACATATTTCTTTGTTTGGCAAATCCAGCTTTAAGTTGCTGGACTTTTTCATCTTTGACATTGCCTGTGATTGCATCATATTTATCGCGATGTAGTGTCATAGTGCCGACGCATGTTGTACTCCTTCGGATCAGCAATTGTTTGCTGACAAATAAGACACTGAATTTTATCGTTTACCTCTGTAAAAAATATGTTCTCCCATTTCTCTTGGAAAACTCTTTTTTCTTCCACAAGATTTCTTTTCTTACACTATGATGTCATTTTGATGGGTTTAAGTAACTTTAATTTTTAATGATAGGCCTAATGAAAATGCTCAGTAAATCAAAAATTAACACGAGAGACCATTATCCGAAGATTTTAAGAAGGAACAAGATGAACTACTGGTGACGAAAGTGCGAATCTAGGGCGCGCTGGGCTTCTGCTATATCCAGTGTAAAACAACGAAAAGTTCTTAAACCTACCATGTTAAAATCCATCAGTTGAGTCGTGGAAACGCCGTACTGTTCGTTTTTAGTTGTTACCAACGACGTGGCGGCTGCCATGCGGTGCTAATTGTTGATGTTAAAATGATCCGAAACGAGAAAATTCAACGCGGTTGATTTGACAAGCATAAAAATCTAAAGTTGAAATAAAGTGCTACCAACAAAAATTCTACATGATTTGGCAATTACAATACTTTTCGTATTAAACGACTCTGAACTGGTGGGTTTTAACATGGTAGGTGTAGGATATTTTCGTTGTTTTACCCGTGGAGATAGACCAGAAGCCCTTGCGGTTTTACTAGAATGCACCACTCGCCCTAGATTCCCACTGCGCAAGCTAAATTTCTGTAAGTGGGCCAGCTTGTTCACTTATTAAAATCTGCCAGTATCACGGGAAAGACCATCGAGCTCACGGGAAAGACCATCGAGCTCAATCTGTACTTCCAACATCCTTATGCTTTTGTTAGAGCCACGGAGTAAGTCGAAATCATAACACAGCTTTATCATTATTAGTATTAAAAAGTAGGCCTATAGACTTTCAATGCAAAATATTTAAGAAATTCTGAAGACCGTCGCGGGCCACAAAACACGACTTCGCGGGCCGCATGCGGCTCGCGAGCCGCGTGTTTAAGACCACTGCTATAGATGGTATGCCTGCGCAATATCTTATGCTGCCTGTCAACCAGATTTCGTTCTCGATAATTCTCTATTCTCTTGTATAATATATAATCTAATGATTTCTATAGCGCAGTTGTCATAATGTACAAGGCATCCATCAGTAGTCTTATTTCTGTGTTATGAATGTGTTTATGTATATATACACACACACACACACACACACACACACACACACACACACACACACACACACACACACACACACACACACACACACACACACACACACACACACACACACACACACACACACACACACACACACACACACACACACACACACACACACACACACACACACACACACACACACACACACACACACACACACACACACACACACACACACACACACACACACACACACACACACACACACACACACACACACACACACACACACACACACACACACACACACACACACACACACACACACACACACACACACACACACACACACACACACACACACACACACACACACACACACACACACACACACACACACACACACACACACACACACACACACACACACACACACACACACACACACACACACACACACACACACACACACACGTAAACATCTGTGTGTGTGTGTGTGTGTGTGTGTGTGTGTGTGTGTGTGTGTGTGTGTGTTTCATGCACCTGCACAGCACACAATGTATAAGCTATCATATTTGCCTTTTCGGATTTGATAAACTAAGGCCTGCCAACACTAAATATGGACATATGAGGATTTTCATGTTATGTTATATTGCACTATTTAGATTTCATTTTAGTTTCTGGCAATTTGATTTTTGCAAAATATGAACGACATATGTCTACGCCTTTACAACACTGAGGACATGTTCGTTCCGTGTGTCGTGCTATTAACGACTAACGCTCCACACACGACTCCGTTACCAACAGTCAGTCAGTCTGCCCGTTTGTAGACGATCAACATAAACCGAAGGAGCCGGAAGTGGGACACTAAACCTCGACCTGGTAACAAAATGACGATGACCACCCACACTGTCCCATGCCATTCCACCGGCTCTTCCTTCCTCCTTCCGGTCTCCCTCCTCCTCGTCCACATTCGTCGCATAAACATCTTCATTTCAGTGCCTCTTAGAGCGTAGAATCGATGACAGAAAATCGATGTTCATGCATGGCCATATTATTTGCCTTCCTATAAATCTGACATTACGCGGTCCTTCAGTAGGCCTAAAGGGTCTGAAGGCTATAGGATGGAACGCAGCCTAACGTTCCCCTAAACGCTTGATTATTTCTTGAAAAGGCATCGTAGTTTGTAAATGCAATCAGGAAATTCCAGGAAATTTGATTTTCATTTTCCGCTGTGCGCAAAGGCGTTTGCTAATTCGACGAAGCGCAACCCTAGAAACTAATGCAGCCTATACTCATGTCAACAAATATCGTCAAGTTAATCAATTCAGGCTTTTAATCCACTTACAAGACTTAGTATTCTGATTTAATTTGTTTGGTAAGGATAAAGAAAAGGTTACTGCTTCTCATCTTTGTCCACCTGTCATCTGCCTTTGATACTGTAGGCCCTATATCATGACGTAGGCCTACTTCTTCACTGTCTCGAACACTGGCTTCAGCTCTTGGGTGCTAATTGTAATTGTAGGCCTAATTGTAATTAAGACAGTTTATATAGCATCGTTGGTAGCAAGCTACTTCTATGATGCCTTAAATAAACACACACTGTCTATTGTCAGCGCAAATGCTAAAGCTCGGAGTTACTTAGCAAGTACAGTTTTAACTTTTTTTAAAACACAAATGCTTTTTCTTCCTCAATAATGCGCAGGAAGGCTGTTCCAGGCAAGCGGGCCAGCGACCCGAACGGCCGCTTGACGCACTGCTCAATGACAGTTCACTTAATGACTTTTATAGAATTATACTGATGACTCTCAGCTTCTGATTTCTTTTACTTTTCGCTTCTTATTTGCGTCCTAGACTCATTCTGCCAACACAAAGGAATTTACTTCAACACCCGCTGTTTTTGGGATGTGGCGTGCCACAGCTTTCCTCTCTCCATGTCACTCTTTCTACTACGCCGCTTGACGCACTGCTCGATGACAGTTCACTTGATTGCCATTTATATTCTGATGACACTCAACTTCTGATTTCTTTTGACAGTTCTACTTCTGCTCCATCATAGCAAGTGCTCTCAGCTGTTTTTGCAGATATGCAGGAATAGATGACATGCATTAAGCTTCTATTGAACAAATCCAAACCATAATTTCTTCTTGTATGCTCGATTCAATAATTGTACTAGTTTGAATGGCTTAAGTATACTTCTATAATCTAGTTGGATCGGTTGTCACACGTACTGAGTCATCGAGTAATTTTGTCCTCATATGGGATTCAAATAAGTCTTTCTCAGAGTATATTCAAGCCATTTTTGCAAATCTGTTCGTTTACGTGCCAGACATCCTCAGAATAAGGTCATCATGCACATCGAAATGTCTTTAATTGGCTAACGCTCTGGTTTTCCAATCGTCTTGATTACTGTACCTCACTCTTAAACGTTGTCACAAAGACGAATTTGCACGAATCACAATTGCTTCAGAACTCTGGTCAGAGTTAAAACGAAGTCAACCCAATTCCAACGCATCACTTCTCTGCTGCAGTAAGTACACTGACTATCTATAGAACAAAGAATCCAGCCTAGAACTTGTGTCAATTTATGAAGTGATATACATTGGCCAACCAACCCATCTGTCGTCTTTGCTCACCCCTCAGGCTTACAAATACCGCACTCTCTCATTGCAACTGTTATTGTAACTGTAATTACGATTAGCCTACTATACAGCATCGTCAGTAGCAAGCTATTTAACAGGTGCAATGCAATGTCAATTGTCATTGCCAATGCGTCGGATGCTCTGACTCCCATGATGCGCCGAACCCAAACTGTATAATACAGTTTGGGTTCGGAGCATCACCGGCGACAGAAAACGACCGAGAACCCAATACAGTCTGTATTGGGTTCTCGGTCGTTTTCTGTCGCCGGTTCAGGGCTAAAATACCGTCTGTTTTGAATAGCTTATTCCACATAGCTTACCCCCACAGGACTCAGAGTCCTTACGGATCTCGAATATAGGTTGCGAGTTTCGAATGCGATTTTGCTTAGAAGCGACAATCGTTGATGATTTTTGCATTGCATCAACGGCACTATATCCGATTGGATAGTCTATCCAATTTGATAATCTGACTCTAACCTACCTGCTTGATCAATCGAATCAAATCTGCTTCGGTTTGATCACATCTGAAACAATCCGAAATGATCTGAACTAATCTGATCCTATGTATAGGCCTACCGTCATCTGTTCTGAACTGCATGTGGATGAGGCGCCATCGATTGATACATTGCACAGCATTTGCAGAAAAGAAGTTACGAGATTAGATTAGATCAGATTACTACATTAGTTGTCGAATCAAAACCTTCCTCTTTTAGTCATAGTTTCGTGTGTTGAACGACGTCTCATGATTGCCAGTACCGATAATAAAACTGAAAACTAATGCTACAAAAGAAAGCCGGCCTCCTCCTTTTTCCAGGATTTGGACTGGCACTACCTGACACTATTAGTAGAGACTGGTAATGGCTGAGTTTAAAAATAAAAATTTGTGGCAGATTTTCCGCTAATCAATTTATTTTCGGCCACACATGGTTTCGGTGGATTTTCTGTGAAATTGCGGCCGATGGCTCTGCCTTCGAGACTCGAGTACTGTCCATTGTTGTTACAGAAGACAAACTTGGAGTACTCGGATTTGCTCTGCAGCGTCCGGAGCCAGATTTCCGTTGTACTCCTCTGGGGTTAATGCAGTTAATCTGGGACGACGTCCATTGAAATTAGATTTACTGCATCACATGTCACTGGGTCAAGCAGTCGACAGCAGAGGAAGAGATTCATTCAATGGGACGGGAACAATGATGGTTAGCGGGGCATCGTCTGTTCTCCCGAGTGCTTGCCTGAGGCGACCTCTGCGTAGAACCTCTTAGAAGCGAAATTTATATATATATACACTATTATATATATAAAAGCCTGTATATGCATGCAAGGCAATGTGAATCTATATATATATATATATATACACATATATATATACACATATATATATATATAAAATGACAATGTCTTAGAATTTAAATTAAAACCCGTTCCTCTGGAGACCATACATCAATCTGATATATCTGTCTGTCTGTCTGTCTGTCTGCCTGTTGCATGAGGTGACATTGAGGTCATCGTGTAGGTAATGGTAATTGGTAATGGTCGTTGTAGCATATTAGGCATAAGCGATGCCAAATAAACGAGTGAGTATGGATGCATAAATATGTCATGCTAATCGTTCTGTGTGCATTGGATATATTCTTGTGAAAACAGAAGCCTTTATTGCGTTGTGTGCGTATGATGCACTTCCTTCACATTTTACAGTTGTTAAAAAGATTTGAGTGTATATGAATTTGGACATGCATATTATGTCATTATGTATGTATGAATAGAGTTCGTCGCGACCTGATCAAGATTTATGGAAAATCAATGAGCTGCCGTGACTGAGTGCATAGACTTCTCAAAATATATATATATATATATTTATATATATTAAGATTAAGAATGCCATCATTTATCACACAATATGTTGACATACAATTATAGATGCATATATATATATGTAGATATGTGCATGTGTGTATATATATATATATGTATGTATGGACATCTAACGTTTACCATACAAGTTGCGGAAGGCCATAACTTGCCACATCGATTCCTTCACATAAAGATCACTGAGCCGGACATTCTACTCCGTAATGGTTTCCTGCATGTCTGCAAGTGTCTTTACGTCTGTCTCGCAGTATCTGCGTGTTTGTATGTGTCACTTTACCTGTGTATTTGCCTGTATCTGTTTGTGGTTTTCTTTCTTGTTTGTATTGTTTTATGTGTTGTTATCTTCCAGTTTATGTTTGCATTTTTATTTCTCGTGGCAAACCTGTCTCTGGTTTTGTATCTCGTTGTTGTCATCTGCTAAAATTGTCGATTTGGGTTCCATGGTTACCTTGCCGTGCTTGGCTACTGAGTTCCTATGACTACTAGCTGACAGCGATGTGATCTTTATGGAAAGGCACGATGGTTTGTTGGCGAATGATTGGTCAGCCTCTCAGACACTGACAGTGGTTTGTGTTGGCAAGAAAAAAGATTTCGTGACCTTTACGCTGTTTTGCAGACTGATAAAAATACAATTAGTGCTTTATCAATCTCTGCGTTTTCTCTGCGTCTTACATGTAAGAGACGAGCAACAGGTGTCATTGTCAAAAACATACGGTGCCACACAAATCGAATCTCGCACTCATAGGTAGGCATTCCCAGGAAAAAATGTGACTGCTTCTTTCGATGTGAGGCAGTGAGAGTCAGTCAGTGGCCACACTAAAGAAAACTAACTGCATGTCATAACAACGCTTAAGCTGAATGAAATATACAGGCCCATGTCGATTGATTATGTAAATTTATATTCCATGTAAATGTATAATATTCCAGTTATTCGTATATGCATGAACACACACACACACACACACACACACACACACACACACACACACACACACACACACACACACACACGCACACACGCACGCACGCACGCACGCACGCACGCACGCACGCACGCACGCACGCACGCACGCACGCACGCACGCACGCACGCACGCACGCACGCACGCACGCACGCACGCACGCACGCACGCACGCACGCACGCACGCACGCACGCACGCACGCACGCACGCACGCACGCACGCACGCACGCACGCACGCACGCACGCACGCACGCACGCACGCACGCACGCACGCACGCACGCACGCACGCACGCACGCACGCACGCACGCACGCACGCACGCACGCACGCACGCACGCACGCACGCACGCACGCACGCACGCACGCACGCACGCACGCACGCACGCACGCACGCACGCACGCACGCACGCACGCACGCACGCACGCACGCACGCACGCACATACACACACACACACATATATAACAGAACTCAAATTAACATTTACATACATATTATATTATATATATTATATATTCGTTTGCACGTGTAGATACAGAACTACTGTGGTTACTACTCAGCAACAATAATTTTTTAAGGAGTGTTGATTAAGTCCTTGACACAGTTAAAGCTTCGATAGAGTCCCACACCCAGTTATCATTCTATCATTTGCAACTCACAGTCCATCCGTTCAATTGTTTGCCATCCGTCTGCAAGATGGCTGACAACTGGCTTAGCTTCAGACACGATCACAATTAGCCTGGCGCTCTATCATCGACCGACGCAACTAATGCACTCAGCGTAAGAGACGCTTCTTAAAATGTCACAGGGCTCGTGTATACTTTCACGTAGGATTAGCCGTAAATAGAGTGCCCGCATTACATCTAGGTTCCTATTTACAATTAAATACATGTGTATTCTTGTTCATAATATGTTTATACTTGTACATGCACTTCGGTCTACCTCGTCACTGAGAATGTCAACAGATGTTGCACTGCGTAGAGAGAGAGAGAGAGAGAGAGAGAGAGAGAGAGAGAGAGAGAGAGAGAGAGAGAGAGAGAGAGAGAGAGAGAGAGACAGACAGACAGACAGACAGACAGACAGACAGACAGACAGACAGACAGACAGACGCAGACGCAGACGCAGACGCAGACGCAGACGCAGACGCAGGCACAGACACAGAGACACAGAGACACAGAGACAGAGAGACAGAGACAGAGACAGAGACAGAGACAGAGACAGAGACAGAGAGATAGAGTTAGAGAGGGAGAGAAAGAGAGAGAGTGGGAGAGAGACAGTGACAGAGACAGAGACAGAGACAGAGACAGAGAGATAGAGAGGAAGAGAGGGAGAGAAAGAGAGAGTGGGAGAGAGAGACAGACAAACAGACAGACAGAGACGGAGACAGAGACAGAGACAGAGACAGAGACAGAGACAGAGAGATAGAGATAGAGAGGGAGAGAAAGAGAGAGAGTGGGAGAGAGAGACAGAGACAGAGACAGAGAGATAGAGAGGAAGAGAGGGAGAGAAAGAGAGAGAGTGGGAGAGAGAGACAGACAAACAGACAGACAGAGACGGAGACAGAGACAGAGACAGAGACAGAGACAGAGACAGAGACAGAGAGATAGAGATAGAGATAGAGAGGGAGAGAAAGAGAGAGAGTGGGAGAGAGAGACAGAGACAGAGACAGAGAGATAGAGAGGAAGAGAGGGAGAGAAAGAGAGAGAGTGGGAGAGAGAGACAGACAAACAGACAGACAGAGACAGAGACGGAGACAGACAGACAGAGACAGAGACAAAGACAGAGACAGAGACAGAGACAGACAGAGACAGACAGAGACACAGAGACAGACACAGACACAGAGACAGAGAGAGGAGAGAAACCCGTTCGTCATTATTCGACATTGCACTTAAAATGAAAGTCTTAAACTCTAAGCCGATGTCAGGTCACTAAGAAATTGCATTCACACTGTGGTGATAACACAGAGTGTTTCTTCTCAGAAGCAGCTGTTTGGAGACCATAATAATAATTTAAGCTTACGGTACACGTAAAGCTCCAGACCTTTATTGCCTTGGTCTGCGTGCATGGACCAAGGCATGACTCTGGAAACTTTCCACAGAGACAGACGCACGAGTGGGGATGATAGACATATTCCGGCGATGTTATCAACTGGACGGATGTTTTTTTCTCTGCGCCAGACATGTTATGTTCATCTGTTTGCTTGGTTTAATAGTTTTTATCCTGCAGCCGCCAGACGCATATTTGGGATTGCTGTGTATGGCTGAACGCATCTATACATACACGCTGAGGCCCTGTTTTGACTGGTTCCCTGTGTTGTTGTCTGTTCTGAATCGAATTATTGGACTGGTCTGAATATCGGCCGATGTACTGTAACCTGATTGATGCCAGGAAAATTAGAGATTTACTTTGACCAGCTCTGCGAATTTCATTCGATTTGCCAACGAATTGTGCATTCTGCTCGAACGCTCTCATTACGTAATGCATTTACAAGACAGGACGCTTCATAGAAATTCTACATTGATGTCACATAATATGTGCCAAGATGCATACACAATGTTTCATATACACGTTGCTTTATGTAGCATATAACAATAACACTATATTGCATTGTTGACGTTACAGCTGTCAGTTTCCTGTTGTAGGGTGTATGTGGAGCGTCAGGACCAATACATCATTCGTCTGTACATTACGAAGATCCAGGAAAGCGACGCTGGTCAGTACAGCTGCGAGGCTGATGTCAACGGAAGGACACTTTCCGAAGAGACCCGGATGTTTCTCTATGGTTAGAACCAATCGATGGTGTTTTGTCGATGTTCTTTTTGTTGTTGACATTCTCGGCTCTTGTCATTGTTGCTGTTTTGTGTTTATTCTTGTTGGTGTTATTATCATTATTACTGGTTTGTTCCTTATCCTGGTGTTATTGTTGTTGTTTCCATTGTTGCTTTTGAAGTTATTGCCATTAGGAAATGTTTGTAACGTTGTTGTTGTTTTTACTGTTATTTTTATTATATAGGCTATCGTTGCTATTGTTAAACGAATTGCAAAAGTTAATTGCTTCCAAGAATGATTCTATAAAACTGAACAGTTCGAAGTTGACTAAGACACCAGAGTTACGTGTTGTTGGCAAAATGAGCATCAGCTGCTTAACCCCCGCCCCAGAGCGAGCCGATTTAGTTAAAACCTAGAATCTAAACAAAATCTTTCGCTAGAACTAAGCTTGCATTTAAGTGAACCATTCACTAAATTCTCTTGTACTTATTTCAGAGGACATCCGGTTTGCCGAGACTCCGACGTTTGTTGAAGGCATCATAGGAAGCAGCCAACTACTCGAATGTCAGGCTACTGGCCAGCCTGAACCGAAAGTGTCATGGCGATTTAACAGTCGAAAAATTACGCAAGGTGAGATTACTAGTTTTGTTATTCTTCGAAAACTAGAAAATTTCCAGAGACTAGGAATTATATCTGGAACAGCAAATAATTGTAAAGTCTATCAGAAAGGAGGTACTGCAAAAAGCAACTGCATTGAAAGCGTTGAGCTGCCAATGCGAGGTCTTGAAACTGATGTCGTCTCTGTTGAACTTACCCAAACTTGTACAGATGGAGCAGACGACAGCAATATAGGTGAAGCAGACGACATTTGTACAGATGGAGCAGAAGACATTCTGCTGACATTTGACTGGTGTAGACAATAGCAAAGTCGTGTGAATTGGAGATCTCTGAATCCCTGTGGCTTAAGGTCTACCTTCCTTGTCGTTCCGCGCCATTTGAATGATTAATGAATGCAGCCGATAAGATCCAGAATAACTAGCTAGCTTTTCATTAACGCAGCAAAAGGAACAGTCGTTCCATAGAGAACTGTTCTCAGTTCATAAAGACTTCGCAGGTAATCTGCGTTACATTACATAGTATTATTATTATTATTGTTATTATTATTATTATTATTATTATTATTATTATTATTATTATTATTATTATTATTATTATTTTTTGTTGTTGTTGTTGTTGTTGTTGTTGTCAGGCCTCGTCTTCGGGGGAAAGCGTGGAAAAAGTGCCTTATTATTATTATTATTATTATTATTATTATTATTATTATTATTATTATTATTATTATTATTATTATTATTAGCCGCGTAGTAGCCTACTATGCATGATCCCGCAGGATTACAAAAATCAGTGACAATAATTTTGCTTGGTGGCTATTCTTCTTGACGTCGTACTTCGTACTTGGTGGCAAATGTTGTGGTAAGGAATTACATTGAAGGGCTTGCTGGCCGCAGACAGCGCTGATGGCAGAAAAGTAGTTTTCCAGTTGTCTCCAGTTATCTGAGCAGGACGATGGCCAAGGCTGTTGACAAAAGACAAGAGACTGGGCCTTTGATCTATTGACTGAGAGTTTAAAGGCCAAGGGCAAAGAACAGTACGCACGTAGAATATCAATAGACTTGGCAGTTTTCTTTCAGCGGCATCGACTGCTGCCTCGGCAGCTCTGGGACGGTAAGACTCTGCCAATGTGTCATTTACACTCCGCTCTCCCAATGGGATAAGAGTAACACCGTCAGGACGTCTTCCATCGTATCTGATAAGACCAGGTCGTTCCTTTTTACAGGAAAACCAATTTTTTTATGAGGCCGTGCCGAATAATTTCATTATAGCGGCATATCTTGCGCTCTTACCAAGTCCCAGGCGGCATGAAAAGCCGTACGAGCCACCTGTTGTAACCGGTGCATAACAGGGGCATCTCATGTTGCAGTAAGGACACAAAGACCAAATCTTGAGACGCAAGCCAGTTACCATGCGATGGCTTAATTATCATACTCCAGATCACGGACACTGATAGGCAGCGCCAGTAGCCAAACGCCCGAATACGGTGACGTAACAACACTTATTCTGGCTTGGTGATTGTGTCGGATACTCTAGAAACTATTGGGAATGCCAGGTCTTTTCTGACAATGGGACGGTCAGAGTCCGATTGGTTGCAGGCGAGAGATCTTCTGGGACAGGAGCACCTGATTCAAATGACCACTGCTCCAGGATCAGTGCAAGAGAACGATCCTGAGGCATATTACTGTGCGACGGGATATAGAATGCGAAGAAAATAACGTCCAAAACCCTATTTTTCAAGATTCCATTGATATTTCCATTCAGCCATACATGGATACATAATGCATACAATCCACACATGCAGATACACACATGCATGCATTAATGCATGTATACACATACAAGCCTGCATACATACGCAAATATGCAATATTTCTACACAAATACATACATACATGCATGCATATGTTGGTGAAAACATTTTACAGAAGAAACCGGGCGATCAGTGATCTCATGTTTTCTTATTTCAAACGACTGATCAGGACAAGAGGCAACTGCCAGTCCTTCTTTAGTAGTTGTTGATTAGGTGTCAACGCCCTTTGCTGAGCAAATGCGGATTCTACGCAAGAGCGTCTGTGCGTGCGTTGGCAGGTGCGTGACAGGCGTTGCAAGTGAACCACCGACGAAAATTGAAAGAATTGGCGAATAAATTGGCCTTAATTTCGACGACAGAGTCTGGAATGGGAAGAGGAGATATACGACAAGAGAAGGACACAGAGGGAAGAGGGAAAAGGAAGATGGTCGAGGAGGAATAGGAATGAGGAGCAAAGAATAAGCGAACGGATGAGAAGTAGACGCCCAAGCAGAAGGCGATCAAAGAGAAAAGGAGAGAAAGGAAGTCGAGAAGGAGGAAGAGGACTAGGAAGGACAGGAAGAGAATGAGAGAGAGAGAAAGAGAGAGAGAAAGAGAGAGAGAGAGAGAGAGAGAAAGAGAGAGAGAGAGGGAGAGGGAGAGAGAGAGAGAGAAGGTGGGTGGGTGGGTGGCGATGGCTTGAGCTGCTGAGGCGTTTATTGAATTTACCGCTGCACTGCTTTTCTGGTCGTTTCTCTTGCGTCCTCGTCTTTCGAGTTACGGGAGCGGAATAACAAGAACGCGAGTGAGAGCAGAGTAAGGGTCAGCCCAGTGGCACCATCCCACGGTGCAGCAAATGCTCGCTCGACCAGGCGTTCTAAACCCACCAACAGAGAGATGCAGACGGTCTGGCAGACAGCCAGGCAGAAGGGAAGGCAGGTAAGTAAGGAGACAGATCCGCAGAAACCCACTCGACGGACAGACTGTGAAGAACGCAGAAGACAGCTTGTGGGCGAAATGGTAGACAGCTGAACATATGGGCAGAGATGTAGACCGATAGACAGTGGTTAACTCACACAGAGGTGGAGGATCTCTAAAGGTTTGCAAAGCTAAAACCTAAGTGTGTCTGGAGAATCTACAACTGATACTTGCTATTCGCTATTCGGATATATAACTAAAAGCATGTGAAACATGATGCCTATAATCGATTTTGCAATCAAACATATATTTAGGTGGCGGGTCTCATCTGTTAGTTTGCGGATCTCCTAGTTCAGGTGGTGGATCTCAAATCAGAGATACCGGATCTCAGATCCGGCTGGATCCGGCTGAATTTAACCGTCAAATAGGTTCCTCAAGAGCTGGATCAGCTTACCGATGGACTGCTTCATACCTCCATCTAAGCATGGAGGTGTGAAGCATATTACCTACCTATTTGCCTAACTACTCCTTAATTACTTACCTACTAACTTACCTACTTACTTACTTAACTATCTGCCTATGTGCTTTCTTACTTACTGACTTACTGACTGACTGACTAACTGACTGACTGGCTGGCTGGCTGGCTGTCTGACTGATTCGCTGTTCTGGCTTTTTCGATTACTCGTTGAATCACTCGCACATTCACTCAATTGTTTGTTCTATCTATTTTCTAGACTGACTCAGGCGCTGACCGACCGACAGACGTACTTAGAACTGACGTATTTAGAAAAAGCGATATACAGACACATGTAAATGACCAGAGGGAAACCGAATAAATTGCATTTATATTGCACCTTTCTAAAACAAAACGAACAGCTGCCTGTGGGACGATGATAAAAATGATCTACTCATCTTTCGCTGGTCAGCTTCAGAGGCTGCAGTTCTGAATGCAGAGCAGCAGGCGAGGCACCGAATTTACGAACGTCTCGAGGATGTTGCTGGTATGCGTCGATGAGCGTCTTTCGTTCTGTCTGTGTCACTCTGCCTTCGTGTTCTTTCACGTTGTGAGTAAAAGTCAATCACATGCAGAGGCTTAGAAGGTGACAAGCATCGAAGGACAACAGCTCATCTGCCTGTCTGCCTGCCTATGTCTTTGGAGTCTGCTCAATGTTCTGCTAACATTCGTTCATTTGTCAAGCCTTCCTTTCTGCAAACCTACCAAACTGCTTGTCTATCTGATGATCTGAATGCGATGACCACCGTGGCAGTCGTGGTCACATTAAGATTTGACCAACATCACTACCGCCACCACCACAATTTCTATGATCGTCGTCGTCATCGTCGTCCTCCTCATCATCATAATCATCATCATAATCATCATCATCACCACCACCTACTTTCAGCATCATCATCGTCATCCTCGTCGTCATCATCATCATCATCATCATCATCATCATCATCATCATCATCATCATCATCATCATCATCATCATCATCATCATCATCATCATCATCATCATCATCATCATCATCATCATCATCATCATCATCATCATCATCATCATCATCATCATCATCATCATCATCATCATCATCATCATCATCATCATCATCATCATCATCATCATCATCATCATCATCATCATCATCATCATCATCATCATCATCATCGTCATCGTCATCATCATAATCAAGAACGTCAGTGTCATGATCATCAGCATCATTGTTAGCATTATTTCAGTGTCATGCAACGGTCTGAATCTGATGTGCGGCTCTGATAGGCCGCCTGTCTGCGTGGTTATCTCCGACTATTTTATGGCCTTAATCATATGTTTTCTGTACGAATTGCGCATATCCAGTTCGACTGAACCTCACTTCTTGCTGCACACATATGCACCGATGCTTAGGCCTATTGTAATTGTGTTTGTAATTGTAGTCTGACATTTATAAGCCGCCACTTCAACAATAAACTCATCAATGGCGCACCCGACCCGAACCAGTTAAATCACTATCAAATAATACAGACCTCTTGCGCTTGCGAAACGGTGGAAGGGACAAATTGAGGAGCTCGAGTAGCAGCTCTCGAGAAAAGCGATTGGCTGCTCTCGGCTTATGCGCACTAGATTACTGCTCAACAGCAGTTTCTAGGTTGTGTCAAGAGTTTAGATTCGTAAATCATAGAATATCTAGAAGCCAAATGCAACAGATCATAGGATGTCTGTCACAGGTGTCTGTCACCGATGCGACATTGTCTGAAGAACAATGCGTCCTCAGCTGATGACACAAAAGAATTCTGTAGCCTAAAGTCTCGACACGTTATTTCCGAAGAGGACGTTCCTCTGAGAATAATTGCTGTCTCTAATTCGCTGCGATCAGAAGCATAATGAAAGAGATTCGTCCATCAGTGAGATTAACTCTTTCTGATGACGAATAGTAATGTCTCTCTTGGGAATCAGCTTTCCACGTCTGGAATTAACGAACCTCGATGAGCACAATTAAGGGACAGAAACAATGGGGGAGAATTACAATTGTTAATTTGAACTATTGTCGAGAACAGTTATGCATTTTCTAGCATCACAGGAATACACACGCGTACACATGCATTTATACATGCATGCATACATATATGCATACGCACATACATTTTTTAACAGGTGCACTTATTTTCATTGCAGTTCAACGTTCCCTTTGGGTCTCAGAAGTTCCTTTCGCCAATGCAATCCTCAAAAGCATCTTACTCGCCTACGAACTCCTACAATATAAGCCCCTATTTCTTTTTCATTTCAGTTAAAAACCTTTCATTTATAACGGCGAATCCCAAATTCTACCGCTTTAATTCAGTGTCAACAATTCTCTTGTCTATCGTAATTTAAAAATAAGTTCTAAATCCAATAACAAAATATTTACAGCCATAATTTGCCCACAGTCGCGCCAAACACTGATTTTTCTAGGGCAACTGCGCAGAATTCGCCAATCCGCTGTCACTCTCAAAAGTCAGACTCTCTCCACTTGACATGCAGGCATGATTACGGTCATTTTCCGGTCATCAGATTAGTCATGATGACGTATCTACAGTGACGTAATTCAAATCCCTTCCCTTCCTCTTCCGCTGTTGGTATGGGCTGGATGGAGGAGAGAGAGTGCAGGGGGTGTGTGTCTGTGGCTGCAAGGGCGCTTATCGGTCGACAGGGCCGAGTCGGAATTCGCGAAAGTCTAATGCCGCTGTACGAATAGCAGATGTCTCTTGAAATCATTGACGAATAAAACGTAATTATCCGACCGAATGCGATCGATATGTAGACGGCGCCTCGTCTCAGCGGCATCAACAACAACAATCACATTGGGCAGCGTAAGATTCGAATGGTCTTACGACTACTTGTGGTTAATTCTAAAATTACACGCGAATACATATAGTATAGGGCTAGTGACCGGTATAGCTGACCTGCGTGCTAAAAGAATCATTGCTGAGTTTAAGGGGATGGTAGCGTTTGGGTCTGGGCTGCTGAAGTTAATTTCGGCTTTCTTCCATTCCGTTTATGGACTGATGCCTTATGCTATAGGTTGATTTTACCCGATCCGATGCGGGGTTACCTAGTTGCCATTGCCTGGAGCTACTTACATGGCTCTCCGTCATCGATTAGACGTCGTGGCCTCTCATGCGCAAGGGGCTGTAAGCAGTTGCAACGCCTTCCCCTGGGATGAAGAAGCCCGAAGAGAGCAAGCGAGGAGAACCTGGACAGGAGGGGAGCTGAGGGAGGGAGAGGGAAGAACAGAGGGAGGGAGGAGACTCATTTGGCAGCTGTCGGCACTTCCATGTCCGTCTGCATTAGCGGAAAAGGAGGCTAATCGGAGCAAAGATGTCCGCAGCAAACGCCTCCCTCCACCACTTGTTCCATTAATACCTGGTTCGAATCCAGCTGGCCTTGCTGCGCATCAGAGACGCTGGTTGCATTCCAAATCGCAAGGGATGAGCCTATACAGGCTCCAGTGGACTGCCCAGGCCGTCTGTGCCTGTGCATATGCGCTTAGGACTTGGCTATACAGGCTGACAGCTGTTGATTGATTTATTCTAACTACCTTGGCGCTATAGAAATTACTAGATAAACCTGTTAGTCAATTGGTAATCATTGTTGGTGTTTGCACATCTGTTTCCATTTTCGGAGAGTTTCTTGAAGAAGCGCTATATAAAAAGAGATGCATTTACGTATACGCATCTCAGATAGCAATTTCTATAGAATCGTTGATTTGATATCTCTTATCTACAAACTGAACCTTGAGAATATTCATACAGGCACCACACCAAAGAAGGTTTGGTCGGGCGCATTCGTAAATTTGGCCATGTCTCTGAATACATGCGAGATGTCCTCCACTAGTTACCACTCTCGCAACGCATTGTCTATGGGTTGACTCCACTGCCTAACAATGTCAGCTTGGCCATGCTCCTTCCTATCTGCGCGAGCTCTGTTCTTGTGCCTCTGTTCCACCTGGTCACCGCTCTCTTCGCTCTGCCACCCGTACTCTGGTCTTTTGTACGCACCGCTACTATGCAGCAGCGCGCTTTCTCCGTCGTTGGACCACATTTTGTAATGGGCTTCCTCCTGAGCTGCAGGGTCTCTTCTGCGAGACTCGTCCACCGCTTTCTTCTTTGTTCTTAAGACTGTTCTATTTCGCCGGGGTTGGGCTGGGAGAGCCTCTGGATAGTTTCCTTGAAGGGGCGCTATATGAATGCTCAGTTGATTGATTGATTGATTGATTGGTTGATGCACACCCATTCGTTTAAGTCATAGACACAGATTCGTTTGTCTAAATTAAAGTATGAATTTATTTATTGCTGATCTCTTTCTTTGTTAAGATAACTTCAAATACCAGTTCGATGAGAAAGGGTTGCGTATCCGGAACCTGGACCTCAGGGACAATGGTACATACGAATGCCGAGCGGAGGTCGATAGCCATGGCAACCTTAAGGTCCGACCAATTACGGTCGACGTTCTATGTAAGCGACCGATTTTCATTTATTTTTTGACTTGTTTATTCGTCTTAAAAACGTATCAGACAAGATGTTATGATGGAAACATGGAGAGTGTACAGATGGCAGACATCGGTTTGGGTTATGAGAATAAGCGAAAGAAGCAGTCAGAATTAAGTGGTGCCCCTGATGAGATGTCACCGTTCCCATTGCATAATCAAGCTATCTGTTCATCTATTATCTTGAATCTACGAGTTGATGTTTGTATAGTGTAGTGAACGGAATGACTAATTTTGGTTATTGGTGGTTGATTTATCTGTACAATAGCAAAATATTACGCAATTTTATGACTGTGATCTATGACCTTGATTTACGCAATAGGTGGTCGATGGCATACACATGAGTCCGTGACAATATTGGTAAGAACGCTAGGCTACAGGGCCAAACAGGGGCCCATACTGGACCCCCTGCATCCGGGCCCATGAAAAGCTAGCTACACCACTGGCTGGACAGGTCCACAAAATATAAGGTCGTTCATATAGTGAAAGGTGAAAGCACTCTTGAATATTCGAATCGCAGTCGGTGGATCACAGGGTAAAGCGCTACCGAAGACTACATTAAAAGACTACGATATTGCTCCTGAAATGACTAAATAGTAGTTTTTAATAAGCAAAAGGAGATAAATTACTGTGAGATTTTTTCAATTCTCTTTCTTCACTGGTAGATGCTCCAGTGATGTTGCGTGAGCTTCCATCCAGTATTAGGGTTATCAAAGGAAAGCCGGCGGAACTGTCGTGTGAGGCAGATGGTAACCCACCCATCGTCTACGACTGGTTCAAAGTAAGCATGCTTCTGAAACAGCAGTGTTTTCAAATTGATTGAATAAATAACCTGACCTCTATAGGTAGACGCCGGGTTATTAACAATTGAGCGTCTGGTATATGCTTGTTTAGAATACGAATAACTACTACTAGAAGGAGGTGTAAATTCCCATTATAAGTGTAAATTCAGTTGAAAGTGCATTTCTGTATTATTGTTAGCAATTTTGCAAGAACATTGGGTCTCATCTAAAAAACCAAATACCAATAATTGCAAACAAAGATAAATAGAGCATTTATATTATTTACATATTTAAAGCAATTATTACGCGTCTGAAGCTCAAGGAAATTAGGCTGCCTATATACAAATACAAGCTACATGGTACCTTTAAACAGGTATAATATTATATACTACCCGCATGGTACCTTCATACAGCTACATGCTTCTTGGTGCCCTTACATAGATACAATGTAGGTGATGTAGTTTCTTTCTATAGTGCAAACAGGCCATCCTGTTCCTTCAACAGCTCAGTGTTGTGCTGTATTTTGGCGGACAGGAGCAGAGGATGTCTGAGACAATCCGCGTCAAAGTGAAGCTGAATGCATCCGGAAAGAGGTTTGTCATTAAAAAAGCCGACAGCGATGATGAAGGAAGATACTTTTGTAAAGTTAGCAACAGCCTCGGATTCAAGGAAACTTCCGGAAACCTCGCTTTGATAAGTAAGAATTGCTGTAAACCTACCTTGTTTGCTTAATTGATAAATACTGAGTTTGGGGTAATGATGTGTGGTTCGATATCCACATCAATACCCCATCGATCGATCGATCGAACCACAAACATCAATCCATGAATCCATAGACCTATCGAGCCGTCGATCGATCTATCCGCGCACCCTCCCATGGATTCTTTCATGCATCATTGCATCCATGCACCTATCTCTGCATCCAACTATCCATCCATCCATCCATCCATCCATCCATCCATCCATCCATCCATCCATCCATCCATCCATCCATCCATCCATCCATCCATCCATCCATCCATCCATCCATCCATCCATCCATCCATCCATCCATCCATCCATCCATCCATCCATCCATCCATCCATCCATCCATCCATCCATCCATCCATCCATCCATCCATCCATCCATCCATCCATCCATCCATCCATCCATCCATCCATCCATCCATCCATCCATCCATCCATCCATCCATCCATCCATCCATCCATCCATCCATTCACCGGTCCGTCCATCCATCTATCCAACTGTCTATCTGTTCTATTCGACCGCCCATCTTCCGTCCATTCATCGATCCATTCGTCCGAAAATTTTCCTCAGGTAAAGAATTTTCAAAGAAATAAGTAAGTTTAAAAAATAAACAGGTAGTGAAATAACCAGCGACTAGTGGACCAACAAAACCAGCGAGTCAACGAAGAGAGAAAGATGACAGGTGGCTGTTGGTTGATTGATTGATTGATTGATTGCTTTGCTAGTGCATGAATGGAAAGGCGTATAGAGCCGCATATGATCGACAGTGATGGATGGATGCTGTCTTTTCCAGTTCCTCCGCGAGTGGGAGAGTTACCACAGAAGACGGTCGTCGAAGGCCGGACAGTTGTGCTGCCGTGCGAAGCGACAGGCTTTCCAGCTCCCAACATCACCTGGAGGACGACACAATGGAGTCTGCAACTCTACAACAATGCCGATCAAATCCAGGTGCAGGTGACTTCTTTGGATGACTTTCACTTGTTTACTCCATGGTCTTTGTTTGTATGCATGGAAACTAAGTTGACTTTAGTAGGTAGGTGTAAATTAGTCAATTGTGCATTCGACTGGGTTGGACCCTCCTCGTGGTATAGAATTCCGTTGCACCTAGGAATGTTACATTTGACTCTGTGCAGCATCCAGGTTCAAACTTAATTAAACTCACCTGTTCAGATCATTTAGATAGTCACGTATGCAATACTTTGTGAGGTATTAAATTTACAGGTGCTAAATCAAATGTCTCAACTGATGCTTACATGAGCATACATACATGCAACCGATCAGATCTCTAAGACACGATTCTCATCAGATTGAAAGACTTCTCGACTCAATAGTAACCATGACAACTTTGGCTTTGACCACGATTTCTCATTAAGAAGAACTTCGCGCTTATAATGACTTATACGGAAAAGATGACAGACACATGGTCAGGCAGATAGGTAGCATTAGCCATAAAGCAGCCTAAGTAGGCCGATATATATCGCCTTAGTAGCGACTAGCGCCTCGATGGTAAGTAACAGAATATTACTTCCTGATCGACATCAGGTTGCTTGGAGAACAGATCCCGGAAAAAAGAGAACTTAGACCTACTAAAAAGTCAGAAGTCGAGTCGGATCTGACTCACCGCGCAATTTATTACTGCCATTCAGCAATCTCGTAATAATTGTAATATGGTGTGACGTAAACTCTCACATAAGCCAAAGAAAGTAGAATGACACGGGGACAAATTTGTGTCCATCCCCACCTCATTTTCGTGAGTCTGTTCCCGTCCCTACCCAATCCCCATTAGGTCTGTTCCCGCCCTTACCCCATCCCCCTAGGACTGTCCCCGTCCCCGTCCCATCCCCATTAAGTTTATCCTCGTCCCCACCCCATCCCCATTAAGTGTATTCCCGTACCCATTCCCATCTCAATTTAGCTAAAATCAAGACAAAAATGCCCTCGTACATCAAAGTAGGTTAAATTCCTCAGTTCCTACATACAAAAATCAACTGAAGTTGAAAAGATGTCAAATATTCAAGGATTTCAATTATATCGCGCGATGATTTAACATTGTATGCAGATCCGGTTAATTTAACGGTGAAAAATAGAACTGCAAAAGTAAAACTTTATAATGTAATTTAGTATAATGGAACGTGAGACAACTGCAACGTAACTTGTTGTAATGCGATGTATCGTAGATCTAATGAATATAAATTTGTCTATTGTTATGTCATTACAATGTACGTAATCACCCCGTGTCCAAGTGGCGCCTCTGGCGACTCATTTCGTGTGTCAGCAGACGACAGATGCGTTGCGGCGGCCTTCGTTGTGTAATTAGACAAATCTAATGAATGTGGTGGCCCTCTAGCGGTCGCGAGGAATCTTACATCGGATGATCGGATTATCTGTAGGGCGAAGGTCGTATTTCGGTTGACGTCACCCACGCCGGCGTCAACAAATTGGTGATACAGGACATACAGAGGACGGACGCAGGAAATTACACTTGTACAGGCGCTAACGAAGGAGGCGTCGATTCACAGAATGCTACAATCATCGTCGAATGTACGCTTTGTAGTTCTCTCAATGTGATGATGATGATGATGATGATGATGATGATGACAACGACGATAATAGGTGGAGTCCAAAAGGAATAATGAGAATGATGTTATCGACAAGGACCAATAACTACTGTTGATGACTTTGCTGACAATAATGTTGATGACGACGCGATTGATTAAAAGTAAACATGTTGATCCGACGAAGTCTGGCGCCTTATGTTCGTCCAGCTTAAACCATTCCACAACAGAAATGTATGTTTTAGGTTCAGTATACTAAGTTACACACATAAATCGGTTTACTAACCGACGCACGGTCGAAGAAAGAGATGGACTCAGCTTACATTTTATACCTAAGTTGCCAATGTTTAGATTACATTACATTACATTTAGATAACATCACAGTTACATTAGGTACATCTCAAACATACATAATATATACATAATTTTATTTAGAAAGTAAGCAGAAAGACACCTAGACAGTAATTGAGAAAGTGACTAGGTCTGTTTGAGGGAGAG
Source organism: Allolobophora icterica (assembly GCA_963556255.1). Taxonomy (NCBI): domain Eukaryota; kingdom Metazoa; phylum Annelida; class Clitellata; order Crassiclitellata; family Lumbricidae; genus Allolobophora; species Allolobophora icterica. The sequence goes on along the minus strand of OY744606.1, from coordinate 46,097,168 downwards.
GCAGAGACTGCCAGAGAGAGAGAGAGAACCAAAGAGAGAGAGAGAGACAGACAGACAGACAGACAGACAGACAGATAGACAGACAGAGACAGAGACGGAGAGAAAAATAACGGTTACATATATAATTATTTTTTACTATATGTGCGTTATAGTTATACCTAAAGTGAACATAACGAGCGAATCAGTTCAGATGGGTTGGCCTGGCCACAAGGTCGTCTTCACCTGCGTTGGATACGGTCTACCTGTTCCGACAATGACTTGGCTGCGAAACAGTGATAACATAATCGACAGTGACATATTCACAGTGAAAACCATCAGGTCCGAAGTCGTTACCAGCTCACTAGAGGTAGCTACACAAAAATCTGTTGTTGCCTCGGTAAGTCGACTATCGCAACCTTACAGTGTTCTAAATGACACACACCTACATACACACCTACACCCACCCACCCACCCACCCACCCCACACACACACACACACACACACACACACACACACACACACACACACACACACACACACACACACACACACACACACACACACACACACACACACACACACACACACACACACACACACGCACGCACGCACGCACGCACGCACGCACGCACGCACGCACGCACGCACAGAACGCGCGCATAGAGACAATCCATATTTGTAGAGCCGGTCTAAATACTTTTCTACTTTAATCTGCAATAAAAACTGCGCGCGTAATATTACGATATAATTAGTCACGTGATGGGGGCTGGTATGAAGTAGGCTGACGCGTGGACACTTTCGCGGGAAACGCAGTGTTTGCTTTGCGATGGCCGATGGGTCATGTACCGGTTTAGACTTGTCTGAACTGGTCTTCAGTGGCCGATAAAATGCGATCGCATATGCATTCTAAGGAGACGCAATAAAGATTTTGTAGCTGTAGTTTGTCGTGTACTTAGTTGATATTTGGTGAATACATGCATATATAGAGAGCACTTAATGCTGAAGACTAACGTACTGTAGTCACTGAATTGTTTGTTTAATTATTTGTATCATGTATCGCGTTACGGTTACCTTACAAATTGGGCGAATCGAAAGTTCAAGGCCTGATTGATCGACAACTTCAGAGGGTCGTCGAATAAAAGTTACTATTTTAATTAAAATTATCCTAAGTAGGCCTGTGACTAGTATACTTGCATAACTATAGTAGTTTTCTAAACTGTACCATTACTTTTGCGATAATTTGCTTGTTTTGGTTCTTATGGCGCTGTAATTGTTCTGTATTATTCGTATAGATTAGAATACCTGAAAGACCATCATCACTGTTTGGTAGTTACTCATGCGTGGCGAAGAATCCTCATGGACATTTCATGGAGGCAATGTATCTACAAGAAGCACGTTAGTTTGCACGACATTTACGTTTCGCTGACAATACATAACAACTATTCGAAAAGCTTTGTATCTATATGTAACCTAATGCCGACCGAATGAAACTTCTTCTCTCTGTCTCTTCTTCTCTTAGTCTGTTTGTCTGTTTGTCTATCTGTCTCTCTCCTGTGTATCTGTCTAAATTTCGGAGTTACTACATTATTTAGCAGCAATTTTATTAAAAATATATATTTTAAAACAACTCTGATCTAAAATTGATGTCTCCGTTAGAATAGATCACCCCTCCAACGCCTGTAAACATAAATAAACAAATATTGGTCTGCTTGTATACGTGTAAATATTTTCCTTGAGTTTATGAAGATCTGCTATTTCCATGTTGTTCTGTGGTTTGATGAACTGCAGAGACTCCAGACCTTCCAAGCAACGTCTCGGTGCTCGAGGAGACACCTCACTGGGTCAGAGTGGCGGCTGAAGAACCCAGAAGACTTGGAGGAATGCCTGTTACGAAATGGAAGATCATCCACGAAAGACACGCTCTGAATGACACGGAACCAGTCCAACTGATATTCGACGGAAGTAGGCACCTTAACGATCGTCTTTCAACTATGGCCATCATCATCATCGTCATCGTCATCGTCATCATCATCATCATCATCATAATCATCATCATCATCATCATCATCATCATCATCATCATCATCATCATCATCATCATCATCATCATCATCATCATCATCATCATCATCATCATCATTATCATCATAATCAACATCGCCTTCATCTACATCTTCACCTTCTCCATCTTCTTCATCTTCACCCTCATCTTCATCTTCATCCTCTTCTTCATTTCATCCTCATTCTCATCTTCATCTACACCACCACCTTCATATCTATGAATTATATGGAGCAGAATTGTTTAGTTTCCAATCTGAGGGTCAGAAACTGTATGAGCGTGGATTGGCTGACGCTGTATACAGGCGATGAGTTGGCCCAAACTTTTCATTGCACAGGTTGGTATTTCATACATGTTCAGAGTCGAGAACTCAGAATTTAGTGTATCAGATTCAAACTGTGCGACGTTTGATACTAAGAGTTGTAACTGAACCATACAGTTCATCGTCCCATGCAATCTAAAATTCATAAGTTTTTCAATGGGGCAGAGTCTGGAAATAACCTCGGATGGCGCAGTGGTGAACGTCATAAACCGGTCGATTCCAGTTTGAGCTGAATAGCGTTGAAGGAGGGATTCGAAAAGCACTGATCTATCGTGCGCTCTGTTGATATAATATGATTAATATCGAGTTGGAATATTATTGATAGGTTTAGATGGCGGTGTTGTGTCAATGAGAAAAAACTCAGAGTCTTCTAATGAGATTCGCTGCGCTATACCGATCGAAGGAGGTTGACTGTTCGAAGCCCAAACATTTGAGAATTTTCGGAAAGCGGGGACAACTGTATTTTCTAGAATTGCCGGTAAAACTGTTGCATAAACCCAATTTAACTGCAGATTGCTTTAAAAACCCGCGTTGCTCCTTAACCGTATGAAAAAAAAATTGACGTGTTTATGCGAGATAGAGGCAGCGAATGGAGTCGATTTGTGCAGATCTAAGAGATGTTTGGCTATCGTTGCAGGTCGTAATTTGACGGTAGGAGATCTGAAGCCTGGTTCAACGTATACATTCTACCTGTCTGCTGGTAATGCAGTCGGGTTCGGGAAGCCAGTAAAATTTCGCGTGAGAACACCAAGACGGATGCACTTCAAAGAACAAGCCGGTACGCTTCGTGATGATTCGCTATTTAGCACGAAGCCTTTCGCGTGAGAACTTGTCATGAATGTTTTCGTATTATAGTAAAGCCAGTTGATAATACGTACGTCAGTAGTTTGGAATATTATTCGCTAAGTATTTTTTCCAATAATTATCAGTGATGGGCACTAAACTATTTATTTTTAATTAAACTAAAACTATTTTCCAACTAAAAAAAGTAGTTTAACTAAAGTTGGCAACTGATTTTGGAAATTAGTTAACTAAACTAAAAAAAGTAGTTAAACTTTTTCCAACTTTTTTCGACAAACATTTTTACAATAACAGAGGTTAAGTGAACTGTAATAATGCAGAGCGTCAATGACAATTTCACCTTCAAACTATGCAATGTGTACTGTTCTGGCATACAGTTACAAGCGTACTGTAAGTAGTGTATGAATTTGAAAATACAGGCTGTTAATGCTAAAACCTTGCAGTGTTAAAATGTTTTTTGTTGACAGTGTTCAATGTTCATTGTGGGAAAAATAGTTGCATATCACTGATTTTTTTAGTTAAACTTTTTAGTTAGCAACTAATTTTTTTTAGTTAAACTATGGTTTTAACTAAACTAAATTTTTTAGTTAAACTAAAAGTTAGCAACTTTTTAGTTAACTATTGCCCATCACTGATAATTATTATTTATAAATCCTGTATTTTGTCATGCTGTTTATTATAAGAGTAAACGTAAATTTCAAATTTATAAAGCGCTACTCTAAAGCTAAACACAGGACTCCACCTTATACAAAAGCTGCGTCGTGTCAGAGGGGTTGTCCAAAGATGACAAGAGAAGTCTGTCACAACGATTAAATGAAAACGAGCTTAAACTGAATGATCTTAACGGTACTTGGATCTAAAATTGAAAGTTGAGTTGTTTCTTTCAAAGTTTAGATGTTCCAAGAAAGTCTGGAGAGAACGAAAACCTGACGATCTCAACTGATTACGAAGGAAAGAAACCGGAAGTAGCCGTCGACATGATCCAGGTCGATCCAGACGAGAGAAACTCCGTGAACGGAAGTCCGTTCACAGTCGAAGGCAGTTTCTCGGGGTTTCTTCTGGCGATGACGGTCGGAGTGGCCGTTGTCTTTGCCGCCATTGTCCTCGCTGTCGTCTGCTTCGTCTGGAGCAGACGACGCCAGGAGGCGAATCGATCGCCTGCTGGAAAGAGCGCCAAGAATTTTGATGAGAAGGTCATCGATGATTTGGGATTGGTGCCGATCCAGCTGACGGTTGGATTGAA
>OY744606.1:46075263-46087763 GCA_963556255.1 Allolobophora icterica | reverse complement strand
GATTCAATCCTAGTAAAACTTGAAATCTTCTAACCTTTCAATAACCGCTTTAGAGACCAAATGTAACTCTCACTCTATGCAGTACTCCCAGAACTTGCACCCTTTTGCTTTTCGGCTTATTCTGAACCATCCAATCTCAAATATGATGTATTTAGTCTCTTGTCGCAGGTCGGGCCCCAACAGGGCAAACCCCTAGGCCCCCTGCTGTTTTGTCTCCCCCTCCAGCCCATTTTGACTGAGATGTCATCTCCACTGACCTTGGGTTTTCTGGACGACCTCACACTAGGAGGGAAGGCGCGGGTGGTGGCCAACGACGTGGCACTGTTGGAAATGAAATGTAAAGATCTCGGTTTACAACTCAGCCGTTCAAAATGCGAGATAATCTAGACTTCTCATGACATCACAGTGGATAGCCACCACCTAGACCTCTTCATAAGGACCAGCCCCAGACTACACTGGTGAGGGCCCTCTTTCAACCAAGGGAGCCCTGGAAGAGGCCTTGGGGCTCGCACGGCCGAGCTAAAGCGGATACTGGATAAACTGGTAAATATAAAAATGCACGACGCTCTCATTCTTTGGAGGTACTCGCTCGGAGCAGCGAGGCTGCTCCACCATACGCAGCTGCCCCTGTGTGGATCACCCGGGACTGGAGCAGTATGATGCAACCTTGCGTTCTGGCTTGGGCAGTGTTCTTAACCTCCACCTACCGGACGACCCTTGGCTCCAGGCCACACTTCCCATCAAAAGGGACGGACTGGGGATCCGATCGGTGACCTCGCTGGCACTACCCGCCTTTCTGGGATCAGCCGCAAGCACCGATCTGCTTCAGTCCATCATGCTGGGAGACGCAGCCTTGGCCGACCCACAACGTGAGGACCTGCTGATCAGATGGAATGAGGCTAGCGCAGCGCCCTGTGGGCGTTTTCGCCCACAAACAGTCAGCATAGGACGGACCTCTGATCGACAGGGTCGTTTCATGCCTGCACGCCAGGCTACCTGACCCAACAAATCAAGCACGCCTTAAGGCGATATCAGCTCCGCATGCAGGGGACTGGTTATTGGCACTCCCTGTCACCAGCTGCGGGCTCAGGCTAGATGACGAGTCCGTCAGGGTGGCGACGGGATTGCGACTGGGAGTCCCACTTTGTGAGCCACACGGATGCCCCTGCGGCGCCCCGGTGTTGGCAGATGGCCATCACAGGCTTTCATGCACGCTTGTCCCGGGTTGCTTGCCTAGGCATGCTGCTCTGAACGATTTGGTCTTTCGGAGCTTGGTCCGTGCCGGCTACCCATCCACCAAGGAGCCCGTTGGCCTCGTGAGGAAAGACGGCAGGAGACCAGATGCATGGGCTCACTCTCATTCCTTGGCGCGTCGGGCGATGCCTTGTCTGGGATGCGACCGTGACAGACACTCTGGGCGCTTCCTACTTGCCGGATACCTCCCAAACTGCCAGCGCGGCTGCCGAGAGGGCATCGACCCGCAAAATCGACAAATACACTGAAATAGCCTCGACGCACCTCTTTATTCCCTTGGCCTTCGAAACCCTGGGCCCGATCAACAATGAAGGCCTGAGTTTCCCTTCGGACCTGGGACAAAAGCTGTGCACCGTTACGAGGGACCCACGTGAGACCTCTTTCTTATACCAACGCCTATCGCTAACGATACAGCGTTTTAGCGCGGTATCTTTTATGGGCACTTTCGCCAGCCAGGAAACAGATGAATAGGGCCATTCCGGACACTTTTTTCTACATTAGTTAATATTTAAGTCCCTGAGGGATCCTTTATACCTCGGGGCATAAATAATAATAATAATAATAATAATAATAATAACAATAATAATAATAATAATAATAATAATAATAATAATAATAATAATAATAACCACGGGAGACAAGTTTTTTACATCAGAGAATATCGATAACCATCCAACGGTTTAACGCGGTAGCCTTCAGCGGCTTGATGGTTACAGCCCAAGCTGACTTGGACGAGGGATAACCGTTCCAGAAAAATAACTTATCTAATCTAAAATAATAATAATAATAATAATAATAATAATAATAATTATAATAATATTATTATTTTTATTATTATTATTATTATTATTATTTTTTTTTTTTTTTTTGCCCCGAGGTATACAGGATCCCTCAGGGACTTCAATATTAATTAATGTAACTTATAAAAAGTCCGGAATGGCCCTATTATTATTATTATTATTATTATTATTATTATTATTATTATTATTATTATTATTATTATTATTATTATTATTATTATTATTATTATTGTCATTGTTATTGTTATTGTTATTATTATTATTATTATTATTATTATTATTATTATTATTATTATTATTATTATTATTATTATTATTATTATTACACCGAATTGATTGTACGATATGTCACCTTGTCTTTAAGGTTATCTCTGGCGGAAATTTTGATCTTGCAGTAGCCTTGATTAATGTAACTTACTTCTTGTTGGTATCACAAAGTCAATCAAGTTAAACATGCTAAAACTACCCAGCGTTCAGAACTCTTTGACCTGTACAATCACTCGAGATACTTTCTCTTATGTCATTCCATTCTCAACTGAAGACTTACCTTTTCCAGATTCCTAATCCACCATAGGTTGCCTCACTGTCTTGGTTGACTGATCCTCTCCATGTTGACCTGACTACCGCTTGGTTTGCTGTGCCAGATTCTGTTGATGCCTTGTGAATACCGGTGGGATAGAGGTTACTAGATCATGGTAGTAATAATATTACACTGACCTAGCTGAACCCCGATCTGTTGGTCCTACATCACCGTCATGACCTGAGAGGCAGGAGCCTTCGACGTTGTCCCTGTACGTGAGTCTGACCCTGCACTCCAAGCACTTCAACCCTGAGGAAGTGGAAGCTGGCAATTCTAGTCCAACTAAAGTTGGGCACTCTTCATGATATATGCGTACATATTTCACATGCCGAGAAACACCGGTCCTGTAAGGGACAGTCGTAGGGGGGGGGGGAATGACTTAAGCTTTTCTGACCTATGCACAGGCAGGACGCAACGAATCATTTAATTCTGTAAGTATCAGTGTAGTGTTAGTATGGTCAATTGAGTATAACAACTTTGAACCAAGATTCCAAACTCATACTGCAGTCTAGGTCAGCAAAAATACACCCAAGATATAATAAGTTAGTTTGAAGGCATTTCCAAATATTACAACGACAAATATACGTCGATTATGCTGAGAAAACGCCAACAAAACGTGATGGTTACTATAATATGTACAATGAAACAGATGCTGGCTATTACTCAGTTTGCAAATTGTCAAAGAGATGCCGTGACTCCTAAAGCCAACATCGTGCTCGGTTATCAACGTTGAGCTCGAGTAGCAACCGGAGGAATATCATCAAAATCTCGAGTGCACAGGAACCAAAGTCAAAAATTATACATTAATGACATCTGTTGTGTAAATCTGATTTATGCAGCGCATTTATTTACATGTCCGATTCACCGGCATAAGCTAAATGTTCTTAAACAGAGCGAAGGCCTAAAATCATCAAGTGAAGGCAGCCAGTGGCGGCGATCTTGTCTGAGAGGTGGGGGGGGGGGACAAAGTCGGCCACGATCTCGTCGACGACCCGTTTTTGGAAAATCTTGTCCCCCCCAAAAAAATTTGTCTCCCACTTCACCCGAAAAATTTCGCTCTCCTCTTTTTTCCCCCACTTCTTCACTTTTTTCCCCACTTTCATTTTCACCAATTCATCTCAGCAAAATATCGATTTCATCTCGAAAAAAGTTGACGACCTTTTTAAAATTTTTTTAGTCATTCGCCACGTTTTACATCTTTTTCCCCTCTCCCAACAATAACCTCATAACCCTTTTCTTCTTATGATTTCGTCTAAAAACTTGTAATTCTTTTGACTTTTTTACGAATTCCTTCTTCTTTCTCATAATTTGGGGGACACTTCTAATAAAAAATTTTACTTTTTACCTCGTCTGGTCAGAAACGCTGCGAAAACCCTCACGCGCAATTACATTTCTCCGCCTTTATTGGTGTTTCTTCAAAATGTGGGGGGACAAATGTATGAAGTGTCTCCCCCACTCTTAAAGGTGGGGGACATGCCCCCCGTCCCCCTAGATCGCCGCCCATGAAGGCAGCAGACAGCCAACGTCTCTTCAAGTTATTATATATATCTTGTAGCGTAATGCAGTTATATGCATGATATCGTATTTAGATGGAATATTTTAGCACAACCTTTTAAAAGCAATAGCCAGTCAACAGCAAGGGCGAAAGTAAACATTAAGTCATATAATCCGGTCATACATTAATGTATGTATGTATGTTATGTATATGTTTGTGATTGCATTTATGCATGTATACGTGTATGCAAGTATTTGCGCATGCATGTACTCATGCATGCATAATTGCATATTTACATGTATGCATGTATATATGTATTCATGTATGAATGCATGTTTGTATGTATACATGAATGCATGCTTGTGCGCATTTATGTATGTATGTATGTATATATGTATTTATGCATGTATGTATGTATGTATGTATGTATGTATGTATGTATGTATGTATGTAATTATGTATGTATGTATGTATGTATGTATGTATGTATGTATGTATGTATGTATGTATGTATGTATGTATGAATGCAGCTTGTATGCTTTTATGCATGTACTTATTTATGAATGACGTGTATTTATGTATGTATGTCTGTGTGTAGGTATGCATGTATGTATGAATTAATGTATGTATCTATGTATGCATACGGGCATGCATGTATTTGTGCATGCATGTACGGAAGTTTTCTTCTATAGGCTGACAGGCTATGGGCGTTCGGAATTCATCCTAAGTCCGCCCTAAAGTCGGGAGACTGGACGATTGCAGACAAGAGAAAGCGCGTCAACAAATCTGCAATTGTTCGATTCGTTGAAACGACGAATATAGATAGAAGCCTCGTATTTTCACTCAGAAGAAAGACACGTGCATGGTTAACAAAGTCGCAGTTGATGTATGCTGAAAAAGGTCGATCGTCATATTCTACACATTAAACAGACCTGATCATTCGGGTCTTTCCAAAATAACTTGATGCTACGTCGTTATTTCTTGTAAGCAGTTGAATAAACTGGATCCAGATTTTCTTGTACATTTTCTTTAGTGACGTAGAAGTGTTGACATTGACGTGCTTCGCTGTCATACTACAGTTCAGGTTTAAAATCCCTACCAGTATAGACATAACAAGTAACTCCGCCACCGCTCGTACTCTGGCAGTGCCAGTCCCAAGACTGGATAAAGGAAGAGGGAGAGGCTAATCATCTTTCTTATAACACAGTGTCGTTAAACAGCAACTAGCCAAGTAACAAGATTCTGTTCCTGTTGTGTCTCCTGCGAACTTGGATAGAAAACGAGTTCAACAGTTCTTACCACTATGCCGACCGCCACTTTATGTCGAGGCTAGAAAAGCAATTACTAAGTAGGTCATCATATTTATCGATACTCCCCCGTGGGTACACAAGGTGAATGGCTGATCTTTCAATATTTCAATGATCTTTCACTATTTCAGCCTTTTTGATCTTTCAACAAGGTAAAGGTAAAGATTTTGCTCATACTCGTTTTTCGAGCGTCGGGCCCGATGCTGATCTCCGGTGTTAGGCCATTATTAGCCCTAAGGTGGCATTGCGGTAGGTGGCTGCGTATGAAACTGCTACTCATTTTACTGCTGCCCTCTAGGGAGTAGAAGGTTGAGTTGACCTTTGTGGGGCTAGCGGGTTTCGAACCCGCTACCTTCTGCTCTTCGTGCCAGTGTGTTACCAATCAGCTATCGCCCCGCCCTTCTTTCTTCGGCCACATGCAGTCTTGAAGATTATCTTCTTATGAATATCATTGCTATTCGTCATCATTGCCTTCTTCTTCCCCCTCCTCCTCCTCCTCGTCCTCCTCCTTCTCCTATTCTTGCTTGTTTGCTTGTATATTTGTGCGCGGTATACCGCGTGCGTGCAGTAGATCAGGCGGTTTTGCCTGCTCTGGCTAGTCTGTTCGCTTGTACGGCGGAGGCAGGCATTGGTGGGACGATGAGTGTAGCAGGTGACTAAGTGAAACGGGATGGCTTGGTGTTGGACGTGATCGTGTAGACACTGAAGTAAACGATGTTGAAGATGAGGAAGGCCAACGGAAAGACCTTCCGTGAGAAACGATCGATACGTCGTGCCAGCCGTTTGCTCCGCTCCACGTCCACCGTACTTGTGTAGAGTTCCCGCGATGTCGTTAGATGGTCCTTGATCGACTTCATGTGTCGAACGCCAGACAATACCGGAAAAGCACAGTAGAAACAAAAATATACTCAGTATGGTGGCAATCATTTATGCTCACCCACTCTTTACGAATGCTTTGTTAAAAGAGCCATCGTACCGCCAACATAAGCCCTCCTGCAGCCGACGTCGCCGCAAAAACCATGATACAAAATAACTCAAAGCCCGTGTATCACTCCAATCGAATCACCGCAACTCTCCACACATCTCCACAGAGTTGAGTGGAATGTTGCAGAGTGATGAGTGGAGTAAAACACAGGCTTTATTGAGAGGTGTACATTTACGCAGAGAGGGTCACTGGTCTATTTTGGGCACACCGGAAGTGAACGCATAGCTCTGTTTCACAACGCCTCATAGGCTGGCTGAGTATCTGAAATCGCTGAATTGAACGCAACTAAGGGTTGCTTTGCGCATATACATGCTTATGTATAAATTCAGAATAACTCCATGCTACACGCATCTTAGTTGTACGACTACTGTCATGTTAACACACCTAACGCATTCAGTCTCATGATTGTCCACTCACACGAATTGTCACTAGAAGTTGTGACAAATGCCCTAGTAGGCCTACTCTACCTCACCTCATCTCACCCCCGAATTGAGTAAGTCATCTGGAATCGAATACTGGGCGCAGCAGTAAAACGTTCCGACATAACCATTCCGCGATCGCTGCATTTCGCTTTGGGTCACGGCTCATGAAACAGGTATGACCGAAGTGGAAGGCACAAACGGCGACAGTGAAGCCGTCCGATCAACTAATGGTGACATGCGTCATCGTAAATAACGGTGGAATAATCCGTGACGCCAGAGATAATCCAATCAGCGGCGCTGATGGTGAAAGGATTAGGCGGCGCCAACGCTCGACGAATCGTCGGCGCGCACCTGCCTAATGGGAAGCGCCGCGGGCAATGCAACTCTAAGACCGGAGTAGAATTAAGCCACGTGCACATGGTGCCCAACTGCTGCTGCTGGTGCTGGAGGCGTTCTCCTCTTTACAATAAAACCAGTCATCGATTTACAAAACCGCGCAGACGCACACATACTTGTCTCTACAGTTTACAACCATACAATCACATGTATTCGGTTAATCGACGTAGAAAGCACACACAAGCACACGAGTAGGGACAACACGGCGTAACGTAATGTAATGTAACGCAGTGTAATGTAATTGGTGACTGATAATGCCAAATAACAGGTTTTACCCTATCAACGCCATCAGATGTACACTGGAAGCCTAACAACAGATAACACTATCAGATAACATTATCCTCTCCTCTTCTCTCCTCTTCTATTCTATTGTCTCCTCTTCTCTTCTCTCCTCTTCTCTTTGCGACCAGTTTGGTTTATCTTCAGAATTTTAGTCAATAGCACACAAGAAAGAACAGACATTAAATTTTCTTATTCTGGATTAAACGTTACAGGTAGAATAACCAGTTGTTCTCATAATTATCATTACAATTGGTTACTAACCTGCCAACAAGAGAACATCATCGACACTGAATAGACATCGTTCTGTAACATGCAAAAAACAAGAAATGCTTAAATATCTTGAGTTAGCCTGGAAATTCCTTAGTATCCAGGCGTTTGGTAAATCTAGAGTTGTATAAAGGAAAGCGATTAGAGTTGAAACACGTGTTTTATGAAGTACACAAATACATAAGTATTGTCCACTACCGCCCCACAGTTACAAATAAGAAGCAGTTACAGAGAGAGCTTACTATTTAGCTCTTCTATGCTAAACTATAGCTTACCTAAGCCAACATCGGAATTAAGTTACTTTTACTCTGTGTCCTACAACTATCTCCGTCGTTGGCATGCAGTTCACAAGGACGCAGACTCAACGATCTCTGAACGCACAGTTCGATGTCTAACGCGATGATCAGTGCTCAGTTGTTGTCTCATATATGAATGGAATTCTTTTCATTTTATTCTCCCGTAGGACTACAACAGCAGTTGCCTCAGATGAACGCGCGGAACCTTCAACCTCTTCTTGCCAAAGATTGTTCCTCAAGGCTTCTCAGTTTCGTCGGATGACCGGCTCTGATGTAGATCAAAGTCTATAATAAACTGGTCGACCAGTCTCACCTCACTAGATACAGATTTTGGGGGAATTGACGATTGTTTCGCTACGGATGTTTGAACTAGCTTACAACTTTCCCTTTGACTGTCACTAGTATCGTCTTGTTCTACTGTCATATATCGCTCGATTACACGACCCAATCGATCAACTAACAAATCGTGTCTTTCAACAGAAACACTCTCTACGATAAAACCTACAGTTATTGCGGGTTGACATGCTGTTTCAGATGCACAGTAGGCAATTTCCCCAAAGCTTAATGTTATTTTTTTATCAAATCAAATCAGTCAAATCAAATCAAATCCGTTTTTATTAGAATATATTCTATGATGCTGGTAGATGTATTCGGGAGGCGTCCTTTCCCTTCAACGAACACTCTGTGCAACTGAAGAAATTTTCCTTCGTCACAATCGTCTCCCACGAACCACCAGCGGCCATGAGCCAACCCGCTAAATTCAAATTTTCTTAGCTGCCATCTGTTTTTCTGTTGTTTCCAAACCACGGTTGATAGTTCCCAAAGCCTATATCTTAATATTTTATATCACATGCTGGCATATACAACCATACACCCAACTGTAGCCTAGCATGATAAAATCTATACAATGTATACATACACACACATGAATACATACATACCCAAACATGCATAAAAACAAACACACATACAGTTATGGCTAAAAGTTTGAGACTAGTATATTTTAATGAACAAATTCACTTAAATAGCGAGCAGCCTTTTAAAAGTAAACTTAGTTAAAACACCTGTCTTTGCAACGTTTAATGTCACAGTGCATTAGAAACAACGTTAAAACCAACAGTCAATATTTGCACTGATATCCTTTGTTCCTAAGGGCACTTTGTATGCGGTGATACATTCGATCGCTTCAGTTTTCTTAAGAACTATGGTGTTGTCTCGTCCACCTATATGGCTTAGACCCATGGCAGTTGATCAAGTCTACCTCCGAAGTTGGATTATGGACATAGACTTTCTGTTTCACACATTGTCAATGATGTTCCAATTCAAACCGTTTCCAGGCCATGGCTTCAGCAGAGGACTGCGCTTCCGTATCAGCCAGGTTTTGACGATCTTTGTACCGTGACATGATGCATCATACTGTTAGAAGTGGATGTTAATAAAGTTTGGCAGCTTCTCTTCTAGGATGTTGGTTAGTTGTTGCTTAACGACACTGTGTCATAACAAAGATGATCAGCGCCGCCCTCCTCCTTTATTAAGGCTTGGGACTGGCACTGCCAGAGTACGAGCAGTGACGGAATTCTTTTCGGATGTTCAATTACATGACTCCATTTATTGTAGTATTCTTTGACATTATGTACAGCCGACTAACCTGTCCAGCATCCGACACCGCTCCCCACACCCATATGAACTTTGACACCTGCTTCGCTGCTGTGGTATTCTTTGACGGTCTTTGGAATTTTAGGGTTTACGCCATTGGTTTACAATCTCCTCACATGATTACAAGAAACGTAAAATTGGGTGCAAATGCTTTCACCCGAAACCATTGCACGCTTCCACTGGTCAGAAAGGTTCACTGTATTTGTGACAAAAGGCTAGCCGATCATTAAGATTCTTTGGCGACAGCTTCCGGTGTCGCGCAGGACTGAATGACCATCATCGTACAACCTTTTTCGTATTTTTCTGTTGCTGGGCTGCTTGTCCGAAGAGCCAGAAAATCAAATCGGGACCTCGTGACACTGGAGGATGCCTTATTGAGAACTTGGCCGTCTTCACAATCGCGTGGTCAACCCGCTTTGTGATCACCACCGTGTGGTCACTCTTGTTCACCCATAGCGATGCCGTGATTTGAAGTTTCCCGACCTTTTGACCGTAGCAAAAACAGTTGAATGAGCCCCTTCAGCTTGCTTCTTTCCAATAACTCTAATGGGCTTTTCTGTTTTTTTGCCTAGGATGAATATTAAGCTTTCCGGCGTTGGCTCCGTTCCACGAACCATGACCAGTTCTGCAATGCAATAAAACCAATCTATTTCATAGAGTAGTAATATAACATTGACATTTGATTGCAATGTAAATCCCACCAATTATCACTCATATAGCTCCAATATTCCAGTTTAAATACATTATGCTTACAATTAACAAGTGAAAAGGTTAAAATGCTTGAATACCAACCTTGATAGCTTCTTTGCCGAAAATGACAGTAAAGTTTACACAAAAAACTTCAAACTATTTTGCCAACAATTAAACACAGTGAAAATTGGATGTCGCAACATTGACAACAAAACAAACACAATAACCCACAAATATCTCAATATTAACCGATCATTATAAAGTTGAGATATTAATGTGTCCAAAAGCGTATTGTCGCAAACGTTTGTCCCTGACTGTACACGTACATACATACATAAATGCATACAAACATATACATAGGCCTACGTACAAATGCATGCATACATACATGGGTACCTACATACATGATACATACATGCATACCTACGTACATTCATGCAGCATACATACATGCATGCATATATGTATACATAGCTGCATGCATACATAAATGCATACAATGTATGCCATACATAGATAGATGCATACATACATTATGAGACGTGTTGATAGGCGCCTCTCGCGTGAAAACTCTAGCCAGCCGCAGCTCGTAACTCTGTTGCCCGATTTCGTTCTGCGACTAATGGGGAGCTATTGGTCCCTCGGGCCCGCTCCGCAGTCGGACAACGTCGAGCCTTCAAGATTGTTGGCCCGTCTACCTGGAATGGTCTTCCAATCCCTTTACGCTGCTTCCCCCGGAATAATTCACCTGCTTTCTTACGACACCTCAAGTCCTATCTCTTTAGCCGTGGCTGGACTGGGAGCGCCTCTGAGTAGGTCTCTTGAAGATGCGCTATATAAATTTCCAGAATGAATGAATGAATACATATATTTAGATCCGGAGTTCAAGGGCAAATAGCCGCAATACACTATAAATCAGCCTGTCATGGATCATTATATAATTTGTTAAGCGATTACAATAGCAGGTATTTAGTTGCAGACACACAGACAGACAGACAGACAGACAGACAGACAGACAGACAGACAGACAGACAGACAGACAGACAGACAGACAGACAGACAGACAGACAGACAGACAGACAGACAAACAAACAAACAAACAGACACACAGACACACAGACACACAGACACACAGACACACACACAGACACACAGACACACAGACACACAGACACACAGACACACAGATACACAGACAGACAGACAGACAGACAGACAGACAGACAGACAGACCACCTGTCGTGCGGAGAGTTCGATGGCAGCGTCGACCGGAAGAACAGGAACGTTCTGCAGAACGAGCGTCCGGATTCGAACTCCGGTCCTTGCGGCGACGTTAACGAGGGCGTACTCAAGTAGTCCACAGAAGACGAAGATGAGGCAGACGATCATCCAGATGTCGATGGCTTTGATGTAGGAGACGCGGGGTAGTTGTTCGTTGATGCTGACGCTCTGGGTCGTCGTTGTTAGCACGGTCAGCAGACCGAGCGAGACGCGCGCGGGGGCCCCGTCTATGTTGATCCAGAATGAGACCCAGGACAACATGACGACGAGGATGCTCGGTACGAACACCTGGATCACGAAGTAGCCGATGTCCCGGTTAATCACAAAGCGAATCTCCGCACACGGATAGGCTCCTGAACCACACAATCAGTACTCGGCTAAAGCAAGCGAAGGTCATCGCTCCTATCCTGCAATCACATCGCGCGTGCATAAACAGATGCCAGGTCGACAAGGTCTTGAATCGGGTCAAAATCAGGCTATTGTAATTATTTATTGTTAATAATTAATTAGTATTTTTATTTATATTATTATTACTATTGCTATTATTAGTCTTTTAATATTTTGATATAACATCATGTTACAATGAAATAAAGGGGCTTTACGTGATTGAAACAAAACTCTGTGAACAGAGTCATCGAGTTCCTGTTAAGAGCAGTTAGTTAGTTGCGGCAACTCAACAATAACAATTCAACGAACCATCGAAGACATAATATATGTGGATTACACATATATTGCTCTGCTGTAAACGAGTCACTTTTATTCTGACACAACAGACACGGAATCACTAGT
>OY744606.1:46047763-46070263 GCA_963556255.1 Allolobophora icterica | reverse complement strand
GCCACCTTGTTCTGAAGCACTTGGATCTCCTTCCCCCCTTAGACGTTGCTTTGTATGGAGTGGATTCGCACATCAAGCACATTCTTGACGAAGCCTTAATAGTATTTCCTGCCTATACGTCCTCCAAGGTGCTCACTGTGGCTACCACTGACTCGTCTGTGCAATTGCGACTGTCAAGAGTTAGTAGATCTGGGAAATCATCCAAGAAGGGATTGCCCATCTGCTGGATGGTTTCAGATAAGCTGACAACCTGTCGCTCGAAGTTTTTCTGTGATGAGATACCCTTTTCATGGTGCTGAAAGTTCTTGGGATTCTCTGTGTCAAGATCTGGAATGTATTCTTCCTCGAACTGCTTCGGCATTTTGGCCACCCCAACAGCATCCATCGTCTGAAAGCTTCTTTTGTTTTGTTCTTTTGTTCTTTTGTTGTGTTTTGTTTTGTGTAAGCCCAACAGCACCACCAGAACCTTTCACACATGCACTTGATTTCCTGTTCGTCAGCCTGATCAAATGGTATTGTAGAGAAGATTTTGGTTGTTTTAGAGATGACCTGCTGAGAGTCTTCCACGGCTTGGAGAAACGAATTGAAGAAGAGTAGTCCAACTTTATGTATTGGGATTTGATCATGAAGTATCACTTCTCAAGCTCATCCTTCATAGTGTCAGGCCAGGACTTCATGTCTCTGATGTGAGCAGGCATCCATCTGGAGCAGTACACGTGATCCAAGGCAAAGAACAGCGGTGTGAGTTCCTCAAACACTTTGACGTACCGTACAGGTGAAAACTCTTCTCTCTGTGAGCCCAAATGAAAATGAGAATGAGGGCTTCATATTTCATGATCAAATACCAATACATGAAGAAGGACTCCTCTTCTTCATTTCGTTTCTCCATGCCGTGGCAGACTCCTCGTCTTTGGGGCCCTCGCTGAGCAAGAAAGCCTCTTGTTGAAGATTGTGTAGGGCCAAGTAGATATAATTTCAAATTCAATGAAAGTTAGTTTTCGTCTGCTTTTAGCGTTGATGTAAACACATATTTACAACACATAATTGTTATAAATTTCAGAACTTTGAAATAAATAAGTAAATGAGTGTCTATTCCTCTAAGTGGGAACATTTCATTTCAAATTATGTGTGTTCAGTGGCCTCATAAATCATCCGTCAATCAATACTATTGGCGCTACTACTCCACACTTAACATTTTGTCATAGATGTCGGCCATCTTGAATTATTGTGTTTTACATAACATATTTAGCAATTTCAGAGGGCTCTTAGGCTAACATTAATTAGTAGACCCTGACGGATCATCATACCAAATTTGATGCTTTTATCCGCCAGATAACGATAATTTCACTAAGCCACATCACTTTAGTGGACAGTAACGCTTTTAACTCAATTTGAACGGAGCTGCAAACCTACAAGTTTGTTGGATTCTGATTGGTCCTTTAGACTGCAGTGTGACATTATTGCTTCTAATATTTAAGTTGAATAAGTACGGTCATAAGATGCATCCATGGCGTGTCCCTGTTCTTCTCTGGAAAGTACTAAATGATCAACATTCTATCTACTTCTATCGTACTCGGAGATTTCCGGAATATTACTTATATCAGTTTGATAACTTTCTGTTATTCCTGTATTTTGCACTAAGCTTACTCACAACATTCAGTCATGCCATCGTTGTTAAATGATTGTGTAAAATCTATTAAGCTAATGAACCTATTGTTCCTAAAGCCTCACCATACAACATACTGAGTTTCAAAAGCGCGCAAAGAGGAAGCCCTGTTGGAACGCACCTTGTAACATACCACACGTGACCCGAACAGTTGACGTTCAACATTCGGTTGCTCACTGTGACGTCATGGAATTTGGCAGCGCCCTTCTCGTTCCTGAAGTAGGTGTCTGGAACCCAGATTGTGTTCCAATCGCCATCCTTAAGGCGGATTTCTATCCTCTTCTTACTACGGACTTCCGAAAACGCCAGGCGAGGATCCCGCCATTGTTGGCGAAAGTACATACTCATGGAATAATCCTAATAGAACACAGTAATCATGAATGAAACGGAAGATTCTGTGAAAGCTTAAGAATTGAACACCATATTCAGTTCCACTGACCAAAGCGGCGGAGTTATGGTGTTTGGCTGTGGAAGTCATGTAGGGCATCGAGTTTTAAAATTGAAAGCATTCTGTGCTTGAATTTTGCTGCTTTGTGAGTCAAAGGCTAATCAACTAACACTCGTTCAAAAACTGCGAAAATTTTATACAAATTTTTATTTTTTTAACCCTAGTGCTTTATGCATTACCGGTACCAGCTATTTCCTGGTGAGGGTGGTGCTATTGATTGATGATAAGATAATGATGCTTGATGACGAATAAGTTGTAGTTAGTAACGACAAATTAGAAATCCTGAGATGTGGCTTAGAAGCCAGCAGGCCCAGCACAGGTGGCACAACCACACAGCAGCCGTTTGTCAATGAATAAGTATTACGAAAATGTTTCTAGTAATGACTGACCATCGTCTGTTCGCTAATCGAGAAGAAGCTGATGATGTGAATCCCCAGATTCACTTGCGTCGGTCGATCTTTGGTCCACGACGAATAACACAACAAAAATATCATCAATTACAGGAAAACAGGGTTCATATAGGTTTGCTAAATTAAAAACATGCACACATCATGCAGTCATATAAAACACAATAAGCTGTCGTTAAGAACAACGCTTCTACAGCTGTCGACAACGTAGTCCTCAAAGGCGTAGCCATGAAGGCAACGGATCTTTTGGTGCAGACGCAAGTATAGCAACTGCCATGGCAACCAGAACACAGTCACCTTCACACTAGATTTCGAAACCCACGTGGAAGGATGAAGGTAGGTCCATATTCCCATCAGTAGTAATTAGCCATTAAGCAATGTAAGTTTTCATATGCAGAATAGAGTAGAATGGAAAGGAAGAGAATATTTCATCTGATCACACCCAGCTGATTACATTACATTACATGGGAAGTCAATTTAAATCGATTCCTGCATGCAGATGTCTGTGATTGCTGAAAAGCATTCGCAGACACGAAAACACACTATAGAAGAAACCAGAGAATTTTGTTCTTGTCGCTCATTCATTTGGGAAAAGTGCCAGAAAATCGTGAGTGATAAATTATTCACGTCACAAAACGTTTTAGCAGCGGCCCATTGGAAAATGGCAAAGGCTAAACGGCTAAATGACATTCTCTAAAAAGACTCGATTGACTGGCACAAGCCATTTCTATCTCCGTCTTTTATTGCTGAACCACTCTGAAAGATGGAGTAGCTGACTAATGCAGGCACATATTCGTTCGTTCTGTCGTTCACTCACTCACTCATCCGATCCTTGATTTGGTTATCGTACCAGCACTGCGAGAAATTTCAGATCCATCCTACGAACTCACCACTTGGTATATCTCCACAGGTCTTTCACTCAAAACTGAAAAACTGATCTTTCACAAATCCTATCCCGATTCCTCCTCCTCTCCCTACCTCCCTCGCCGTTTAACCCTAAACACCACCCACCTTAACCGTCTCACTGTCTACCTGACTGACTTCTCTGGATCTTGACCTGGAACCGATTCGATCTCGCCCCGCCTATCGATTTTGATTTGACTAAGCGCCTGTGAATAAGCTGGTTCCCGCGACTTCGCTTTTTTGAGCGCTGTAGAAATCTCGAGATTACGATTACGATTATCGTTAGGTCAAACGTATAGTCTTTGTTCCTCACCCTTCATTGGCGGTTCTTCGCGATTGTAGTTTTTAATGATATTCGCTCTGGCGACCATCTCACTAGATCACAAATTCACACAAATATTAATAAATCAGTATTATTCCTTAGAACAATTAAATTACCAGTTATTATTCTTATCAATTATATACATGTTATCACAGCTGTCATGAATCGGTTAGCGATTCCACGAATCATTTATTCTATTTGCTAATATGACAAGTTTCGCTTTGAAAATTGTTTCACCAGAGCGCTCGGCAACAACTCCATAAACTTCAACTATTAGCGTTCTGCTAATAGTCATGAATCGGTTAGTCAGTTATAACTTATAAGTACTGTATACAACATGGATCAGAACTCGGATTACCTAATCCGCGGATCATTGATTGCGCCAACTTAACCCGATTAACAGAGGCAATATATGAATTAAGGAACTAGATTGTCCTTAATTTATATAGCCTATCGCTGACGCTGACCAGAGTTACAGCATCAGTCGCAGATTATTTATCCGGTTTAACTGGAACGCTGTGAGGAAAGTAACGTCGAATATGCCATTCATATTTCCGGACAAAGTTTCATACATTTGCATTGATTTTGTCCACGTAAGCATCAACTGAACGTAAAAACTAACTGGTAAGCTATTATTTCCATATCTAATCCGTTAAATGTTAACCGATTAGAGTCATTTTTCTTTCTGACATAAGATACGAAGCCATGCAAATGCAAATTTCGTGAGCTCTAATCAACGCGTATAAGGACTTAAGTTTCATAAGCAATAATTAATTATTACCTGCTCTCACCCGAAATATATTCTAATCAACCAAACTGCAATAACTTGGAAAGATTTATTAGAGGTTGGAAAGGCTTCTGAAGTTACAATAACGCATGGCTGCTTCTACAGCGCTACTTCAGGACGTAATAGGCATTTATATATATATATATATATATATATATATATATATATATATATATATATATATATATATATATATATATATATATATATATATATATATATATATATATATATATATATGACGTCTTGTGACACTATTCTTCCTGTGCAACTGTCGTGCTTCTAAATATCTCGCTAAATATATGACAGATAGAATTATTAATATGGAAACGTATCATTCAGTCTACTTCACAGGATAAGAGAAATAAATTTAGCAGTTGATTGCACTTTCTGTCCTATAGTTATAACGCCAATTGTCATCGTTTTCTTCAGTAGCAGGGGCCTGCAGGGCAGTAAGTAGTCTATCTCTGGGCGTGCATATATATACGGCAACTGTCTTGCTCGTATTTACAGTTAATAATGAAGGCCCTAGACCATTCCATAGCAGATCTGTTCAGTTCTAATTTTTGTGTTTTATTTAATCATTTTCTAAATGGCAAGAATCATCTTCATTTTAAGGTATACAAAGTGTGCTCAAACTCATTCAAACATTGGTTGAAGAATTGTATTCTTGTTTTGTAGAAATTAATTTCAGTATAGGACTGTTTCGCGGCTATTTAAAACGATGCTGAGCGATTAAGGTGACGTATTCATTACTAACAATCTGCATCTGCCACCTGATGACGATTTTTTCTCTCAAAGCGTTAGCGAAATGGAATCAAATAGAATCAAATGGCAATATAATATTATGTATTTTCTCAATAATAATAGGCTTAATGAAGTTCCCCCAAGCGATTTAGCAGAATGAAAAACTGTAGATTCAGCTCCTTGTATTTGGAATATTCAACCATAAAAGGCGCGGATTGCCAATTAGCAACCATCATTTAGATCACTGGGTCGCAATAGATGAGAATGGGTAAGAGAACAGGCAAGCGGATCAAATTAAAACTTTGCATCCTGGTAAACAAATGGCTGAACAGCTGCGCACCTCGCAACCTCGCAGACAACATCAGGCCGCTATATCGGACGATCCTAAAAAGTCGCGGTTGCGGTCATCAAAGCCCGCTGATGTATTCGTGCCAGCAACAAAAACTCAAACGGGCGATCGGGCCTTTCGGGTCGCTGGCACGCGTGCCTGGAACAGTCTTCCTGCGCATATTGAGGAAGTCAAAAGCATCTATGTTTAAAAAAAACAGTTGAAACTGTGCTTGCTAGATTAATCCAAGCATTAGCATTTTTTGCTCTCACAGCAGACAGTGTGTGTGTGTGTGTGTAGGTGTGTGTGTGTGTGTGTGTGTGTGTGTGTGTGTGTGTGTGTGTGTGTGTGTGTGTGTGTGTGTGTGTGTGTGTGTGTGTGTGTGTGTGTGTGTGTGTGTGTGTGTGTGTGTGTGTGTGTGTGTGTGTGTGTGTGTGTGTGTGTGTGTGTGTGTGTGTGTGTGTGTGTGTGTGTGTGTGTGTGTGTGTGTGTGTGTGTGTGTGTGTGTGTGTGTGTGTGTGTGTGTGTGTGAAGCATCTTAGAAGTAGCTTGCACCCAACGATGCTATATAAATTGTAGTAATTACAATTACAATTACAGATT
Organism: Allolobophora icterica; assembly: GCA_963556255.1. Lineage (NCBI taxonomy): Eukaryota > Metazoa > Annelida > Clitellata > Crassiclitellata > Lumbricidae > Allolobophora > Allolobophora icterica. Next base: position 46,064,052 of record OY744606.1, on the reverse strand, counting down.
CACTGTTTTACTCTGGCTCCCAGTAAGCATGCATCCAAGACCCAGATTCAGATTTACTTGCTATTGGCGCGTAATAAGTGCTTTGAATAAAGAAAACAAGTAATCTACAACGAGAGCAGAACAGTTCAGAATGTTATAATCAAACACTGAAGAGCTAGTATACAAGTGCCAATATTTTTCCTATTATGCCGATGAATCAAACCTTCGTGGTTAAGCTGACAACATTAAAATATGGCTGAAATAAGTATATGATTATTCTTATTTTGTAGAAATTAATATTACCTCATGACTCATGGGCGTCCGAAGGAGGAAGGGGCATTTGGCCCCTGGATTTTGCACATAATTTACAAAATAATTTTTTTTGATTATTATGATTATTACAACAGTCCCAACACGATTTTCAATGCGAAAAAAATTAATTATTTAGGTAAACGCCTTGACCATTATTTATTTTTAAGTTTTCACGTGTTCTGTGTTCATGCTATGCCATGCAAAAACGTCATTTTGACCCCCTCTACAAAAATGTTGTCCCCTACAAAAAGTTCGCACCCCAAATATTCCTGCGGACGCCTATATCAGCACTCCTGTTACTGCTCGTACACCATACCGTACGTTATAATGATTCTAAGCGATTAGCATGAAACGTGTATCTAATAATCTGCATCCGCGACCTATAACATCGATGATGTTTCCTCAAAGCACATAGCAAAATGAAGCCAAGTGCCAATATTATGCATTTTATCCATAACCTGTTTTATAAAGTTTTATCAAAATGTTAAACAAATGGAATAAAATACCAGTACATATTTTTTTAATCAGCTTCATGAAGTTTTCCTCAAAGCGTTAAGCAAAATGGAATCACATGCAGAAAACTTTCATTCGTAACGCGTTACATTATAAAGCAAACGAATGTAAGTAGGCGAACTAAAGTAGTTTCAAGACAGTTATTTCTCAAAGCCACATGAAACGGTGATCCACAATCGAAAATAGCTTGACTGCGCAGAAGGTGTCCACTCACGGGTGACTGTGACATATATAGAAAAGCTGTAGGTGTCCCCCTCGCAGCTGACGGTGACCGATGGCTACTCGAAACGGTCTTGCATTTAAGAGTCAAGTCGTAAGATTCAGTTGGGCGCTAATGCTGACAAATGAACTCGCATATGTTCCACTCTGAATACCAGACTCCAAGCGGAAGTGATGTCGAGGCTTGCAACTATATCTCTCGCTACAGGGTAACAGATCCATCAGGCTCCCGACCGACTGACTGACCGACCAACCGACTGCTTGACTGATCAGCAGAAAGAGACAGAAGATTGAAGCCAAGACAACATGACAAGGCACATGCACAGACAGAGAACATTCTCTACTTGAGTGGATTGCAACCGAGGGGACCCAGAGGAATTATGGCAGCAGATCTTACGTGAAGTGTGGGAGAATTGTTTTCGGTGATCTCGAATGAATCCCGTTTGAGAGGGTCTTCCGACATCGGTCTCATCTATATTTAAACGACAACGCAAATAACACATCGGTCGCAACGCCACTCCTAGTTACTACTCTGCCTCTTTCTGTGTGTGTCAACGTGTCTACATGTCTGTCTGATTATCTGCCTGTGTGTCTGTCAATCGTATTTGTCTATATGTCTGGCTGACTGCCTATCTCATGCTCGATTCTATTTAGGCACTGTAAAAATTGCGCCGGACTAATACGGAGTTTGCAATGCTTAAAGCTATAAATGTTCGGCATATTTCATACGTATTATATATATATATATATATATATATATATATATATATTGTCCGTGCACTTCTGTTTAAATTATATTCTTAAGTTATATGTATATATTTAGATGACCCTAGCTCGATCAAGACGAAGCATATCTATAGACAATCTGGAGCCTCATAAAGTATCTTCTATGCTAATTTTCGATCTCTGCCTCGGTTTCTAGTTAAGCGTTATCGCCCGACTCAGCATAGACGAATACAGGAGTTCGCCTCCGTCTTGGATTCAGCGTTTGCATCGCCCTCCAGTGACAATTTCGATTCCCAATGTAACAACATTAACATATATATATATATATATACATATATATATATATTACATTATGTATACAATAATATCAATGTATTTTGTAATATATGCATATATAGTACATAATAGTAGCCTATAATAGTAGCCTATATATGCTCCTACTGTCATTATTAAGTGTTACCTGTCATTATTTAGTGTTACCGCTAAATATACGTGAAAATACTTCATGCATGTTACACACACACGCGCGCACACCGGCTTCGATTAGCATGGGTAACACTATACTAAATGAGTAAGTAAGTAAGTATATCGTTTTTTAAAACCAACTGCTAACTGTACTTTGGTGTACATCGTTCATCAAATTAATGTAAGCATATAACATCCGAATGACAAAGGTTTTACAGGCTAAAGAGTCGGCATTAGGTAAAATTCTACTGTGTGCCCTGGTGCCCAGTGAATAGGCCCCTGTAGGGCCTATACGACAGTTTTCTCGGGAGGTAAGAACTGATGCAGAACGAAATGGGCCACCTACACACACACACACACACACACACACACACACACACACACACACACACACACACACACACACACACACACACACACACACACACACACACACACACACACACACACACACACACACACACACACACACACACACACACACACACACACACACACACACACACACACACACACACACACACACACACACACACACACACACACACACACACACACACACACACACACACACACACACACACACACACACACACACACACACACACACACACACACACACACACACACACACACACACACACACACACACACACACACACACACACACACACACACACACACACACACACACACACACACACACACACACACACACACACACACACACACACACACACACACACACACACACACACACACACACACACACACACACGCACGCACACGCACGCACACACGCAAATATATATAATATTATGTATATGTGTGTGTCTGTCAAGTAGGCTAGTAGTAGGCACCGTTTCACTGGGTTAGTACTTCATAAATATAATAGACAAAAACTAATATATGGTAGGCCTCTTCTTCTCTCCTCCGTCAGGTATTCACCGACGATGAGGCCTTAACATGACGTCTCCACATCGTTCTGTTGCTCGTTTTATCAACGGCCTCCCTCATGCCCAAGCCCTGTGCCTTCAAATCCTCCTTTACATTGTCCATCCATGTCTTTGTCCGTCTTCCTCGGCTTCGTATTCAGATCTGGCCATGTGGACCTGCGACTGGGAGCCTGTTGTTGTCCATTCATTGACGAGGCAATTTGTGTCCAATTATACAATATTGTATCTTTGATAAATCACAATTTAATCACATTCTAAAGTCACACATGATGGTTTGCCTGTGTCATCTAAATGACTATGAAATTGTTTTTCTCACCATAACTAGAATCATAATTATTTTATAGGCCTACTCTGCACATATAATTTTTTAAACGCTCAATACTTGTAATACCAGCTTCTAATATTTGATGTGTCTTTGATAGCCTTGTATACACTACCTTTCAGAGTTAGGCCTGCCTGAATCGCACAATCAAAATGTGAAGATATATACCCGTCTGACTTGACCAGCTACCTATCAGAGAACCTGTACGAATGACTTATTCAGTTTACGTAGGCCTATGCAATTCGGTACTATGAGTATATTTCTGTGTATGTGTTTGTGTGTGACTGTGCGCGCGTATGTTTGTGTGCGTGTGGGTCATGCATTCATTGATAAAGACCGAGAAAGAAGGCCACAAAACACCGTTTGACCACGGTAGTCATGATTCATGTTAGACGGAGTGTTACTATCGATTTTTCGATTCGATAAACTTGATGGGCGCAGTATAAGCTAGGGACACAGAACATGTAAACTGCACCACGTGGAGTACTGTGGTAGACATATTATGCAGCAGTGGCATGATCAGATAAAGTAGGCATATATACGCCACGATTGGCCTACTTATCCTAGCCTCAGTCACTGAGGATAACCTAATCCCTTACACTGACATCAGCCTTGGTTAAATAACATCGCCTGAAGAAACTAAGCTTGCTCTACGTACTTCGCTGCAAACCATATGATTCGACGCCTCACCAAATCTAATGTTACCATCACTTGCGCCGATTCATCTATAGCAATGGTGCACAACGTCCGGCCCGCGGGCCAAATCTGGCCCCCGACGAGTCGTCATGTGGCCCGCGATGTCCAACAGGAAAAGCGACTATTTATGAGCCAGCACTGACATTAAGTCTACAGTGACTTGAGCACTGTGGTCATTGGAAAACAATCAGTATTATAGTCATATAGAAATACCACGAGTCCCCTTTATAACTTTTTATATTTACTTTTATACTTGTTTTAGTGCATACACCATCTTCATACGCCTAAATTTTTAGATGCATTCATCCTAACTAAGCGGAGTCATCACCTGTTTGGCCCCCGAAGGGTTCAAAGAAATGGTTTAGTGGCCCTTGGCCGAAAAAGGTTGTGCACCACTGATCTATAGGAACAACTGAGCCTCCATAGGATTTCTCAAACAAGTCCATTGGCGCAAATGCTTTTCAGAAACTCTGGAGATGTCCATACTGTCCCATCCACGGGCTTTCTGCTCTTATCGAGTTGCATTTTACAGATTAACTTTGCGTGAAAGTACAAAACACAATTCAAGACTCCTTGTGTATAATTATGTTATGAGTAGCGACAATAGAATCAAGACAACGAATGTCTGTATACATTTAAATAAAGGCTTCTTAGACAATTCTGGCAATTATCTAAATTCGGTTACAGTTCATTCTCGATCATATCGAAGTTCAAAAATGAAATTATTTCATACGGAAGTATCTGTTAATGCTATTTTAGAACTACAAAATAAGGTAAAAGTCATCGGCATACTACATCAATTACCGCTAATTGATATATAGAACGTCGATGACTTTTACCTTATTTTTTGGCATAATAGATCAAATGGTCTAATATGCCATTTGATGTTGTATGCCAACCTAACACATAATAGCACAAAACAGTGGAATAAATTTCAGTCTATAAAATAAGAGATGAAAGTTATATTTTTCTATATATGAAAACACAGCTATGCATTAACTTGCCTATGTTTCAACATATGTGTCCAAAAGACCCACTTTGATATAGAGACCTCTAGATAAAAATAGGGCTTTTGGACATATGCTGAAACAAAACCAACATTTTCATTCAAGTCTACAGTCTTGGTTAATCGCACAAAACGGAAAAAGAGAGTGCTCATCCAGAGCCTGATGAAGTATGAACTTGATGAAATATTCACTCTATCACTAACCTATAACTCAATACAATACTCCCAACCAAAGTATCGTCGAAAATTCTTTACCATCCAGTCACCCCGCTCTACCCCATTCATCCTCAAGTCTCACCCTTTCCCGTCCCCCAGTGACTAGTCGCCTCAACTTCTCCAACCGATCCATAGCCAACACTGCACCTCAACCCTGGAACGAACTTCCTCTGAATTCCGCATATTCTCAGTTCCTCCACAAATTCCGCCACTCTCTCACGGTCACCTGCCTCAGGCTCCTCTACTCATCACCCCACAGGTTTCTACTCCAGATTGAAGTCTCATTTCTTCAAGCGTTCCTACCATAATCCATCCGATTCCCGCCTTCCAAGCTTTCTCGTCCTCAACGAAACCCGCCGTAACAGTTGCTCTGCCTCTCTCTGTCTATGTCTCTCTCTCGCTCTTTTTCTCTCTCTCTCTCTCTCTCGCAACCGGAGTCGGAGCTCTACACGACATCATCTCTGGACAACCCTTCTGATACGACGCAGCCATGTACTGAACCCTCACCTCCCACCGCTGAGGCCACAGCACTATTCCATCAGGTAATACCTCGGGCAGACAATCTGACGAGGAAAACAATTTTGACAAGAATGTTCAAATTGTATAAACTCTAATTATGTAAATCAAAGTGCCGTATAAGCAGTTGGTAGTAATGAAGATTATACTTACTTACTTATACGCTGGTGCTTTGCGATTAGCTTTCGAGTTGAGCTTTAGAAATTTGGAGTTTACGATTTCGATCACGACTACGATTCTGCATATTTGGATCCGCTTTCCCAACTGTCGGCCATGGGTACCGACCCACAGTTAGTCTGGCCACCGTTAATCAATAACGCTGACGCTGAACCTGCGCCGTATTCCTCCTAGTGCCATTGCTTTTATTATCACAAGGTGCTGTTGTCCAACGAATACAGTCTCAAGTTCGACGTGAGAAGACTTTAACGAGCGTCGCATAGTGTATATACGAACCAAAAGCCGCCAAAGCAGTCTAGAAATCGCTCAAAAACATGGTTTGTTTAAGAGGTCTTTTGGGGAAAATACTTGGTTATTCGTGCTTACTTAGTGCCAGTTAAGCAGCACTCGGTACACGAAGTGTACATTTGGGACGATTAAATATACGAAATAATTTAAATACATGAATATATATTATGGAGAAACTCTTAGAGAAACGATAGCCTACATATTTATACGGATCAGATCATAGTTTATTAGGAAATGTAGTCTAGGAAAAATATCAACAAAATTAAAGACTGACTATTCATGCCGAGTCCAATAAGATGGCTGCCGTGTATATGCGAGTTGAAAATTATGATCCAGAACCACACTGGGGAACCTAATAATTGACCAAATTGGTGAAACTTTCCAGTTTCTATCACGAAATTGAATTTGAACTCTATGACTACGCAAGTCATTTATAAATAATAGCATAGTCCCATTTATGCGTGACATTTGAACTGAAAATGTTCAAAATATATGCGTATAAAATAGAAGCGGCCGAAGCGCATCCACTGGAAGTCCGACAGACTATAGGTCAAATCAACCAGCTGAGTGAGTTTCAAAGGTAAATGCCAGAGGTTCGATTTGAACCTCTCGGAACTGCTATAGAGCCGCCAAGAAAACAGAAAAATAAAGTGAAAATATTACGAAAGAGCAGAAGTATTCAATATTCTCAGATTCGCGTTTCTGTGTGACTTTGTGCGCATTTAAACTTTCGTAAAAATAATAATAGCAACAATTACAATAATAATAAATGGAGACGCCGATCAGTGGCCATCTGACTCTTCCACGCAATCAATTTCCACATGTAGGCCTACTTTTGCCACTGAGCACGATATCATTAGAAGACTAACCTTTCCGGATAAATGCTATCCCTAATTTTTGAAATCCTCGAGGAAGTATTTGTAACTCATGTAAATAACAATAATAATAGCTCAAAATGATAAAAATGATGACGATCATAATGACGATGATGATGATGATGATGATGATGATGATGATGATAATAATAATAATAATAATAATAATTATTATTATTATTATTATTGTTATTATTATTATAATTATAATAATAAATAATAATGGTAGCAACAGCAATAAATGAAACGTAAATTGGCTGGTAAAAACGATAACGAAATGTGACAAAAATGTAAGAAAATATGACGAAATGTCTCCAAATCTGTGGCCAGAACTAATAGACGGTAGTCAAAAAAGTTTCTGCTATAGGCCCTACCATACTTCAACCATGGTAAAATTGCACCCTCTCTCGATTTCTGAATCCGCCAATTGGACTGGAAATTTACCTCGGAATCTCTCCAGCATATGTCTTAATCGGAAAACGCTCACACTCCACATTTCGGAAATGCAAATGCTTGCAGAAATCACCTGGATGATGATTAAAAGTGATCATGACAATTAACGGCTATTGATGCCCATTTGTATACTACGATTAAATCGCTGGATGAAGATGGATCAGATTACACATACACGTAAGTTGGTTTTCTAGGTCCTTAATGTAGCGGCTTTTGTCTACGTCATCGCAAGGCCTAAATGGTGTTTAAGTCAGTAAGAATAAAAGTCCATCAGTAACGAGTAACGCACGGATAGACAGAAATTAGTCTATTACATCTGTTCTGAAGCTCTGACCTTTCAATTAGTTTCTCTTTGGGTGACTTTCTTGGCTTCGACATACGAAAACTCCTACAAAGTTAAAACAAAAGCTCTATCAAAAGCGGTCTATCAAGAAATCAAATTGACATTGTTTTCCGTTACGATCAGTAATACTATTAGATAGATCAACAAGACCTCTGTCGTCTGTTATAAGTTTATTGATCAAAACACCGCTGGGATTCGAAACTGCGTCCTCCAGCTCTGTATGTCTGTCTGTCTGTCTGTCTGTCTGTCTGTCTCTCTCTCTGTTTTTCATCGTTTTAAGTCTTTTCTGTTTCCTTGAGGCTCACACGCTGAGAGAGCCTCTGAATAGTTCGCACTGTTAGAGGCGCTTTATAAATTCCCAGAAACCATACCATACCATATATATATATATATATATATATATGTATATGCATTTATATAAAAAATATGCCATAATACATGGAATTTTATACATAATGGGCCTATGTTGAGGAATCGTTATCAAAGTGAATCGGGTGTTTTGGTTTCGCTTTATTGACTAGATGCTTTTACAAACAAACTGTCCGTACATGTATGTTATGCTCTACACTCATATTTTGGCGCATATTCGTCCATTTAATACGATTCTAGTCCCGCGGATGAATAGAACTCACACAGCGTAGTCTAGAGGCTTCATGAAATAGGTGAATAGAACAAAATGTTTTTATTATGAGTTCTGGATATTAATAAATGCCGTTGTGTAAAAGATATTTTCAAATATGATGCATGCGATTCAGTCAGTCGGCTGTGTGGTCGCGAAAGCCAAAACATTCATCAAACGACGACAAACAACAGTTCCCATATCTGGCCATCGAATAGAACAAATCTACAAACAAAATGTATCCATGCGCGGAGGACACAGTGGGAAGAGGAGGACGGAATGGAAGAATTAAGCATAGTAAGACGAAGACAGGTACGAGCAGTGACATTTTTTGTAACCAGAGCATAGCCAGGCCAGTCATACAAGTAACCAGTGCAGAGGGCGATTTATGGAGAGCGCCGCAGCGCGAGCTTAAATGGTGACCATATAAGATCGCCTCCAACACTGTTATATTTGTCTATAGTCAGGAGGTCAGATGGGCGAAGCCCTGAAGCTGAACGTTTTTTGACATTTGTAAAGCAAATTTTAACATTTAAGTGAATTAAGTGAATTAATATCTCAGGATATAACAAATATGCCCGAACAAATTCTGGACAGGGCAAATATTCTGGCAGGGCATCGACCAGGGCAAAGGCTTTTTTACCAAGGCATTTACCCTGGCGCGCCCTGGTGTAGCGCCGCTTCTGGGTACGATGTAGCTAGAGGGAGAGAAGGAAAACAAGTAAGATAGTTTGATAGATAAATAGGTAGATGAATAGATAGAGGGATGAATGGATAGATAGATAGATAGATAGATAGATAGATAGATAGATAGATAGATAGATAGATAGATAGATAGATAGATAGATAGACAGATAGATAGATAGATAGATAGATAGATAGATAGATAGATAGATAGATAGATAGATAGATAGATAGATAGATGGACGGACGGACAGACAGACAGACGGACAAACGAATATGATGAGGCATATAGGGAGAAAACATCTAGAGATAGATAGAAATACAGATAGATAGATAGATAGATAGATAGATAGATAGATAGATAGATAGATAGATAGATAGATAGATAGATAGATAGATAGATAGATAGATAGATAGATAGATAGATAGATAGATAGATAGATAGATAGATAGATAGATAGATAGATAGATAGATAGATAGATAGATAGATAGATAGATAGATAGATAGATAGATAGATAGATAGATAGATAGATAGATAGATAGATAGATAGATAGATAGATGGATAGACAGACAGACAGACAGACAGACAGACAAACGAATATGGTGAGGCATATAGGGAGAAAAAAATCTAAAGATAGATAGATAGATAGATAGATAGATAGATAGATAGATAGATAGATAGATAGATAGATAGATAGATAGATAGATAGATAGATAGATAGATAGATAGATAGATAGATAGATAGATAGATAGATAGATAGATAGATAGATAGATAGATAGATAGATAGATAGATAGATAGATAGATAGATAGATAGATAGATAGATAGACAGACAGACAGACAGAAAGACAGACAGACAGACAGACACATAGGCAGACAGTCAGACAGACAGACAGACAGACAGATAGACAGACAAACGAATATGATGAGGTATATAGGGAGAAAAAATCTAGAGAGATAGAGAGACAGACAGACAGACAGAGACAGAGAGACAGAGAAAGAAAGACAGAGAGAGAGGGGGGGGCAGAGAGAGGAGGGAGAGTCTGAAAGACAAATAGGAAAACAGTTTTTCGAGATTCCGAGAGACTAAAGAGTGAGTGAGCACTCTGTTCGTTCTGCTCATTCGTTTCTGTCATTTCGTTCTTTGCTTAAGTCTTATCTTTTCCAAAATTGCTTATCTACTATGGACAGCTGCGTCTGTGTCTTCACTGACTGATCCTCTGAACATTGATCTGCTTACGTCTTGGTTTTGGTGCGTCAGCGGTTGATGCCTTGTGCAGTAAACACTTGGGCGATAGAAGCTACTAATTAACAGTTGTAATGAATGTGTGTATTTACGTGTGTATGTATGTATGTATGTATGTATGTATGTATGTATGTATGTATGTATGTATGTATGTATGTATGTATGTATGTATGTATGTATGTATGTACAAACATTCATACATGAACAAGTGTTTATGTACATACGTATGTACAATCAGATGTATTTACACGTGTGTATGCATATTAGCAGGTATATATGCAAATATATCTTCATGTATGCATGTATGTAAATACATATGTATGTACGTCCCACGGAGACACAGTATATGGGACACGGTAGCCGATTGGTTAGAGCGCTAGTCTTGTAAAAAGGAGTCGAAAGGGGTCCATGGGCTCCACTGTGTAGGGTCCTTGAGCAAGTCCGTCACTCACAATTGCTCAGCGCCATCGATTGATGCTTGGTCTTTAGATAGTGAAGCTTAATAAATGTAAAATAATAATAATATGTATGTATATGTGTAAGCATGTATGTATGTATGTATGGCATTGTATGTGTGTATGTGTGCATTATGTATATGCGTGTGTATGTATATTTATCTGTGTATGCATGTATGTATGTATGACATTTCATATATGTGTGCATGTATGCATGCATGTAGCTGTGTATGAATGTATGTATGACATTGTATGCATGTTTATATGTATCTGTGTATGCATGCATGTATGACATTGTATACCTGACATTGTATCTATGTATGCATTTGTGTATACGTGTGTGTATGTATGTAATTATGTATGCTTGTATCTGTGTGACTGTATGACATTGTATGCATGACATTGTAAGGATGTATGTATGTATGTAAAAAAGGGCCATGACTAAATTGCCTACGACAAGACGTCTTTTCTAAGCCGATGCATTAACCAGTACTTCTGCGTCCAGGGACCAAAGCATCGGATGTCATTTCTGTTTCTCTCGGTTCGCACCTGAGTCTCGAAGATCATTTTCTCTGCTCATCTTCCGTCATATCTGAGAGTGTCTTCACATCTCTTGCTTTCTGTACCTTCCATTCTCTCTTCCTACCTCTGTATTGTTCTGTTTGTGTCCTCTTGCTTGTATACCCCGTGTCTGTTTCTTTGCCTAGCTCCCGCCGTCTCGATCTGAGCATCTGTCTGTTTCCTTCTCTCTCTCTCTCTCTCTCGGAATTGCTCTCTTTCGTAAAACTTACGAGCATCTGATCATACTACGGCTTTCAGATTTCCAATACCCAGAGATGTTTTTCAGAAATAACAAATGCTAGCTACTATGAGAAGTACACTTGAAACTGTACAAGTGTACATGCACAACGCGCGCATTACTAGACATGCACAGTAGCACACATACAGTGGGACCATGCAGACAGCCGAGAAAGACGCAGAAGAAGAGCAGTCCTCTAAACTAACCCCAAACGGTAGTCATGGTTATGAAGTGTCAGCTACAGCTAACTGAAGAGCTGTCATGATACACAGGCAACACGCATGCGTAGACGGACTAATTTCCAGCCTTGGCAAATACGGACCGGAGGAGGTCAGTCATTTCCACGATCTCCAGTCTACAGTTTATGCACTCATTTCATGGAGGAGCTCACTACGAGTGCTAGTGGAACATCCACCCGGAAACATCTTTTGTTAGGATACGAATCCCTCACCTCTAAATCAACAGTCCAGCACATTAACCATGGGTCCATTGTGCACAACGCGCAAATATAAAGATATCCGGCTGGTCGTAGCACATCCCTGGACGAACAGGGAGTTGCTAGATACACAGGCTAAGCATTCGGAGGCAGAGTTCAAATGCAAATGGACGCCTATCCAGAAGCGGAAGCTGCGGCCACTGGTGACCGGTCATTTGAATATGATCGATGCTGTTTGGGGGCAGCTATCCCTGGCGAACTCCTTCCCTATCGCGCCTAACGATGAAGGCTTGCTTGCTTGCCAACTCCAGCATCGCCGTCATTGCATAAACAACATAGGCAATGAATGGACAACGGGTGCTGCTGCTGCTGCTGCTGACCACTATGTCCATCTGTCCGTCCTTTTGTTCACTGGCCACTGACCAATCTGGACAATCCGCGGAAATCCCGCCGAACGCGTGGCGGCTGCAGATTTCACGCTAGTGTTCTCAATCCAACCCTCATCCACCCATTCTTTATCTCACTCCCTCTCTCCATCCTCCTTCGATGAGTCAAACGCTGGAAACTAGCATAGCGGTCGGGCGGGCAAGCGAGCTGGACAAAAGGTGTGTGCGTGTGTGTGTGTGTGACAAAGAGACAGAGACAAACAGACAGACAGAGAGATAGAGAGAAAGACAGAGAGATAGATAGATAGATGGGTAGATAGATAGATAGATAGATAGATAGATAGATAGATAGATAGATAGATAGATAGATAGATAGATAGATAGATAGATAGATAGATAGATAGATAGATAGATAGATAGATAGATAGATAGATAGATAGATAGATAGATAGATAGATAGATAGATAGATAGATAGATAGATAGATAGATAGATAGATAGATAGAGAGAGAGAGAGAGAGTGAGAGAGAGAGAGAGTGAGAGAGAGAGAGAGAGAGAGGTGGTGGTGGTGGTGGTGGTGGTGGTGGTGGTGGTGAAGTCGTCGTGTTTTCGACAGGCAATTGCTGCTAAATTGGACCCGATGCAATTCCAAGCATACCAGCTACATGCATACATAGACACAGATGAAGACGACCTACTCACACAAACAGGCATACATAGACACACACACGAAGGTGTATGCATGACACATTCATACACAAACACACGCACACGATCATACAAACAAGTAAACAACTGTATATACATATATGGCATCTATCTAGTTGTGTATCTCCTAGTGCTGCATGTATATCATGCAGACACAATCATGTGTACAGAGAGCGAGAGAAAGGAGGAATAAATATCGCACAGCAAAATATTTAATTGCGTTCAAATTGTCTATAATTATAGGCTAATTATAATATCATCGCACGCTACAATAACTATTCGCAGACCGCTAGGCCTATATAATTATAGACTATAGAGCAAGTCTTCCGATTGGATCTCGGATAATAAAGAATTCAACAATTAATTTAATTGGGATTCTTTCATTTGTTTTGATTTCCGACAGTTGTTATTTTCCCAATTTGTCGTACAAAAATAAAACTGATTTGTTCTCGTCAAACATTTAATTTAGGCCAATTAAATTCTCTAGTTGCTCAATAATTATGTTTCATTTCTTAACAATTGGAATTAACCAATAGGAGCCTACCCAAATTTTGTTCACCGTAACAGAGAGCATAATAATACGCATCGCGGTTTCTTGTCTAACCGAATACTGTTGCGGGCAGTTGCAGGTCGTTTTGGAGAAAAATCGGTTCAGATATTTCGAATTGGTTTCCTCTGGAACGTTTGGATGTCTCAACAAAACACATGGATACACTGATAACCGTTTCAGGTCTTAGGAAACAGAATTCTTCTGACATACAGTTGCTCTAAATTCTTCTTTCTTTGTAGCAGTTCGTCCTGTCCTATTTTGAGGTCCTCTTCAGCCTGTTCTTGGACTTTATTAGTTAGCCTATATGTTTCCTGCATGCATCTTTCAGTGCACTGCCCTCCGCTGGACATCTGTTATCAAAGCCTTATCCTCACATTATGCCATATATTTCAGTAGCGATCTTCTGTTTGTTCGCATTCAAATGTGTTCTGTGTTTGTTTAATTGCATAGATTTTATGATCGTAGTTAGGATAAAATGCATATGTATTTGATGATAATTATTTAATGGTCAGGAACGATGTATGGACCAGCATATTAAGGTATAATAATATTATGCAAGGCTGTGCGAAAGACTGCCCTATACTGTGTAGGCTATTGCATTGATATGGATAGCTATGACTCCGTTGCAAAAAATTGAAGTAACGGTCAGCATCGGTCTTTCGGTTAGAGTCGCGGGACTGCAGCCCAGAGATTCTTCAGTTATGCGAAATCCGTCTGAGAGTTCAATTCCAGCTCGAATCACTTAGAATCACTTAGAATATCGAGTCGACTGGGAGACATCTTCGCAAAAATCCTGTTCTACTGGTCATTCATGAGGAGGTAGTTTAATTTATGATATTAAACATTTTAATTTTAATATGAGGATAGGGTTTCAGGAAAATAACATTGATTGGACAGTGTCTCAGTGGTGAACTGCCTTTATGACTGGGTGTAAATTGGTATAGGTCATGTTGTTGTACATAAAACATGAAATGTTTCATATAAACTCAGACGGGTCTCTCATTCAGGACTGTCTGCAAACATCATCTATTTCTATATAGTCTGTGATGACGGTTGGAATTGATGTAAAAGTGATCGGGCAGAATATCCACTGCCAGTCGTCACAATTACTAACTGCAGTGCTATGCCTTCCTGTCCATCCAATATTTGTTCTACATATATTCGTTTATTCAATAAACCAGTTGACAGACCGCAACCGGGTAAATAAACGTCTCCATCTTATAAATAGTACGCAAAAACCGATGCTTCCAGCAGACACTAGGCCTATTGTTGAGATAATCTAGCAGGCAAACCGCTGCTTGTTACAAGAGTAACTGCAAGCATTGGTTTAACAAGTAATCAATAGTTTTGAGTCTCATTGCTTAGTTGATGTTTTTATATAGCATGCGGGTTATGTAGTTTTCGCGTCTTTTTTTGAAGGATGAAGTTATGCGTCCGGGGACTTAAGTTGTATGTGTTAACGCAATACATGCATCTCATTGCATAGTATAACTCTCATTAGTGCGTCGTCTGATATGCTCGCCAGGGTATCGTTTTGAAATGACGGGTGTCTCGGAGTACGTATCCAACTCGTCTCATCCTGCACATGAATCGCTGGAGACTGGCCCTGTCACCTGCACTTGTATATCCCCACCACGCCGGTGACGCGTATACGCCGTATAGCATTCGAACAATGGTCGTCGCTCGGGTGTATCGTGAAGCACTGTTGAACGGGTCCCATGTGCTTTAAGTGTTCTGGTGGCGTAATCGTAATTGTAATCTCCAAACTTCTAAAGCGCCACTCGAAGGCCAAGCGCAAGGCACCAGCCTATTCACGAACGTACAGCGAGGCAGAACTTGAGAGGAGTATACTGTTGATGTCTTCGGTCATTGAGTGTTTTTCTAGTGTCAAATGGTGGCTGGTTACTAACCGCTGGACTTGCAACGTATACAGCGCGCACGTTCCAGACTTGTCTCACACTAGACTTGAAGCGATCTCTTAACCGTTAACGTACATTAACAGATTGAGAAGTCATAATATTATTGCAATCTGCAATTTGACTTCAATGCTCATGCACAGCGTCAGCGACAGGCGCCTCCTTTTTACCATATATCGCGAATATACGATTATACTGCGCCACGTCCACATTTTTCGAAACTGAGATAAATGATTTTTTAAGTTGATGTCGAAATTGTTCGCCACTGTCATATTTATGGTAACATGAGTAAAATATCCGGGCAAATTTGCTTATTAATAATACTATATCTTTAATTTTTATTGTAAATATTACGTAGTATGAGTATTTTTGACATAATCATGACAAGATTACTAGCACTGTCCAAATTCAAGACATAAACACA
>OY744606.1:46040263-46042763 GCA_963556255.1 Allolobophora icterica | reverse complement strand
ATCTATCTATCTATCTATCTATCTATCTATCTATCTATCTATCTATCTATCTATCTATCTATCTATCTATCTATCTATCTATCTATCTATCTATCTATCTATCTATCTATCTATCTATCTATCTATCTATCTATCTATCTATCTATCTATCTATCTATCTATCTATCTATCTATCTATCTATCTATCTATCTATCTATCTATCTATCTATCTATCTATCTATCTATCTATCTATCTATCTATCTATCTATCTATCTATCTATCTATCTATCTATCTATCTATCTATCTATCTATCTATCTATCTATCTATCTATCTATCTATCTATCTATCTATCTATCTATCTATCTATCTATCTATCTATCTATCTATCTATCTATCTATCTATCTATCTATCCGTCTGTGTGTCTGTCTGTCTGTCTATCTGTCTATCTATCGTCTGTCTGTCTATCTATCTATCATACTATCTATCAATCTGTCTGTCTGTCCACGTTTTCGAGACGATTGTTATCTGTCTATCTGTCTGTCTATCTGTCTATCTGTCTATTTGTCTATAACTGGCATGCATGCACATGTGATGAATGTAATGACCTAACATTATGAAGGTTATTCATGCACATGCATATGAACACAGTTTTGCGTCTATATACATTCAATGGCCTAGCTAGGTAATTTGGCCCCGGGGATGGAATGAGCAAATGCCCGTCACAAATTCTTAATTTTAACGAAACACAGTAATTAAAAACAGCATCTATTGACAATTAATCGATGATTTAACATTATGACAGTATATCAAAAACTTAAAACACAACCTAGCTAGCCTTGAGAGCCTCAAATCTTTAAGAATTTTATCAAAATTAATTGAAGCGGCTACCTCGTACTTCCTGATCTAAGCGTTTGTCATCAACCCGAGCAAGCTCTTCATTCTACTTCAGCCCAGGTGTTAGATCCGAGCTAAGGTCTTAATTAGTACATTCATAACTCACAGTTGCATTTTCGAGTAATGTTTGTTACCTCTGTGGGGCTTAACGCCATCAGATCATCACTCTTCTCCCCTCAAGTACTTAAATGACTGATGAACCTGTTGTGACACTCTGCGCCATCGATTCATTATCGCAGTCATCCGAAACTGCTGTAACATTACGCCTTTCAGAAAAGCTGCCTGGAACGCAATGGAACCTCGATGGAACCTAACGCAATGTAATGACTTCTATAGCGCCATTATTATTAGAGCACAGGACACCAATCAATGAAACCGTAGTCATAGTCATAGAGTCCGTTAGGGATGCCAGGATGGCACGTGCTCCTTTCTCTGGCAGTTCTTAAATCCAGCTCCTTCTATGGTTTCTCATCTTCTCCGAGAGACAACCCTGGTCCTTAGGGAAGGGCAGTCAAGAGCATCATGTCATGTCCTATAACTTGACAATCTGGACTTGAAACAGGAATTACAGTATAATGATTATCTTACACTGAGAAATCTTTGATCGACTGGTGGATCTCCTAGATATGGTTCAATTAGGCTTAAATTTTCGCTTTGTTAAGATTTTAACAGATGGATTGTTATGGCCGGTTCCGTCATGAAGACTCTAAGCCAAAATGTTTTGACCATACTAGAAACTTACATAATATAAATACTCCCTTATTATATAAGAATATGCACTAGTATATGGTATACGAAATTCGTCCCTGTATATACGATATATACTGCAATCGCCTGTACGCTTGCGCCATTCGATTATGTCACACCATAGAGGCGAAGACAATCGGTCAATTAGGAAGGCACCGATCAGTCAAAGAGACCCAGCTCTCTCCCTCCATCCCTCCGTCCCTCGACCATCTGACGGTCCCTGGGGCGATCCCACCCGCGCTGAGTCGGCGAATAGTAGGAGTCGCCCGACCGATCGACGGACTGACAATATTCCAGCTGCGTCGTCTGGTGGCTGCAGTTGCATGCGAAGCTTCGAAGGAGTCTAATAGATTCGACATTACTCTCGACGACGGCGCTTTGATGCAGGGCAACGAGCGCATGAGCCAGTATCCGCATCGAATCAGCAATGAGCAGCAATTTAACCTATATGAACATGCCCCACCGCCTCCACCACATGCACCATCACTATATTAACTACCATCATCATCATCATCATCATCATCATCATCATCATCATCATCATCATCATCATCATCATCATCATCATCATCATCATCATCATCATCATCATCATCATCATCATCATCATCATCATCATCATCATCATCATCATCATCATCATCATCATCATCATCATCATCATCATCTTCATCATCATCACCATCATCATCATCACCACCACCACCACCACCACCACACAACCACCACCATCACCACCGCCACCACCACCACCACCACCACCACCACCACCACCACCACCACCACCACCACCACCACCACCACCACCACCACCACCACCACCACCACCACCACCACCACCACCACCACCACCACCACCACCACCACCACCACCG
>OY744606.1:46012763-46035263 GCA_963556255.1 Allolobophora icterica | reverse complement strand
TTGTCTACGCACACAGAAACAACGGGGGAAGTGTTTGGATGCATCGGATATTGACCCCTCTTGTGATTACAAATCATTCTCATCTCAGTCATTGTCTGATAAGTGAACAACATCACTGTCAATCAGTGCGTACACATGTACACGTACATTTATTCATATACGCATACTCACATACAAGCAGAGGCGTAGCGACCGCCCTCCGTACCCTTCGACCGGAGGGGGCCCCGCAAGGAAGGGGGCCCCTAAAAGTGGCAAAAAATAACTGTGAAAGGCGTGAAGTCATTATGATACTGTTTTGATACATCACATAATGCTATTGGGCTATTAGCTACGTCAACAGTTGTCTGTTGGATACTTCAGTTGTATATTGTATATTACCGCATTCCAGTTTCCGCATTGTAAGGGGCCCCGGACGTATGTTTGGAGGGGGCCACGTTCTTTGTTGCTACGGCTCTGCATACAAGCATACATGTATACCAGTGTTGGGTAAACTCAGACAAGAAATGAATTAAATCAAAACTCAACTCATGCACCTCAAAATGAGTTAAAACTCAAACTCAACTCATTCTAAGTGAAATGAGTTAACTCAAACTCAGTTGTTAAATGAGTTAAATCATCAACTCACACGTCTCATACTAGCACGTTCTAATCGAACGTTGTACAAACACACAGCTACCAGGAAATGGTATCATCAGTTTATTATTACTAGTATAACTGTTATTATTATTAATGGGAGAATGAATAAATCAGGTTATTATTACTAACTCACTGAGTCAAAGTAAACACCACAATCCGCATGTAACAGAAAAATATTTTCCATCAAGAATACACGGTACTTCAGCCATGTTGTTCTTAACTGTTCACAATATACAAAATATGCAGTGCTTAAACACTGTCCGCCCGCCGCTGCTGGCCGTGTTTACGACCCTCCCTGCCGTCACCACTCACCAGTATGGAAAGCCGACGATATAAAAAACGGCTTGTTTCAACATAATATGTGCCGAGTGCCGAATAGTGAGTTGATTTTGAAATAATTGACAGTTACAACTCAAACTCACAGAAACTATGAATTAAATCAAACTCATAACTCACACTCTTTAAGGTGAGTTAACTCAAACTCATAAATCACAGCAAGTGAGTTAATTCGTGAGTTTCAACTCATCTGAGTTAACTCATACCCAACACTGATGTATACACATATGGGTACACTAATATATTCGCACATACACATATGTAGTTACTCGTATTTGTATTCTTAATCTCCAAACTTCTACAGACCAAACGCAGGGCACCAGTCTATATATTCACGAGCGCTGCGTCAAATCTTATCTTATCTTATATGAACAATTGAACATATATAAAGGCTATACAGAAGCGCTCTCAACGTGACAGGCGCGTAAACAGGTAGGCTAAGTCTTTAGGCAGCAGAAGGGGTTGTCCAAAGAGGTCTGAGTCCGGTTACCAGAGGGGCCAGATCAAGAGAAGAATTGGAAGGCGTAGGATCAGATGAGTCAGGGTAGGAGTACTTGAAATGGTGAGACTTTTGAGTAGAAAGCCCGGTATGATAGATAGAGGAGCATGAGGGGCATGAAGAGCATGAGGAGAATGATGCAGGACGGGTTGCAATGATGATGGAACCGAGAATCTGCGAAACTCTGGAGGGAGATCGCTCCAGAAGCATGGTGCTGTGTTGGATATGGCTCGGCTGGAGAACTTGAGATGAGTAGTGATCAGGAGTCGAGAAAGACTGAGATAAGAGGATGATCGGGTGGAGCGAGTTGCCTGGATGGTGAAATGTAGATGTAGATCTCCTAATTTCTCAGCGCCACACAAAAGCCACGTCAGGGAGACCAGTTTAACACTGGCGCTATATCAAATCAAGTCCGCAACAGCCAATAGCTGCGCCTTGTCTGTTCCGGTCCCAGGTGCGAGGAGGTCTAGCCGAGAAGACAGCACGGTGCTATATACGGTGGTAATCGGTGATGATGGTGCTTGTGTGGTGGCGCAGGAATAGAATCAGGATACTATAGGATGGCTTGAAGAGTTCGGTTTTCAGTCGTGAGTGGAAAGCAGTGGAGGACAGTGCAAGCGGAGGAGAGGTGAAATTAACAGGCGAGATAGGAGGATGAGCAAACTGTCGGAGATCTTTTGTATAAGAGGTGGGGGGATATGATCAGGTTTGCATTGGTTGTCCGGAAAATAGAATTTAGAAGTGAGGCGGGATGCTGAATTGGGAGTATGACTGAGAGACAGGAGGAGTATGGTTGCGAAAAGAGAGTGGATCAGTGCTGGGGAAGGCAGAGGAAGTGCGTGTCTAGAAGATATTTTAATATGTAGCGAAAGGATGAGATTTTGTCTCAGAAAAATTAACAGAAGGTATCAGCGATAGAGGTGCAGGAGAAATGGGCAGTGGGGAGGAAGATCTGCGATAAAGGAGAGAGTTGACAGCTCTCCAGAGATGTCTTGGGTTGGAGGAGCTGGAATGGATAAGTGAGGAATAGTATTTCTTTTTGGCACATTTTAGTTACATTGCCTCAAGACGCAGGACAATGCAAGGATTGTCCAGTATAGAATTTCCTGAATTCTCAATCAAGTTTTGCAATCTTCGGGGTAAAATATACCCCCAGTAAATGTAAGTTATACTCCAATTTCATCTTTAAGGGGCGTTGATCCTTGTGGTATGGAGGATATGCTAAATTTTTGGAACGCAAATGAATATTCTGCCACAGTATTTCACGTATCCAAATCATCTCTTTCTTTTTGTCTGTGCCTATTTCAATGGCAACTAAGGGGAGCGTAGCCATGCGAACAATTCAACTGACTTGCCTTCCTCACTATGGTAGCCAAAGTTCAAAGTTCAGCAGCTGCAATTCAGGAGATTCTTCTAATAAGACGATGGACGCATTGGATTAAGCCCGTCTCAGTAACCAAAACGCCCAAATTGGCCTACACGTCTTCCTATAGCTTACCCACAACACTCAGCAACCGACGACCACGTCCAAGTAAGATCGATATACGTGCAGATATCCTGGTTCAAGTTCTATCGAGCGATCCACAGAGAAATAGACACAGACAGACACAGACACAGAGACACAGAGACACATACACAGACACGGACACAAACGCAGCTTATGGATGAACTGATATCTGGTTAGCGGTAGGTTTTTAAGTCGTGAAACCGAGGTTCCTGCAGGATGGATTTCGCCGCGTGCATCTTCCCAGAGGTCTTGTAGGGTCTATACCACATTGGCTGGATCTGATAGAATTCCTCTAGGCTACTATCGACTGGATCTGATAGGGTTCCTATCGTATGACCGCAGATTTACTTCTCCAAGCTGAAAAAATGGAGAGTATGAGGTCCATGGATAGGCTTCTAAAAGTTCTTACGCATGATTACAATCTTCGGATATGGGTCTTTGGTTGAGCCTCGATGTAGCACTGCCATGGGCTCTCGTGCATTCAATGTTGATGCCCCCAAGGAATGGAATCGCCTAACAATGTCTGTTCGATGTTCGAACTCTATCTCTTCCTTTTAAGGAATGCCTCAAAACTCATTATTTCTCAATGGCTTTCAAAAATCTGGATATAAATCTAACTGCTCTTCATCTGGCGACTGATTAACCGTGCCTCAGATTCGCATTTATATGTGACTTTGCGGGCGTTAAAATGTATGTTATACTTATAATAATAATAATAATAATAATAATAATAATAATAATAATAATAATAATAATAGTACTAATAATAGCAACAACGACAACATCAGCAATAATAGAACACAAATAATAATAACATGAAAATAATCATCTGTCACCGTCCTAATAAACATCCTGTTGTTGGAAATTTGTCCAGACACATTTAAACGTTGTTTTGTTTGAGGTAACCGTGTTTGCGTTGTTAGAGACATCTAACGGTCCCCAACCTATTGCAATCGGCGACTACTGGCGTCGTCTGGCTTCGAAATCTCCAAATGCGTATACTCTGTCAGACGGGAGCTCAACTACTTAGCGCCTGTACACTGTGTACAGTTCGGTGTTAGTACTTCTGAGGTTATGAGGCTGCCACACATGCTACCAGACGCTTTCTGGCAGACCTTCCATCAAAGTCAGTCCTGGTCAAAATGAAATTCACGTTTAACAAACTCCGCCGATTGAGGATGATAAAAACAGTTTCTGAGCTTATTCTTGAGCTTGTGCCATGCTGTTGCCTGGCACATAATAAACTGGTCTTGAAAATGGAGACTTCAATTCTCTCACAATCCGGCCTTGAACAAGGAGATCCTCTCTGTCCTCTTCTAATTCTTTCTCCTCATTCAGCCTCCTCTGTCCAGCCTCTGTTCTCTTCTCCGCATAGGCTAACTAGATGACTTGACTTTAGACGGGAATATCACCACCTTTGCCACTGATGTCCTAATCCATCATCAGATGGGTAGAAAACTTAACTTTACCATGTTTGGTAATACAGATTTACGAGGTAGAACTGCCATCACCCGTGGACTCCTTCAAGGTCACACTCCGGATGACGCTTATGTCCTCGGGCTCCTTTCTCTGCGCGTGGAGCTCTTGGAGCAGCTCTGGAAATGCGCTATTCTGCACTTTCTCTGGGACTCTCCCGCCTGACCACCTAACTTAACACAGCGCCATACTTCTGTTCAGGAGCTCCCTCAGGGAATCTATTCTTCTTCCTAACATTCGTTGCTTCCCATGCACGTGCCTTCTTTTCCAGTTTATTCAGACAATACACATGAGCTTCATAAATATCCTCAATGCTGTCCCTGCTTATTGAAATTGGGACCCACTCTGTCCATCCGAGACGGTTGTCTTCGTATTTGACGCGTGTCCTCGTTTTTAGCTCTAGTCGTAGGTACTGCGTCATGCATTCGTCTCGCTGTAGTGCCTCAGATTCCCTTTCCTGCTTTAGCCCTGGAACACTGGTCAGTGGAAGCCAGTGCTCCTGTCCCAAAACGATCACTCTCTCTCACCAGCAATCGGACCCTTGTAAGAAAAAGAACTAGCAGCCCTAGTGGCCTCTATAACATTGCCCGTCAGCGCCCCGTAGTCCGAGGCTTGATGACGAGGCAGTCCGCATAGCAACTGGCCAACGCCGCGGATTGGTGTTTATGCCCACATTAATGCCCGTGTGGTGTTTTGGTAGCGGAGAATGGCTCGCGCAAGCTTTTATGTCACCTGGGACCTGGTCGGACAGCAAGACAAATCATTATAAATGACTTATGATTTGGCGTGTCCTCATCAAGGCCGGTTTTTCAACAACTAGGGCGCCCGTTTTGTCAGGTCTTCCGGAAGGCGTCCTAACAGCGTTACTCTTGTCCCATGGGACAGTGGAAAGTGTCTGGCCTATGACACCTGTGATATAGTGGCACATAGGATGTGATATAGCTTTGGCTGAGTCCTATCGCCCCACTGCTGCCAAGGCCACTAGTGCTGTCGCTGAAATGCAGCTAATGCTAGGCTGCGGGTTGCATCCTCTAATAGGGCCTACTCGAAACAGATCTAGGTCACTTGCCTTCTGGATCTTGTTTTCCTTCCTGTGTTGTTCCTTCGATTATAATGGTTCCATCTCAGTACGTGTGGCCAATCAATTTCCTCCTGTTTTCATATCACTCTATTCATCTACTGATATATGGCAGTTAGTCTGGTTGTCTGGAAGTCCTTCTGACTGTCACTCTTTGTTGCTTTCTTTCTCGAACGCATCGATGTACACAACGTGATTTATGTAGGATTCGGTGAAAATACTAATGCTCGTATTTATTGAGGCAATATAGCTCTCTGCCGCCGTCACTGGGTGCGTGTTTGTATGCGTTCGGGCAGTCGCCCATGTTTAGGAGAGCGTAGATGTAGATGCGTAGGAAGTTGAGTCTGATGCCATAAACTCATGAAAACTGACCTTTGAGACTCGAGAAGAGAAGCTAATACTGTGGGCAGGCACACTGTCCCCCCCTCACTCGTCGAATGCGCCTTCGTATTATCACGACCATGCAGTTTTGAAGAATTTCTACTGGATGTCATTTGCTTTCTTAAAGGTCAACTATATGTACTTCATCGTCATACGCGTGTACATGTATGTACTGTATACATCATCCAGTTTCGTGCAATCTTAGGCACTCATTCATATAGTCCTCACCTTGTCACCTTGTGCTGTCAGCTCGTGGAGCTCTAGCGATCGTCCTGGTGAACACACTCCACCATCTCCTATTCGATGACAAGTCTCTCAATTCCGCCAAATTCATGCCAGTTACATCTTGTTACATCATATAGTCCTACGCATAAGAATATTCACGAGCGACAGAGTTTTTCCTATTTGTTCAGCAGAAGTCAAGTTGAGTCATTTTGTTACGAGGCTTTTAAGTTTAGCGCAAAGATATCGGTTGCAGTAATTAAATTAGTTAGAAGAATTTTAGAACCACTCAGTGTGAACGGAAGCAATAAAGAACGTCCACAGCTTTTGACTTTCGGTTGCTAAAGGTAGAAGTGCGGTGGCTTGTATAGGAAGCATAAAATGAATGTAATAAAAGTAAATTTGTAACTTGTTATAGCTAAATAAAGTAGGTGAAAAGCTACATTGATAAGGCCTAACATATAATTTGTATTTCGGTTTAAC
Organism: Allolobophora icterica; assembly: GCA_963556255.1. Classification (NCBI taxonomy): domain Eukaryota; kingdom Metazoa; phylum Annelida; class Clitellata; order Crassiclitellata; family Lumbricidae; genus Allolobophora; species Allolobophora icterica. Next base: position 46,028,645 of record OY744606.1, on the reverse strand, counting down.
TACGCGGTATGTAGACACTAGCTTATAGGGCCATTTCTGAGCAAAGTTAAAGTCTTCCTTTCTCCAAGCACCAACAAAAAGCTCTTAATGCCACATTTTATGACAATCAGTTGATGGATTGGTCAATCTTAAAAGTTGCAAAGATTCTCTTGAACTGATATTTGCACATTCGTTCTAAACGTCTACTGAAAACTTCGTCTAAAAAACTGCATTCATCTTACACAGACTTTGACTATCCTCACAAAGAAGTCGGGGTCGAAGTAGTTGCGTTGCAATGCGAACGAAACCTTAGGTACAAGACTATTAATGGCTTAATATTAAGCCGACGCCCGCCTGCAAATGGATGGAACGGTAAACGAAGTGTAGTGAAGACCGTGATAAAGACTTATGCGGCTCCGAGATTATTAATCGAACCACGCACAAAGAACAGCCTCTCTGTCACGCAGCCGACTAAGTAAATGCACTGAACGAACACATACATACACAAACACACACGCTGATATATATACATACACAAACATACACACACATCATGCATGCACACATACATCGGTCTTCTCGTGTCAGCAACAGGGAGAGATTCATACTTCAGGGCAACTCGAAAAGAGTTACTTTGGGCTCTGACAGGAGCAAAATGAGTAAGACATTATACCATAATTATCACACCAGCATTCGCTGCCACGTATAACCTGGAAAGTTCACGGTCGTCAAAATGTGAGCAGACGCTTTAAAGGCTGAGATTAGTTGCAGGATTAGGAAAATAGGGAAACTGGTACCCTTGAGAGTCGACCCTGGTATTAAATGTTACAACTTCATTTTCTTAGTCTCTGCATTTTGAGAGCGAGTGAACACTCGATCATGTCCCTCGCCGTGCGATATTCTCTCGAACAGTGTACACCGTACAGTCAGCGTGCTCTCTTTATTCACAGTAAGAATTCCGTTTCACGATAGTTTAGAGACCAATCAGACATGATCCTGGCCACTAAAGAGTCGTTTGTATATGGAACTGGCAAGAAACAGAAGTTTGTCGGATAAATCAGCAACGGGCGCATTTGACAAATGAATCGCGTGTCGTTATAATTATTACCTGCGAGATTTCCAGCGCAATGTCACTTACTGTAAGCAAGGGCGCAAAAAATCCTCTCATGAGATAACTATAGGAAGAAACCTGCCCTGGAACCCGTTTCTGCCGGGCATCAGCCAATCTTTGCGTGCAGTGTAGTGATAATGACGACGATGACGATGATGATAATGATTGCAGCGGCAGCAGCAACAACGAAACAACAAAATACAAATAGCAAAGACATAAAATAACAATAAGAACAAGAATAAAGAAAACGACGGCAGCAGCTATAGCTTTCTGATCTTAATTCTACCTTTAATTTTCTAGTACACGCAGTTACGTGGCCTATCTTTATATTCGAAAAATTCGATATATTTCTCCATAATTATTCGTCTTTAAATTCTTTTCTTCTCAAATACCAACAGCAACAACTGCAATAATCAGAGGCCTAATTAATAATTATATAAAAAATCGCCTTCTCCTACCTAATCTTAAAGCTATAGCTTTCTGATCTTAATTCTACCTTTAATTTTCTAGTACACGCAGTTACGTGGCCTATCTTTATATTCGAAAAATTCGATATATTTCTCCATAATTATTCGTCTTTAAATTCTTTTCTTCTCAAATACCAAGGCTAACACACAGTACATTTCGATGCAGTATATCTTATTACATGGTCTTTACTGGCACAACAATGAACGACGACTAACTGCATATTAAAACGGACATGAGCTGATCTAAAGTATAATAATAAATTCCTAAGCATTACAAACATACTTAAAAATTGTCCGGACAGGTCTGCCCTATCACGCGAAGTTTCCGACGCGATTACTTCAGGCGAAGTTTTTGACGCGCGCATGATTCGCGATGCCACCTGAATCGCACACCTGTAGAAAACATTCCCTGTGCAGTCGACTATAACGTGGCCATAAAACAAACAGCTATCACCTCTCTTCCTTTCTTGAACGTTCGCAAATTACACAAGAAATGCGAAGTTTCATCAGATAAAATACATAAAGCAAACCAATTGTTATATCAGGATGTATTAAGACTGCCAATTTCACAATTCTAGTTGGCATCAAGGTAGCATTGGTCCAATATTCACCATATAAGCGTTTCTCTCCGCGTTGTCACTCAACAGTAGTGCCATCGGTTGATGCCTTGTGTATTAGACACTGGCGCAATAGAAGTTACTAATTACATCCACAGTCTCACTCCGACTTTAACCAATTTCACAAGAATAACATCTCCCGCTGCATATTGTAAACTAACTTTTCAAATTTCTTCTACGTTCATGTCATTCAATAATTCCTCGTTGATCTCTGTACCTGAATCCACCAATTCTTTACTTTGACTGGACTTCCTCCTTCTGCACCACGAATTTCTACATCAAGGCACCGCAACATATTTTCTTCAGCACTCAATTGTCTTCTATTCCTATTGTTTGCTTATTTCCGTGTTAAATGGCATTTCCTTTTGTAAAAAATTGCATACGGGTTTCTTCGGTTTTGCTGTTTAGCTTGTCTTTCTACTTGACTTTCCGGAGTGTTAACAACTTGAATCCAATTCACTCGACTCGTTTCCGGATTTCTTATTTGATTCGTTGCTGTCAATTGTTGAAACCATGCAGTCCTTAACTAAGTGCTTGTCCGATCCACAGTTCTGACAGCGTTTCTGTTCGCTCATTATTTTCCTTCTAAAGAGAACATGATCAATTTATTTCTCTTATAATAAACATCTGCTGTGGCCTCTTAGAAACCTGACGCTCAAGCTTCTGCTGTATTCTTTCTTGTGTAAATGGAGGGTTCATTTTGAGCGCTTTACCCCATTGAACTGGTTCTCTGCTAATCATTACTTTTCCACTTTTCACATTGGCCTTGGATCACGTTTCGACGCTAATAACTTGTTTTTTTAATGAAAAGCCAAACCAATTCCATTGCTAACATGTATGTCAGCGAAATCTGCAACGGCACTATAGCTTCAAAACACACAATTCCTTCCTTCGATTGTACGAACTGTAGTGGACCCGTTGGTAATAATTCTTTCAATTTATCCGCAACTAGCAAACCAAACAACTTCCCATAATCCTTATCGATCTTCTTTAAGGGTCGGTCCTCGCAAAACTGGATCTCAGCAATGCATTTAACAATTTCTGTCGAGTGTGGATGCTGACAGCGTTTCTGAATATACTGCTGAGCGCCTCCTCTACTGTCATCTGGCACATAGCATACCATCTGTACTCAAATACAGAGACTCCTCTCCTCTCGCAATCTGGCCTCCGACAACAAAATCCGTTCGGTCCCCTCCAACCCACTTTGCCCATCTCTTATATAGTTTCCCAACTCTGAGTGTCCTACGATAAATGCTTACCCTTCGTGGCTGCAGTGGAATGTATGGATTGTCTGCTAACCATGCCTCAGAGGCCAACGCAATATCACAACGGCACCCGAAATTGGCCCGGCCCACGAAGATTAGGCACTCGGCAGATAGACGTACAGACGCACAGCCAGACAGACAGACGGTCAGATAGACAGACAGACAGATTGATAGAAAGACAAACAGCGGGTAGTAAGTCCCTCTCCCTCCCTCTCCCTCTCCCTCCCTCTCCATCTCCGTCCCCCTCCCCAAAGACGGACAAATACTCTAGTTCGAGATATGGATCTTGGCATAGGACGCGTGTCCGCGCTGCCATTACCAGACCTTTTGGGCTTCAGCCGCAGGCATTGCGTCATTACAGGCCTCCAGTCTGTCTCGCTGTAATGTGCCTCAGGACCACCCTTTGCATTAACTCGAGAACAAAGGTGAGCTGAATCGGGTGCTCTTGTCCCAGAAATGTTCCTCTCTCACAAGCCTTGTTAGCCTGGTACCGACCACTCGTCAAACGGGAGCTGGCAAAACCCCAATGGCCCCTATGACATCCGACTACGATTAAGCCAGAATAAAAGCTGTAAGATCAGGGCAATCAGGCGATTGGCTTTTGACAATGCCCATCACTGCCTGTAGTCTGAGGCTTGATTATGAGGCTGTCTGTCTAGCTATTTGGCCGCGCCACGGTTGATCTTTGTGCTCCTGTGCTGTTTGGTCACATCAGCTCCTACATGATACCTGGGATCTGGTCGGACAACAAACCACGCCTATATAAATGACATTTGACGTGTATTCATCAAGGCCAGTTTTCTTCTGCAACGGTCTTGTCAGGTCCGACTGGAGACGTCGTGATGCCGTTACTGTTATCACGGAGGAGAGTGGAAAATGTTTGGTCTTGGACGCTTCGGTCAATGACACCTTGTCACAGTCTTATCGTATCAGAGTTGCCGAGGACGCGGTTGCCGCAACAGAAGTGTCAGCTGAAAGAAAATCAGCTAAGAACACCACAATTCTCCAGGCTTACTGCTTTATGCCATTGGTCCTCGAAATTCTCGGCCCAACAAATCAAGAAGGACTGGCTTTCGTCAGCAGCCTTGGCCATTGCCTTGCCCAGATAACTCGAGACAACAGGCAAAACTACATTTCTCCATTAGCGCTTATCAATGACCATCCAACGCTTCAACGCATCGCTTTTCATAGCACTTTCGGTGGTCAGCACGACATCAACGAAGACTAGCCATCCCAGAATAGTGCTATCCCTAATTTTGTAATCCTGATCATGATGATGATGATGACTACGACGATAATAATAATAATAATAATAATTTGTCGTCTAAAATTAAAACACGATCCAGCGAATTTTTCACCCGATACCGCAGAAGATCGAAACTTTATTCATCCCGGTGGCGAGCTCAGACGTGGGGGGCAGGGGGTGTTGGATCGGGAGAGGACGATGGATGCAGTAGTGTCCGAAAAACTGGAGGACGGAAACATCAAGGCGGCAGCGCGTGTTCTGTGTTCTGATGACAAACCAGTCCAAACAAATGAGAACACGCTGAAGGAACTGAGATTGAAATACCCGCCCTCCTCTAGACCGACCAGATATACCGAGTCCACCACAGCAGCCCCCATTAAGGTTTCGGAGACCGAGGTATTAACCCAGCATCCGCAATTTTCTTGCGGGATCCTCGGGGAGACCCCAACACATCCTGAAACTGGTGGGCCAAACAGACTTGGACCTCGACTTACTATCGGCAATCACGGCCCTAGTCAACCTGCTATTGGCCGGCTCGTGTCCCTCGGGGATACGCGCCACCCTCTTCGGGGGCACTATTTTCGCCCAGCGCAAAAGAGCTCGGGGGTCTGTGCCCGATCGTCATCGGCTATTATTGGCGCAGACTTGCTGCCAAATTTTCAAACGCTTACGCGGCGCCCAAAGTGTCGGCGTATCTATCCCCAAGACAGGTGGGGGTGGGCGTGGTGGGAGGTGCGAACAAACCGTGCATGCCGCGAGACCGTTCTTGGATAACCTGGACGATGATTCAATCCTAGTAAAACTTAACTTTTCAAACGCCTTCAACAGCCTCTTTAGAGACCAGATGTTACTCTCGCTCTGTGCAATACTCCCAGAACTTGCACCCTTTTGCTTTTCGGCTTACTCTGAACCATCGAATCTCACATATGGTTGCTTATTAGTCTCTTGACGCAGGTCGGACCTCAACAAGGCGACCCCATGGGCTCCCTGCTCTTTTATCTCCCCCTTCAGCCCATCTTGGCCCATCTTGAGGTCTCCTCTCACTTTGGGCTTTCTGGACGACCTCACACTGGAGGGGAATGCGCGGGTGCTGACCGATGACGTGCACTATTGGAAGTGAAATGTAAAGATCTCGGATTACAACTCAACCGCTCAAAATGCTAGATAATCTCCACTTGTCCTAACACCACAGAGGACAGTCACCACCTAGACCTCTTTTAAGGACCAATCCCCAGAATGCTACACTCTTGGGGCCCCTCTTTCGACCAGGGGGCGCTGGAAGTGGCCTTGAAGGCTCGCACGGCCGAGCTAAAGCGGATGCTGAATAAACTAGTTGATGTGCATGACGCAGTCATTCTTTTGAGGTACTCGCTCGACGCAACGAGGCTGCTCCACCCCTTACGCAGCTGCCCCGATATGAATCACCCGAGACTGGAGCAGTACGATGCAACCTTGCGTTCTGGCCTGGGCAGGGTTCTCAACCTCCCTCTACCGGACGACGCTTGGCTCAAGGCCACACTTTCCATCAAAAGGGGTGGTGTCGCGTGAGGAGATCGACGACAACGACGAGATGGCATCATCATTATGATGTAAGCGTCGTTGGCGGTCGAGATGGAATGATGACGGACGAAAAGCCAGTCTCCACTGGGTCAACAATGAAGGCAGCTAGGTCGAGGTGTAATCGGACACCACACAGCCAAGGTGTAATAGGACACCTCGCGGCTATGATGTAACCAGACACCGCCCGCGCTGCAGGCGAGCGACGACCCGCGTCTCGAGGAGCAATCTGACACTAATTGACGATAGCTTGACTTGGGGAGGGGGCTGACCGGTGCACGCTGAAGTTCCTACTTAACGGAAGGAAGAGGAGAACACGGGACTTGTACTGCTGACGCGAGCGACGCGTGAACATCGGTCGAGCGATCAACATCGAGAGGACGACCAGCGCCAGGCGGCAGAGTATAGTCCGTCAGATTCAGAGACTGACGCGAAAGAACGATCTGTAGTTTAGGCTGTACGAAGCAACATTTGAGATAGTCCGATTTAATATCTAAACGCTTTAATACTACGTGGAAGTTCCCGTAGAGTTAGTGTATATATATTTGTTTCCTTAATTACATTCATTTATTTATTAAACAAAGTTCGTCGTGAATCTTCTATAGAAAAGTTAGGCACGTTAAATAAAAGTGCAAGTAAAAGAACAAGCAATCGAGGGTCGACATCAACACACGGCAAACACACGACAGGGAAACCTCCGATTGCGACATTGGCGCAGTCGACAGGATTTTCTACTGAAGACGTCACGACGAAAAGCGGAACCGGAAACGGAACAGAGGAATCTCAACAGATCGGGACCAGCGGCGAATACAACCCTTCGCAACTGGAGAAATCGAGTGCCGGACTCCGAAGACGAAGGACTCGAAGGAACCGACAGCAACAGGCAAGGACGAGGAACAAGAGCGCCAACGGACGACCGACCATCGCTAGCAACGACGGACGGGAGTGGCAACGGAGGACAGCGGATCAGCCAAGATACCAAAAGACGGAGCTCGCTCGACGTATCAGAGGGTAAGTCCTTACTGGTAGTCGTGGTAAATCTGTGAGGTTGCGGTTGAGGTCTGGATGAGGATTGGTGTGCGAATAGCCGAGGCTTTTGCGTAGCTCCTTTTGCTCAGTTCTGTTCTTGTTGTATTTGTGGTAGAATTTTAGGACGTTGTTTTCTTTGATTTCTGACCAGCGGTGACTCTCCTCTAACTTACTTATCTTTTTCTATTAGTGAGCGGACTGTTGGAAGATGGATAAGTTGTCGGTAGGGAAAAGAGTGAGGGTGCAGAACATGCCCCGTCACAGACTAGTCGCATATCTGATAAAGATGGGACTAGGAGAGGAGGAATTGGGTTCCATGAGTACGGGCCAACTCCAAGAGGCGAGTGCTGAAATAATTGTGTCTGGACGGGAAACCCCGCCAGAAGTAAGTGAGGAAGTAAGCACGGGTAGCATAGAAAGCAGTATCGACTCGGCAGCGCAAACGCCGTTATACGAATTAAAACGCTTAAAATACGAGAGAGAGGAAGCCGCAAGGCTGAGAGAGGAAGCGGAGAGAAGAGAGAGAAGAGAGGAAGAGAAAGAGAGAAGAAGAGAAGAGAAAGAAGAAAGACTGAGAAAAGAAGCGAGAGAGGAAGCGGAGAGAAAAGAAGAGAAGGAAGAGAGATTGAGGAAAGAACAAAAGGAGGAAGCCGAGAGGCTGAGAAGAGAAGCAAAAGAGGAGGCAGAGAAGCTCAGACTGCGTGAGGAGAAGCGGGCTGAGAAACAGAGGAAAGAAGAGAAGGAGGAGGCTGAGAAGCTCAGGCTTCAGGAGGAGAAGCGGAGGAGAGAAGAAAAGGAGGAGGCAGAGAAGAGAGAGAAGGAAGGCCGAGAGGAAAGGGACGCAGAGAGGAGACTCAGAGACGAAAGGGACTATAACTTGAGGCATTCGGTCGTAGGACGAATGAAAACGTATAGTGAAAGCTTGCGAGGACTCTTACCGAGATTCCCCAGCGACCATGCGCAAATCCCTGGTTTCTTTGTGCATTGCGAAAGGTTATTCGACTCTTGCGCTGTCCCGGACGACCTTCGAAGCAGATTACTCTTGACCTGTCTAGATAATCAGGCCAGAGCACTGACGGCCAGACTCACACAAGAGGAGCTTGATAATTACGGGAAGCTAAAAACCTTCTTGTTGAAAGAGTTCAAAGTGAGCGCGGTCTCTTTACGAGAGCGATTCATGAACGCAAAAAAGGCGGTAGATGAATCATACACAACATTAGCTTCGAGATTGCATAACTTACTTTCTTACTATCTGCAAGATCGCAAGGCAATGACGTTTGATGAGGTTACGAGCCTCTTGATTGCAGATAAGATGAAAGAAATGTTGCCCAGAGGATGTTTGAATTTCATCCTCAGTCAAGAGCAGCAGAAGTGGCTAGGGCACAAAGAGTTAGCCGAAGCGGCTGACACTTATGTCGCTACACACCCTTGGGAAAATGACTATACGAAGCATAGTCTAGGCACGGGTAAGACGGAGGCACGCTACGCGAAAGCGCCAGCACCTCCTCAGACGACAGCTAAACAGACGGACACGTGGACTGACCGACCGGGAGGGACACAGACAAATAACAGGACAGACGGACGTCCAACCCCCGACGAGATTAGAAAGCGTGGCCTTTGTTTCCTATGCTTTTCTCCAGACCACAGAGCTAAACTGTGTTCGAAGAACAAACAAACTAAAAGCAAGCAGGTGAGCGCGTGTGCGGTCCAGCCAACCGTGACCAGAGCTCAAGACAGACAGGCAGACAGACAAAGCGAGACGCGACAAGACGGACCGCCATTGATACAAGAGATAGAACAGCATGCATTGCCGACAAACCCGGATTGCATTGACGTGGAGGAGACTTATGTAAGAGAGTACATGAAAGTGTATATTACAGGGCTCCCTGTGACATCGTCTCTAATAGATAGCGGGGCCGAATACAATAATTGTGCGCGAGCAGAACTAATCAGGCCGCTCAACCTACCTGTGGTCAAGCAGATAGAGGTGAAGGGGCTGAACGGTCAATCAATGATTGTGGACGTGGTGCGGCTGAGACTAAAGGGGTCTCAGGCCGTCGAGGACAGGGAGGGGGAGGTAAATTACGCCCCTGACGTTCGGATATGGGCGGCACTCATTAAAGACCTTAATGAACCGTTAATTATCACGCCCACTACAGCCGACTTGCTGCGCGAGACAGCGTTGTATTCGAGTCACGCGGCCAGCGCTCCTGAAATAGACCAAATTTCAGAAGCGCAGGCGGTCGCAAGGACTGAGACGAGTGAGGAAGAGGAGAGAGGGGAGGAGGTAGAGGGACTTAGGTCGCTGATAGGCGAAGATTACTTCACGGTCGCTCAAGCAGACTGTGGGAGTGTAGGAGAAATCAGTCCCGAAGAAACGGATAATGAAGAGCTATTCTTCAATCCTGAGATACCACCCCCACCCAAGGAAGACACAATAGTAGGCAGAAGCAAGATGGCGGCCGAACAAGCACAATGTTCGACACTAGCACCATTCTTGGCCCACGGGAAAATCGGGGCGAAGAACTTCTTCATTGAAGACGATTTGCTCTTTCATAAAGACAAAATAGCTGGGCATTCTGTAAAACAACTGTGTTTACCTAAAGAAAGAATAGACAAGGTCTTAAACTTAGCACATGACGCTGCGTTCGCAGGTCATATGGCGTTGAAAACGACTAAGGACCGAATCAAACTGAATTTCTGGTTTCCCAACGTGGAGGATATAGTGAAGGAATATTGTGCATCTTGCGACATTTGCCAAAGGCATGCGCCGCTGCGAGTGGCGCAGCGGGCCCCCATAACTCCTATCCCTCGCAACGACGAGACCAGATTCGGTTGTCTAGTGGCAGATTGTATAGGGCCTATAGTTACCAACGTAGACCCCACAAGCCCAAAACCCGAGTACAACTACGCCTTAGTGGTAGTTGACCAATTTTCAAGATGGCCGATGGCCTATCCTCTGAAATCATTAACGGCAAAAGCGACATGTGATGCATACATGCAAATCTTCACGACCTTCGGTTTTCCAAAAACGATTAGGTCCGATAACGGGTCGAATTTCAACAGCAAATTAACCCAAGAGTTTCTGCATCGTATGGGGTGCTCACCACGCTTTGGGCCAGTCGCACACCCTGAGTCACAAGGTCTAGTGGAGCGCTGTAATGCCACACTGAAGACCATGATTCATAAATTGGCAGAGGAAAACCCGAGGGGATGGCACAGACTGTTACCTTACGTGCTTTGGAGCTTAAGGGAACGCCCCTCGGCAACCATCCACGTGAGTCCCTACACCCTGGTGTATGGTACACTGCCTAGAGGACCTCTATCTGTCCTTTCTGAGGAATGGGCGGGAGAGCGGGATTCTCCATTAAGTCTGGGCACAGGCGCCGCAGCTTACTTGGACCAATTAAGGGATAACCTTGAAATGTCTAAATTATATGCCGAATATTATTCAGACATTGAACAGCAGCGCTATGCTACTCATTACAATTTAAGAAGCATGGACAGGCGTTACGAAGTAGGGGATAAAGTCATCATCCAATCACCGGAAGCGCGAGGAGCAAAGAAGGAGGGCCAATGGCAAGGCCCGGCCATCATCGCTCAGGTGAAATCGCCCTACACATACATCGTGGAAATAGGGGGCAAAAGCCGCTTATTACATGCAAATCGTATCCGCAAATATAACGAAAGAATACAGCAAGCATTGATTAACAATTGCTCCATTCTGTTCGAGAAGGACGAAGACTTCGGTCACGTGGAAGCAGTGGGTAGCTTCGTCACGTGTCAGACAAGGCCCAGTGCACAAGTAGACCCTATTGCCGTTGCACACTTAACGGTACCCGAGCGGAAACAGCTGTTTAATCTGTTAGACAGGTTTCCAGATGTGTTCTCGGACAAACCAGGTTTCTGTCCCGTCCTAGAACATACAATCACTGTTAGCGCGGAGTTCAGGCCGAAGAGTTTGCGAGCCTATAAGGTGCCGGAACTGCTCAAACCGGAGATGGAGAAGCAGATCCGCGAACTTTTGGCCCTAGGTATCATCACTCCCTCACATAGTGAAATGGCTAGTCCCGTTGTGTGCGTTGTGAAAAAGGGAGGTCAAGGCGGTTTAAGACTGGCCATTGACTACCGGTATGTGAACAAGTTCTCGGCGGGTGACGCATACCCCACCCCCGACATCCAGGAAGTGTTACAGAAGGTAGGAAGTGCAAACTTCATATCCTGCTTTGACGCACGTCAAGGATACTACCAGATTGGACTCCACAAGGACTCTCGTTGGCTATCAGCCTTCGTATGTGACGCTGGCCTATTTGAGTTCGTACGACTGCCCTTTGGTTTAAAGTCAGCCTCAAATTCGTTTATCCGATGCATGTCAAAGGTCCTTCATCCCATTCGCGACTTCACTGAGACGTTTGTGGATGACATGGCAGTACACTCGATGACGTGGCCGGATCACATGAAACACCTAGAGAAATACTTAATGACTATTCAACAGTCGGGTCTGACCCTTAACATTAAGAAGAGTTCGTTTGCTAGGCGACAAACAACGTTTGTAGGTCACCTGATCGGATCAGGGAGCATTGAACCGGATCCTATGAAAATCGCAGGGCTAGGGAAAATCCCTCAACCCGAGTCCAAAAAGGACATACGGAGATTAATTGGTTTCTTCAGTTATTTTAGGAACTTCATCCCTAACCTGGCTGAGACAGCCAGAATTCTCACTGACTTGACCCAGAAATCGGTGCCTGCTAAGATACCCTGGCGAATTGAACATCAAAATGCGCTAGATAAACTTACGCACGATTTGAATAACGCTGTATGTTTGCAGACAATTGACTACGGCAGAGAGTTTGGTCTATCGACTGACGCTTCAGACAAAGCAGTCGGTTGCTGCTTATTCCAAATCCAAGACGATGGAACAGAACGGCCAATATGTTTCGCCAGTTCTAAATTAGATGCTACGCAAGCGCGTTGGTCCACTGTGGAACGCGAAGCGTATGCTGTAATCTTTGCGTTGAAGAAGTTTAGGAATTGGATTTTTATGTCAAGGACCACCCTCTATTCTGATCACAATCCCTTGACTTTCCTAACTGCTTCTACGCCCACAAGTGCTAAACTTGCGAGGTGGGCTCTGGCACTCCAGGACTTTGATATCGCTTTTAAATATCGTCCTGGGGCGCTGAATATTCCCGCTGATCTTTTGTCCAGACTATGATTGAGGAAGAAGGCGGACTACCATGTAAGGCACCGCGACAACTGTAAATATATTTCTAACTGTGCTGATATTTTGTATTTTCATGGGAACGACGAGGACATGGTCTGGAGGAAATCGGCGGAGGGAACGACATCATTCTCAGCCGGGAGGCGAACCAATGACTGGCTTTGTCCTCCCCCGGGAAGGGAGGTGTCGCGTGAGGAGATCGACGACAACGACGAGATGGCATCATCATTATGATGTAAGCGTCGTTGGCGGTCGAGATGGAATGATGACGGACGAAAAGCCAGTCTCCACTGGGTCAACAATGAAGGCAGCTAGGTCGAGGTGTAATCGGACACCACACAGCCAAGGTGTAATAGGACACCTCGCGGCTATGATGTAACCAGACACCGCCCGCGCTGCAGGCGAGCGACGACCCGCGTCTCGAGGAGCAATCTGACACTAATTGACGATAGCTTGACTTGGGGAGGGGGCTGACCGGTGCACGCTGAAGTTCCTACTTAACGGAAGGAAGAGGAGAACACGGGACTTGTACTGCTGACGCGAGCGACGCGTGAACATCGGTCGAGCGATCAACATCGAGAGGACGACCAGCGCCAGGCGGCAGAGTATAGTCCGTCAGATTCAGAGACTGACGCGAAAGAACGATCTGTAGTTTAGGCTGTACGAAGCAACATTTGAGATAGTCCGATTTAATATCTAAACGCTTTAATACTACGTGGAAGTTCCCGTAGAGTTAGTGTATATATATTTGTTTCCTTAATTACATTCATTTATTAATTAAACAAAGTTCGTCGTGAATCTTCTATAGAAAAGTTAGGCACGTTAAATAAAAGTGCAAGTAAAAGAACAAGCAATCGAGGGTCGACATCAACACACGGCAAACACACGACAGGGAAACCTCCGATTGCGACAGGTGGACTGGGGATCTGATCGGTGACCTCGCTGGCAACGGAATTGCGGCTGGGGGTCCCGCTTTGTGAGCCACTAGGATGCCCCTGCGGCGCCCCGGTATTGGCAGATGACCATCATGGGATTTCATGCTCAATGGGCCCGGGTCGCTTGCCTAGGCATGCTGCTCTGAACGATTTGGTCTTTCGGAGCTTGGTCCGTCCCGGTTAGCCATCCACCAAAGAGCCCGTTGGCCTCGTGAGGACAGACGACAGGAGACCAGATGGCCTCAACCTCATCGCATGGCGCGTCGGGCGATGCCTTGCCTGGGATGCGACCGTGACAGACACTCTAGCCGCTTCCTATTTGCCTGATACCTCCCAAACTGCGGACGCGGCGTCCGAAAGGGCGTGAACCCGCAAAACCGAAAAATACACCGAACTATTCTCCACACATCGTTTCAGTCCTTTGGCCTTCGAAACTCTGGCCCCGATCAACGATGAAGGCCTGAGTTTCCTTTCGGACCTGGGACAACAGCTGTGCACAGTAGCGAGGGACTCACGGGAGACCGCTTTCTACACCAAGGCCTATCGCTAACGATACAGCGTGTTAATGCGGTAGCTTTCAGGAGCACTTTCACCAGCCAGGAAACAGATGAATAGGGCCATTCCGGACACTTTTATTTTCTGCATTAGTTAATTTTCAAGTCCATGAGGGATCCTGTATACATCGAGACAAATAATAATAAAAATAATACTTTACATCAGTGAATCTCGATCACTATCCAACCCGGTGGACAACAGCGGCTCGCTGGTGTCAGCACAATTTGACTTGGACGGGGTATAACCGTTCCAGGAAAAAAACAGCTTTAATCTCTAAGTTGCTAAGGAAATGAAATACCCGAGGGCAAAAAATAACAATGATGATGATGTTGTTGTTGTTGATGATGATGATAATAATACTAAAAATAATAATAATAATAATAAATAAATAAATAAATAAATAAATAAACCAAGAAGGCCTTGCATTGATCAACCTCCTCAGTTACCGCCTTGCCCAAATATCAGGAGACAACAGAGATACTACTTTTCTCCGTCACCTCTTATCTGTGGAAATCCAGTGCTTCAATGCAGTCACTTTTGCAGCACCTATTCCACCGACATAACCAACTGGGAACACTAGCCATTCCAGATGATCCCTAATCTTTGCAATCCCGATGGATCATGTACCTGGGGAGGGGGGGAATAATAATAATGATAACGCCGTTGCTTATGGTACCTTAATAGCCTACAAGAACTGGATGAAAAGTAGGCGTTTCAAAGGCAATATCTTATTCTCTGAGTGATAGTACCTACCTTTGGTGATATAATAATAATAATATTAATATTGATGATGAAGGTGACGATGATGATGGTGATAACGACGACGATGATGATCATGATGACAACAACAACAGCAACAACAACAATAATAATAACAATAATAATAATAACAATAATAATAATATGATAATAATAATAATAATAATAATAATAATAATAATAATAATAATAATAATAATAATAATAATAATAATAAATACAACAATTATGAAGCTCTGGTCATATAGAATAGATTATGATGAAATAGATTGTGATGCAGTAACAACGACGACAACGACGACAAAACCATTCCTTCATCATTTTAATCTTCGTAGTTTCATCACTGTTCGCCAACGTATGCCGCAACAACAACTACAAAAGCAGAAGCCTAGAGATGACGCTGCTGTTGATAATAACGACGATTAGATGACGTCAGCGATCCTTAACAAGCAACATTTTTAAATTAGTGATAAAGGTGATGAATATGATGATGCTGATGCTGATGCTGATGATGATGATGATGAGGATGCTGATGATGATGACGACGACGATGACGATGAAATCAGATCACAGGACCGATAGACTCCAAATGATAATCATATGAGCATCGTAAATCGGGCGATGTGTTTTCATTATGGCAATCTGTTTACCTGGCTTGCCTTGAGGGATTCGCCGGCGTCCCTGGCTTCTCCGCCGCCGCCGCCGACGCCATCTCTGCCGCCACCGCCGCCGCCATAGCAGCCGCCCCGGACAGGGAGCGGGGTCCGGCGAAGGCCGTCCTCAGCTGGACGAAGGAGACGGCAGCCGCCACCGTCAGCACAACAATCAGACTCTCGAGGTGCTTCATGTCCTGCGTCGGTCGACGACCATCGATGCCGTCTCTACATCTAAATTTCGTGGTCGCATGTCATCCAAGCGTTGACGACGATCGAAATCCTCCACCGGATACTCCTTCTCGTCTGTCTGTGAGGCGACGGCGGCGGCGCCCAGTGCTTCCCGCCTCCTGTGCTTCGCCCGCCCGCCCTTCCTTCCGTCCGCCCGTCGTCCGTCCGTCCGTCCGTAAGTGCGGCTGTGGCTATCCCTTCTTCCTTCGATGGTCTCTCGGGCTGCATATGCGTCGCCCGTTCCAGCAAACACGCAT